>JAHXMU010000220.1:46214-69565 GCA_019455685.1 Philornis downsi
TTTTCGTACAGAAAAGTTTCTTCACAGACACTTTTCGTACAGAAAAGTTTCTTCACAGACACTTTTCGTACAGAAAAGTTTCTGTATAGACGCTTCTCGAAAAGAAAAGTTTCTTCATGGTCGATTTTCGTATATTGCAGGAAAGTGTCATCATAGACGATCTTCGTAAAGAAAAGATTCTTCATAGTCTCTTTTCGTAGTTTCTTCATAGACTGTTTTCGTAAAGAAAAGTTTCTTCATGGACAGTGTCTGTGACAGTTTCGTAAAGAAAAGTTTCTTCATGAACATTTTTCGAAAAGGAAAATTTCTTAAAAGGCAGTTTTCGAAAAGAAAAGACAGTTTGTATAGAAAAGTGCTGTCATAGACGATTTTCGTATAGAAAAGTGTTGTCATAGACGATTTTCGTATAGAAAAGTGTCGTCATTTTCGTAGAAAAAGTTTCTTTATAGGTTATATAGTTTTCGAGTAGAAAAATGTCGTCTTAGACGATTTTCGTATAGAAAAGTGTTGTCATAGACGATTTTCGCGTAGAAAAATATCGTCTTAGACGATTTTCGTATAGAAAAGTGTCGTCATAGATGATTTTCATAGGAAAAGTTTCTTCATAGGCACTTTTCTTTTAGAAAGTGGGATTCATGGCCACTATTCTTATAAAAGGTGACTTTATAGCCACAGATAAATACGTATTCGGGGTTTCCATGAATTTTTTAAAACCAGTTTTATTTTTTTCCTTTGAAAAAGCTAGAAAAATAAGTCAATCTAGTGTCTTTTTAAAAAGTGTCTTTATGCAATTTACAACGATTAAAAAGCTAAATTTCGAATATTTATTTACAACTTCATATTGAATATTTTATTATTTTTCTTTCAAAGTTGTATAATACTTCCATTTTCAGAAACCATAGCAAAAGGAATATAAAATTAGTTAGAATGTAATTATTATCTATTATTTCTTTCAGCAATATGTTCGCCTTGTGGTATCTGTCGTTGGCCGTCGATGAGATGCGGTGAGTAACAGCAAACATTTTAAAATTAAACTTAAAAATTTTCTGTAGCAGTGTTGCCAGCTTAGCACTTTTAACTTTAATCGCTTTTGGACCACTGCTCGGATAATAAATGCTACTTCTGCGGCATATTTTGAATGGCAAAATTGTTTGATAAAGAAGAACCTTTTGCGTATCGTAATTTTTAAGAGAGGATGATGTGTTAACGCCAAATTTTCACAATGCCTTCAATGATGTGGTTTTTATGGAAAGGTGTGTTCGAGCATACGTATTTAAAAGAGATTTTTTAAAAAAAATTCTCATAGGCATTTTTAGAGGCATTTTTAAAAAAAAAAATATCTGCTACGGTGTCGTTTCTATGGACACATTTATTTGTTCACAAAAACGTAAAACGTATCCAAATTTGTTACGGAAAAAATAACCACTATAGGGACCTTTATTCAAAAGCTTTACTATAATATTCTTACAGAAAGATTTGTCGTAAGCACATTTCTTAAACTATTTATAAGGCAATAGTCTCTTCTTACAGAAATTATAGAAATCATTCCAATCACAGAAATTTGTGGGCAAATTTTTAGGTTTTCACTCGAAGGATTCGTTTCTATAATTTGTAAAATATTAAAAATATGATAAAATACGATACCAAACAGTTCGGACTAATACTTTTGTGAATAATGTCATAATTATAGAACCGAAATTAATGCATTTTTTTATTGTTAAATTATTCCAAGGGTTACGAAAAAGTTATAGTTGTGATTGTGAAATTTGTAATATCGAGGTAAAAATTAAATAAAACCGACAAAATTGAAACTTTTTGGTATATTATAGCTTTAGTGAGAAGAACAAACAATTCCATTACTTATGGAACACTATTTCCAATAGAACATCCTATCAAACCAAGAACCTGAAACTAAAAATTGTCTAAGTTTATATCTTTACATTTACTCCAAAAAAATTGATTGATTTTGAATTACTCAAACTGTTCGTCCTAGATGTTTTTGGCTAAAGGACCGACGGTAAGCCATGGACCTGTTTTACAATCTATCGCATCAGCAGATATGGGAATAAATAAGACCTATAATTTAAAACATGACAAAAATATAACCCCTGGATTTCTTTGCTACCAGTTTAGAACACTTCGGTCAAGGACTTTTTAGCCAATATTGTTATAGTTATGAATCCGAAGTTAGTTAATCTTCTACTAATTGTTAGATTATGTTAAATTATACGCAATTGAAATAGAAAAATAATTAATATTGAATTGATACCAGTGCTGTGATGTGAAAGAAAACCAGGATTCGGAATATTTTCAAATTCTTGGTAAACCCTTAATATATGCCTTTCCTTGTCCCTGGAAATCGAACAATATTTTTTTACAAATTTATATAGAGGCGATGTTTTTAAAGAAAAAGTCCATAAGCAACGTAAAAAGTTAGCAATCACAAGCGACACACATTAAGTTTTGTTATAGACTTTAGAGTAAATTCATGTGTAATCGTTTTTCCACATAAAACTTACTCGTAATGGACTTTTTTTAACAAATTTCCTTTATTTTTTTACTTTTTGTAGATTTTTTTGCAAATTTCTGCTTTTATATTACTATTTAGCATTTTTTTCAGCAAGTGTCTGGCAACACTGCTAACATATTGATTGTGAGAGCCAAAGCTTTTCATTTAATTAAATATAATGAAAACTATAGCATACCCTTAGGCTGCACTAAACATTTGTTCGTTCAACAAACTAAGACTAAAATTAAATCTGGCAACACACGTTACGATTTAAACCTTAAACGTACAATGAAAATAACTCTGCTTTGAATGTGTTGAGAATGTGTTGTAATAGAAATATGCAAACTGCACAGCTGTGATAAAATAATAACTGGCATAATAATCAAAATTAATTTACAAAGAAAATTAAGAACACAAATTTGCTCAATAACTGTAGTATAAAAATGAACCGTGGCAATTATGCTTAGCTTATTTTAAATATTATATATGTATGTGTCAAACAATCCTTTGCCTTTTAAATTAAGATTTTGAAATTGTTTCCACAAGTAGTTTGTGCAAAAAATTCAAAATAAGAGCACAAACATGGGGACACCACCCCGTTAAGAACAGAGCTCCTTTGATCAAACTTTAAACGTTTTGAAAGGACGAAAATATACACTGTATGTTGCTGAATTTTAACCTAACATTTGATACATGCAGGAGCTGCACAAAAAAAATTGATATTATGACACGAATATACAGGGTGTCCGTCGGGAAGGTATACTACTTTGTTTTGCCGCCATTTTGGTAAACATTAGTCTTGACAGTTCATATTTGGCAGTCGTGAAGTAGAGACGTGGCAAATTTATTAAGAAAAATATTCGTTAAACCAACGTGTTTTAATCGTTAAAACATTTAATCAAAATCAGTAATCGTTTACTGTGACGATGAGAAAGTTACGCGAAATTTTTGGAAGAAACAACATACCAAAAAGACGCACTATTTATCGTGTACGACAGTGAATGATTTCGAAGAAAGAAGGTCTGTAGCCGATAGGGCCATGCATGGACTACAATGTACTGCAAGATCGACTGAAAACATTACTACTGCTCAAGAAAGTGTTCGAAACAATCCATCAACCTCAATTCGACGCCGTGCTCAGGAGCTTGGTCTTAAAAGAACAACTTTGGCCACAATTTTGCACAACGATTTGCATTTGTTTCCATTTAAGATTCAGTTGACACAAGAGCTTCTTCCACAAGACCATTTACGCCGCCGTACACACCCGTATGCCAATAGGATGTTACAGCTCGCCCATGGTAAGCCTGACTTTTTTCATGAAAAAATCATAATGAGTGACGAGGCACATTTTCATTTGAATGGATATGTGAATAAACAGAATTGTCGCTTCTGGGCAACTGAAACTGAAAACGGCGTAACGATAACTGTCAATGGGGAGCGATATCGTGATGTGATTGAAAACTTTTTAACGCCACAACTGCATGCTTTGGTCTTGATTAACATGTGGTATCAACAAGGCGGTGCCACACCGCATACAGCCAGAATTACAATGGAATTACTGTGAAACCTCTTTCCACAACAAGTTATTTCAAGAAATGGTGACGTTGATTGGCCTCCACGGTCGCCTGATTTGACTGCCCGGACTTCTTTTTGTGGGGATATCTAAATAAGGTTTATGCGAACAAACCAGAAACGCTTGAGCAACTCAAACAAAATAATCGTGATGAAATTAATGAAATGCCGCGTGAAATGTGTGAGAATGTAAAGAAAAATTTGCTCAAAAGGGCTGATATCTGATATTGTATTCCATACATAATTGCCGACATTAAATAAAACATTTATCAATATAAGATCCATTCTCTTTCATTTAATCAAAAATTATAAACAAATAAAGTAGTATACCTTCCCGACGTACACCCTGTATTAATAAGACGTATTAGTATTAGACGTATAGTATTAAACAGATCAGATTAATGGCTTTATCAAACGTCAACAGAATATGACAGATTTAAACAATCCCATTGTGAAACACAATTTTCAATAGAGCATCCTGTCAAACCAAGACAAGCTGAAACCAAATATTGTCTAAATTTATATTGTCAGGAATGTGTGATTAATTCTTAACCAAGCCAAATTATTTAATTATCAACAGATTAATCAAACTCCGGATGAATCAATTAATTAATTAATCATGGCTTTTAATTAATCATATTTATGATTAATCGCAATTTTAATTATTCAAAATTCATGGTTAATCGATTGATCGGAGAATTGAATAATCAAAAACTTGAATAATTGAATAGATTATATTTCACATATTTTACATATGTATGCAAAGCACTCTACGAAATCTGACAGGTTTTATCCCCCAATTTGGACAAACTGGCAAATGTGAATTCCAGTTTTGGTGAATAGATTTAAATGCGTCAGTTTGTCTGAAAATGTAGCCACAGCTTCTATGATAGATGCTAGAGCCTTGCATGGAAAAAATCGTATTCGTTGAAAAATAAACTAAAAGCAAAATCATTACCATCGCAATTTTTCAAATACAACAGCATGTTTTTTCTGTGCGCGGGCCAATGAACTATTCGACATTAAAAATTAGTGTCGAATTTCTAACATTCGTCGAAGAGAATTTCTTGAAAGAGTACAACTGATCAATCTTAACGTTTCGCCTGTTCAGTCGTTGTATCTAAACTGATAAACATACGAAAATGTCGAAATATTATAATAATAAAACCTCCATATCTCAAAACTAAGCGCCCAAACACGAAAATCGCACAGTTTTTGCTGGGTTTTGAGTGAGCCGGGTAAAGTTTCGTATTTCACAGTGTGCCTACCAATTTTACAAATGCTCCAAATAAAAAATATGTTAACCGGAAATATGTGCACAACTCAAAAACGAAGCGCCCAATCACCATAATAACATTATTTTTATCTGTCGCCTCTAAATCTCTAAAACATCTCTAAAAAAAACAAAACAAAAAAAACGCCAAAATCAAGAGTTAGATCACGGAAATATCCTATTTTTTGCGTTTTTATTGAGGCCACCATATGACGTAAAATTTCAAAGATATGCAAAACTTTTGATTGCTGGGACATTTCGCACCATTTTGTCCAAACAAGTCCATATCTTCAATTTCTAAATTTTCTAAAAATGGGTTATCGTCGTCTTGCATCGATCTATTGATTGAAACAGTGTTGTTATTTCCTAACATTTATCTAGCATAATGAATTCAATTAGAATAGCGAAGATATAAAAATTATGGAAAAATGGAAAACGGAAATGGGGAAAAAGCGTGAAATTTGAGGATAAATTTTGCACCAAACAGTTTTTTTTTTTTATTTCCATAATAATAAAATTACGAAATTCGATGTTTTATTTATTATTACTTCATTTCACAAACTTATAAACACGTTATTAAACTTATTATGACGTGAAAAATTAAGTTGATCCAATTTCAGTATTGGAAACCAACACAAAAAAGCTGTCAACCCCGCTATTTTTTTTTTTTCACGAGCAAACAATATCTCGTGAAATTTTTCGCCAATGAAAATAACATGTTATCTGGCTTTACGGTGAAATTCCAAATAGAAAAACATGCTGAAATTTGAAGCTGTGCTGATTCAGCGGACTCAAAATTGTTCTTCAGCAGCGTTGCCAACTTTTTGTTTGTTGATTTTCAACTCGGAAATCGGAACAATATAAAGGGTGTCCCAACAAGAACGCAATTCAATTTGGCTCCATTCGAAGTGTCATTGTTTGACATTTGAACAATTGTTATTGTTTACTAGTAGAAGGTACGAGGTTAGTAAAAATCGAGCGCTACACGAATGAACAACGCATTCTCATTGTGAAATTGTTTTACCAAAATGGTGAAAGTTTTGCGGCTACAGTTCGCAAATTGCGATTAATTGGGGGTCACAATAATGCTCCAAAAGAGTCAACTGTAAAGAGATTAATGGATAAATTTGCCAAAACTGGGTCTGTTAGTGATGTAAAGACAACAACGCGCCGTCGACCAGGTCGATCGACTGAAAATGTCGCAGCTGCACGTGATGATGTCGCTCAAACTCCATCCACCTCAATTCGACACCGAGCTCTGCAATTGGTCTCTCCAAATCCACTATGCAGCGAATTTTAACGAAAGATTTGCATCTTCAAGCATACAAAGTTCAATTGACTCAGGAACTGAAGCCAGCTGACCATGGACAGGAAAGGGAGTTCGTTAATTGGCTATTGGAGAAACAACATGAAAATGATGATTTTGCCGATAAAACCATCTTCAGTGACGAGGCCCATTTCCATCTTGATGGCTTCGTCAATAGGCAGAATTGTCGCATTTGGGGTGAGGAAAATCCTCGAGTGATTCATGAGAAGCAAATGCATCCTCAACGTGTCACTGTGTGGCGTGGATTTTGGGCTGGAGGAATCATTGGACGTTTTTTTTATAAAAATGAGACATGTCAAGCGCAAACAGTCAATGGTGTTCGGTATCGTGAAATGATAACCAGTTTTTTCGTGCCTAGAATTGAAGAAATGAATGTGGAGGGCATGTGGTTTCAACAAGACGGCGCCACATGTCATACAGCCAGATAAACAATTCAATTGCTGCATCAGTCATTTAAATCTTGCGTTCTTGATGGGACACTCTTTATGTCTTTACCTAATATATTCGGTAATGAATTTGAGAGGAAATTGTAACACTTTTGTGTTACCGATTTCAATGTCGTAATGCAAAATAAAAAAATTTGCATCGCGTCTAAATTTTTTCATAAGAAAAAAAATGTCTCGTGGGATTTTTTCGTCATGAAAAAACTCTTCTCACACTCACGAAACTTCTCATCCTGAACTTATCACACAAATTCTTTGACATCTGTTAATACTGTCGTTGTGTACTGTATTCAAAACACAACTCAATCGATCCATATAGTATTATAATCGGTCTATGGTAGTCATCTCATATTATTGAGTACTGGAAAAGTTGTGTTTTTCAGAAATTTTTAAGAATTTGGAAAACTACCGGACCAAACGTATTGCTCTCGAAGCTACAATAGGGAATTTAAAAAATTGCACTTATAATGCTGTACCTTATTCGAGTTTAGGCGATTTTCATATGACCCTAGCAGCGGGGTTATGGGGTTATCCATTTTTCGTATTCAAATAAAGCTAAATAAAATACAAATAAAGCTATGATTTCGATGATTGTTTAGTAGGTTGGATAATTGTTTATGCTTTGCGTTCAGCTGCTTAGCTGTAAATTCCAATTAAAGTTGTAATTCCGTATTTTAAAACGAAAAACATGCAAACTGAAAAATTCTTATAAGTGAAGTAGACTATCATTTTGTAAATCATATTTTTCTGATATTAAGATACACAACATTTTTATAACATTAGTATTGTAAAGTCATATAACGTATTTGTTATTGAATTGTGAAGAAGATGTGTTATACAGAGTGGCGCAATAGAACGTGCATATTGCATCATCTTTTTTTGCGGGGCAGAAAAGGCGCGGGCGGGGGGCGCCTACATCGTTGGGTTGGTGGGCTCATGGAGTTTTAGTCGCTATGAATCACTTCGACGGGAAGCGTCGCGCATTTTGCGTGCGCGCATTTTGCGTGCGCGCATTTTACGAGAACTCTCGTTCATATATTGCAACTAGGCGACTATATTGTGCTGAATATGGACTACGGCGAATAAGTGAAGCTCCGAGTGCTAATTTAATTAAAATATGGGTAAAGCGTTTTGAAGAGACCGGTTCAACATTTAAACCACAAGCAAATGGTCGCCCAAGAACATCTAGGACCGAAGAAAATGTTGAGAGAGTTATGGAGTCAGTACGAGGAAACCCACAAATGTCGACTCGCAAGATATCGTCTGTCTTACAATTATCGTGACGAAGTTTGCAACGAATTTTAACATTGGATCTTAAACTGCATCCATATAAGCTGCAATTAACACAAGAATTGAAAGAGTCTGACTTCATAGCAAGGCTCGCATTTGCTAATGAAATGCTTAATCGATTTTCCAATTTTGACAATATCTTTTTCTCTGACGAGGCTCATTTCCTTATGAATGGGTTCGTAAACCGTCAAAATTGTTGTTACTGGAACAGTGAAAATCCCAAAATCAAACACCAGAAACCATTGCATAGTCCTAAAGTGACAGTATGGGCAGCAATCTCTGGCAGAGGAATAATTGGCTCTTTTTTCTTCGAAAATGCGCTGGGTCAAAACGTCACGGTTAATACAGAATGCTATGTTGAGATGTTGGACGGATTTTTGGCTCCAGAAATTGAAAATTCAAGAATAGTGAATTCCAGAACTTGGTTCCAACAAGATGGAGCTACCTGTCACACATCAAATGACTCCATGGCGGTGGTGAAGCAGATGTTCCCTGGCAGACTGATTTCGAAAAGAGGTGATATCCCATGGCCCCCACATAGTCCAGACTTGACGCCTCTTGACTTTTTTTTGTGGGGTTACCTCAAACACACAGTCTACAGTAATAATCCAAGAAACATCGTTCAGCTCAAGGAGAATACTTGTGGTGAAATGGCAGCCATTACACCAGCATTACTGAAGAAAGTTTTCAATAATTTTCGTTTGTGGTTAGAGGAGTGCCGTCGTAGAGAGGGTCACCATTTAGATAATGTTATTTTTAAAAAATAAACTCCGTTTATTACTCTACAATGCCTTAGATTTATTTTAATCATACCTTTTGCATTTATTTTTTAATCTATTTTTGAAATATGCACGTTCTATTGCGCCACCCTGTAATATTGCAATTTAATTAAATGAATAAATAAATTAGATTACAATTGTATTTCATTACAATGATTGGACCTTGCCATTATATACGAAATACAATGTCATTTAAATGACCGCCTCTGGATTGATTGCAGCAGTGGA
This sequence comes from Philornis downsi, assembly GCA_019455685.1. NCBI lineage: Eukaryota > Metazoa > Arthropoda > Insecta > Diptera > Muscidae > Philornis > Philornis downsi. The sequence continues at coordinate 55,636 of JAHXMU010000220.1, forward strand.
TCCTTTTTGAGGTAGTTTTTGAAAAAATACGGCGCAATGGCAGTTCCAGACCATATAACGTACCAAACAGTTGATTTTTGCGGATGCAATGGCTTTTTCACAATCACTTCTGCTTTCTTCAAATCCCACATGTGACAATTTTGCTTGTTGACGTAATCACCGAGTGAGAAATGAGCTTCATCGCTGAGGAAAATTTTGTTCGATTGAAAGCCCATGTTTGACTCACCTCTTTTATAGTAAGTCTTAATTATTTTTACGCATTCTTCGGTTGTTAAATGATCCATTTTGGTAAATGGCAAACCTATCACTAAATAAATAACACTTTAAGTGGCAAATATTTAACAGCTGACAGCCTTGCCAACCGGCGGTTTTGAAACCACTACATGGATAACCCTATATTATATTTTAGGTATAATCCATATAACTAAATTGCTTAAAAGCTGTTCAGAGCTTTGGATTATTTTGCATTACTCACCCAATATTGTGTTGTGAGTCATTGCTAAGCCACAAAGTGTGCGTTCATCGGTAGTGCTCCAACCTTTGCAGTCATTATTTAATGGCAGTAATTAATGGCAATGTTTGTTAAACTTTTATTTCATAATTTTAAGCTAATAACATTTCATGTGGCCTAGTACTGTTTGATAAAACTTTATTTATAATCCCCCAATTGTCAATGCCATAACAATGATGAAGATATAATTGATAACTAAATGTATACAGTTGGTAACAAATTACTATATGTATAGCCAAAGCTGAATGCCATCTCATATATAGGAGTACTATCAGTGCGAAAATGCTAGAAAATAAGATAACAATATGGAATTATCATGTGAGTGGAAACTTATGGGGATGACATATTAACAGGAAATGTGAAATACTTACCCCCAATTGCAGATAAATTGGTTAAATTTTCATACCAAACATTTGCAAATTTTCACAAACAGTGTTAAATTTTTAAGGTTTATCTGGTAGTATGAACGATGCATAAGCCTTATAGTAACATCGTTCAGATGAAAAATGTTTCATAGTTCAAAGTTCATAGTTTCCATTTTCCTAAAATCTCTGCACCACAAGTTTCTGGTGTTTTTCACCTAGAAAATACAGGATGTAATAAAAAGAAATCTGTTATTTTTACATGATATTGAAGGCTTTATTTAGCATAGTTAGAATGATCCGCTTTAGGCCAAATATTCATGGTTTTGTTCGATAACTTGTTCTCATTCTGAAGATAATTCAATTATGTATGCCTCTCTCATAGAAACCCTCGTCCATATTGCGAAATAAAAACTGGCTTATTGGATTTGTACAAGGTTCTGACTATCAGTCATAGCTTGGCTACCGTTTACGCCAGCTCACCGCTATTCAACCACGACCATTTTCGGTTGACATTGTCGTAAGTGACCCTATTTCATCACTGGTCACGTTCCATCAGCGATTCGCAGATGGATATTTGGTTTATAAGGTTTTTTGAGTTAACTTGGGAAACTATCCTATAGAAAAAACTCTCAACCGCATTGGCAAAAAAACTGGGAGAGTCGATTTCTACAAGCTTCTGACTGTCAGTCTTAGCTTGGCCACTATTTGCTCCGACTTAGCACGATTCGACCACGATCGTTCTCGTTTAAAGTTGTCGTAAGTGACTTCTTTGTCATTATTGGTCATATTTCAGCAGCGGTTCGTAGATGGATGTTTTGCGTTAACTCGTGAATACCTCTCATAGAAACCCTCGTCCCTATTGGCAAAAAAAAGCCGGGACAGCTGGTGTTTACAAGCTTCTGACTGTCAGACCTGGCTTGCCCACTGTTTGCACCGGTTTACCACGACTCAAACAAGATCGCGTTCGCTTGACATTGTCGTAAGTTAATCTTTTTCATCACTAGTCACGATTCAAAGCGATTCGCAGACGAATATCCGGCCCATGAAGTTTTTTGCATTAACTTATACGTAGAGCATCTGTTTGTATCCCGCCTTATTCAAGTGATTCCAAACAGTTTTTTGTGCAATATTCAGCCCCTGGTCAATCGAAACGGTGCTTCCATTATTGTATCGACATTTCCAGAGCGTGGTGCAGCCTTCAACGGGACCAAAGTTGTACGTGGTTGGCTGTTACAGTATCGAGACAATAAGCAGTATTCACATTTTCAGCCGTCCGGCTGTCTGAGTAGTTTTCTGAGTACGAAATCTTATCTTTCTAATGCCATCTAACGTAATTCAATCGCACTTACCTAATGTGCGATATACGAGTACATTGTTAAATTCATCTATTGGAGAACTAGTGGACTTCTTTTAACTATATCGTACGTTATAGTTAATGTAAAAAACAGTAAAACAGTTTTCACTATGAACTTTACGTGAAAAAAATTGTCCGTTCTACACACCAGGAGAATTTATTTAGCACCAGTTTTTGAGCCCAAACTTCACATAAGATATGAAGAAACAGTTATGAAAAATGACTTTATAAAAGTAAAACCAAGTCCATAATATTGAAATTAATATTTTTTCGTGAAAAAGTTTAAATATTATTTTTGATGATAGATTTACTGTGGTTGTTATGACACTGGTAAATAGCATGATAAGTCAACGTTATTTGCTAAAATTGAGGGACCTTTGACAGCGAACTACTCCCGCATTTATGAACCTGTGATCATTAGAATCCCATTTTTAGAAAAATGAAGTCACCTAATACAACAACAAACTCCAGTTGAATTATGTTTATGAGCAGCCTTCACGTTGACACCAATCATAAAATATCGGACAGCTGAATTTAAGCGTGGGCGTATGAACATTTTTCACAAATGACAACCAAGTCACCCAAAAAAGGTTGTCATTATAGAAATGTTTGGCGAAACGTATGAAATATTTAGAGACAGACGAAAAATGGATATAAGCTTTTTTCCAAAAAGGTACCACGTTTGTTTATAGCTAACGAACGCAATCGTCTGGCCATTTAGAAGGAGCATTTGGCGAAGTTCAATCGCAAAAAAACTGTACGTTCCGTAGTTTTGGGCTAAGTATAGATTCATCACAACATACCGCAAACTAAGTGGGTAGGCGGGTGTTTTCTAGGATGCTTTGTACCGCTTACCCCTAAAACACAAGCCTCTCTACCCGATCCTGTAATTAAGCAGGCAAAGGGTATGATGCTTGCGTACAAAAACAAAGCAGTGTGGCCTTGTGCCAGGCGCCCTAGGAAAAGGTGGATTCTGTCTTGGGATTCACCTATAATATGACATGAAACTGATCTTGGAACTCGTTTTTCGAAAACCAAGTAAAGGGGAGAGTCATAGTTAAACAAGACACAGCCTGGCAACAGGTGCGGTTATAGAGAAGCCGTCGGGAGATATCAGAAGATTTATCTTTTCCGTTTTTAATAGTTGTACGGCCAGAGAGATCTGGTTAATAGACTATGATTGGAGAATGGCGTGCTTTGCTGTGTTGATATTCTCTCCTCGGACATTGAAAATCTATGCCGTAGATTATGGATTACCAGTTCCATGCGAGGTATGATAAAGCAAAACTGGAGTAGCTTGTCTGCGAAACCCAGACCAGAGGGTTCTTCTCTTCTGGTAGCACGGGTAACCAGGGGCCCAAGGAACATTGTTCCTTCCTGGTCAATGGTGTTGGACCCCTAGTGGGAGCATCGTGATGGTTGTGGTTGCCGGAACAAGTGTTTTCAGTGCTTTTGCGTTGCTTCACTTTGCATTGGTGAAGGAAAACATTAGCTTGGAAAACACTGTTCATGTCTATCCGAGGTCTTCCTAGATTACCTCAACTCCTACCCTGGAGGTAGCTCACTTCATACCAAGTGACTACAACGGTGCTTTGGCCGAGAGAGGGAGCGGGCCCTGAGGAAGTTTTCCAAGGGACCTACTTCTAATCTCTGGTATTTCGACTAATCCTTTCGGGATTACCCCAAAGGGGCGCTTGCTGTCACTAGAAGAAAGAAGGAACATATAACCAAGAAAAAAATAATGGAAAACAGCACCTGTGTGATGGCACACCATGGGTAAGGCCTTCAAGGCGAGATTCATGTAAAATCTACACATTTGATTTGATACCGCAAACTAAGTACAGTCGAAGCTGTGATCTTCTTCAGAGAAATTTGAAGAGGTTATTTAGAGTAGTCTTCCAACCTCCACATTCATCGAACGAAGCGCTTATCTACTGCGAAATTAGAGAATGGATAAAGAATTAGAAATAGAAATAAATTCAGAGGACATCTGTGAGACGAATGCTTATATTAAGGAATAAACGATTTTATGCGTAAGGCATACAAAAATGGAGAGGAATAAATTGAATATTACCCAAAAAAGATGTTGATATTAAGTTTCAAAGCAAAATTCTCTAACCTGTCATGGATGATATTTAGGAAATATCCACACATTCAATTGGCTTATCGCAGAGAAGCAGGGTACCCCAGTCAGTTTAAAAATTAAAAAATTAATATTAATATTATGTTAAAAAATTTATGATATTATTTATTGCCTTTAAATATCGTAGCTTACAATGCTAAAGGGCTTTCTTTAGTTTTACCAGACAAAAAAAATAAGAAATTAGAAACGGAAAACAGTAATACTTTTAATTTAAAAGAAAATTGTATCCAAAAAATGTTGTATCGTTGATATTTTGTTCATGAACTAAAAAAACAAAATTAAATTTTAATTGTAATCTACGTTTAAACATCTTGATATTGCTTTCAACTATTGTTATTATTGTTTATAAATAATTTTAAATTATTTTTTGATAAAGAGTTTTAAAACTATTTCTACAAAAACTCATTAACTCATTCAAATTTATATTAGATTAGATTATGTTGAAAAGAAAAAACAAGAATAAATCGAACAAACTGCTAAAAACCATTTTAAAACAATTTAAACACTTTAATGCTCGTGAGGAATTATATTACAAAAATCATGAAAAAACGTTGTAGATGTTATCATTTGTTTTTGAAATATCAATTTTTTGGGAGCACAATCTATGGAAGGTGTCACTACTGCCATTTCTATATAACATTTTTAAAGTATTTGAAATTCAGATTTAATATGATAAATATTGCTGTATTTAATAAATATGTTTGTAGATTTATATGTCAAATCACGTTCCATATTAATAGTAATATTTCAAATCATTTTAGTTAAATATAATTGTAGTCGAAATGGTAGAGATAAAGTAAATTTGTCTATGTTTGTTTTAAATAGCTGGTAGAATAGACGAATGCCGTTTAGAAGAACAATCGTAGTAATGAAAGTAATTACTTATGATGAAGTATAATTTAGCTGGTGAACATTATAAAGCGTTGAACTTTCTCGTGAAGTTTTTATTAAATCTACAAGTTGCGAATGGATCGAATCTAATTTCGTTTTTGTGTGTCCAATGAATAAATAATTTTGTTTAATTCTAACGATTTCAACCATTCATAATGTTATTAATGTATTAGATGGTACTTCGTTTCGATTTTGGTACTATCAAGTAAATCAAGGACTTCGTTGCTCATTCGTAGACAGAGTTCTCATTGGCTCAAAATCTGATCCATTGCTCAGAAACGAGAACTGCGGGTGTTGATTATCTGCTTTCGGCATACCAGCCGTCTCGTAAATTGGAGCCAGCAGCCACACAAAATTTGTGTATATCCTAAAAATCTGGTAACTGATTAAGAAAATAACCGAATCTTGTGGGGCCTAAAGGGGGTTTGGTGAGAGTGGCATCTCCATCAAAGGGTATATACCTATACAAAATTCCAAAAAAAAAAATCGTCAGGTTAAAAATCGTTAACATGCAACTTTATCTATATACTGAAGACGAGACATGGAATCCCAAAATTAACGATTTTTTTTTTTTATTTCTGGGAGCTATGGAGAAAGTAGTACATAAAAATACAACAAAAATCACCAACTAGAAAAAATCTCCAAAATGCAAATTTTCCTGAATCTCCAAAACGATACGTTCAATCGCGAAATTAACCAAATTTTTCAAGTTTGCAACCTAGAGAAATTAGTACCGACCACTGCGTTTGTGAAAAATTAAAAAAAAATTCGCCAAATTAAAAAATCGCAAAAATTATAATTCGACTAAATGTCAAAAACGAATATTGCAATACCGAAAGGAGTTTTGAGGAAGCTTAAAAAAATTAAAAATATCACCGAATAAAATAGCCGTTAAAGTGCAATTTTGAGTAAATTTTGAACAATAAAAATAAAAATTTTTTGGCATCTATAAAAGGTTTGGGGAAAAAATCGAAATATGCTAATACGCCTATATGTCCCAAAGTTGTCTTCCAATAAAGAAAATAACTAAATTTTTGAAATCTATAAGATATTTATCACATGACGTGTAAAAAAAATTTCAAAAAGCGTCTAATAAAAAAAATCTCTAAAATAAAAACTTGTCCATATCTTGGGGGGCGAAGATATACATAAAAATAACGATTTTTTGGCATCTATAAAAGGCTTGGGGAAAAAATCGAAATATGCTAATACGCCTATATGTCGCAAAGTTGTCTTCCAATAAAGAAAATAACCAAATTTTTGAAATCTATAAGATATTTATCACATGGTGTGTAAAAAAATTGCAAAAAGCGTCTAATAAAAAAATCTCTAAAATAAAAACATGTCCATATCTTGGGGGGCGAAGGGCTCAATGGCAAAACTATCTACATTTTTAGGGTTTCTAAAGGGCTTTCGCTTAAAGCACAGAAATATTTGGAAAAAATACATTCAATAAAACAATTGACAAAATACAATTATGTTCACATACGTATATCGAAAGCAGAGATTCCGATAACGAAAATTTCACCACATTTCAGAAATGGAACTTTCATTTTCCTCATTAAAATAGTTTATTCATAGTGTTGGGTATGCCTTAGCTCAGAAGCAGAAGTAATACCTTGAAGAACTCGTGGTTTCCAGGTTAGTTTAATAATGACATAATCCAGTTGAGTTACACTTGAATAGAATTCTTGAATTCCATAGAAATAATTCCATCAAATTTAGGTTCGAAGCCATATAGCACGAATATTATGTGGTCGTTTTTGACAGTTTCTAACACAACGCCTATGCAATTGTGCCCCTAATAAAAGTTTGTTTTCTTCGTGGTGTTCCCTGCCAACTGTAGGGTACTTTGCGGTCGCATTTTATACATCATAAATAAGTCAGTAAATAAGCTCTCGGTGTTTTTCCAAAAACATCCAACCACACACAACGCATTGCTAAAAATAATTAACACATACAGAGACAAGGCAAAAGATAATAAATATCAAGCAAATTCAAGGTACAGAATACGTGTAGAACTCCCCTTACATGCCAATGAGTAACTAAACAAACGAAAGTGGTTAATTTTCGTACGACTTGCAAAATTTATATATTTCAAGTTGTGCTGGCAACTCGTGTTTCAATTGACGTTGATTATTAATACGAAACTAATTGCTATTTTGGTTATCGCAATACTTATAACAGTAATGCAATGTATAAAAAAAAAAAATCAGCTGACTCACACAATCAGCTGTAGGAGTAAGTGAGGTTAATACCACTGGTGATTTACGGAACTGATTGATTGGTCAGTCAACCGATTAGTTAGTGGATAGATTGCAGCAGTAGGCTCGTGCATTGGAAACAAATACTGATGGGCTCGCCTCTGGATCTTGCCTATTGTTATACCTTCATTACCTGTCTGCAGCTAGTAAACCAAGATCGAAATGAGTGCCATAAATGTTTTATTGTTCATTAATTGTATCACATGATCAAGGCACTTCAATCAACTCCCCGAGCTAGACAGCGTCTCCGCTCTCATTCGCATGTGCTAAATGTGCACATCGACGCTAATTCCTCATCCAGTTCCAGAACTTTTATAAATATATGCGATATATATATACAATTTTTTATTTTTTATTTTTTTTTTTTTTTTTTGTGCAAATAATGATAAGTGGCGATATCTGCGAACCTTGTATACTGTAGATTATGAGAAATTTAGGAGGAATAATAAAATCCAATATTTGCTCCTCACGAAAGCAGAAATAATAAATTAAACAGCAAATGTTTGACTTATATTGGAAATTTAATGGAAAAAAAGGCGGCAGTTTGATTATTTAAGTTGTTACTAAAAAGAAATGTGCCAAATTGAGAGGTTAGTTAAGAACAAACAAAATATATTACTCTTGGAAACAAGCAGAATTTCTAACTTGAATTGCAAGCTTAGATCATCTGGCTTGCAAACGTCATGTTTCCTTAACTTCTTAAAGGATGAGTATTTTGATTAGCTCTCGAGATTTTGAGACATTGCTCTCAAATAATATAATAGTTTATGGTGAACTCAAAAACTTCATTATATGGTGATTTTTTAATCGTAGTTTTTTTTTTAAATAGAATAAAACACTCAAATCTGCATCATATATTAAAATTTGTTATTGGAATCGATAAATTGGTCTTTGCTTTCTTCGGGCATTTCGTCGGCCTGTATTCCACGAATAACGCGAGTTGTGTTATCCTGAAAGGCTTCAATAATGTTCGCGAGATCTTGGGGCCAAATCGGGAGATAAGCTGCTCACCAAATTCATCCCTCTACATATCCATTGTTTCACGAGCAGTGTGGCATGTCTCGCCGTCCTGATGAAACCACATGTCAACCAAGTTCAACTCAGCCAATTGAGGCAAAAAAAAAAAATCGCGTATCATAGCTCGACATCGTTCGCCGTTGACGGTAACGTTTCTTCCACGGTCGTCTTTGAAGAAAAATGGACCGATGATGCCACCAGCCCATAAACTGTATATCAGACTGTCGTTTTTTCGGGTGTGGGTAGGCGGGTGTTTCCTAGGATGATTTGTACCGCTTACCCCTAGAACGCAGGCCTCTCTACCTGATCCTGTAATTAAGCAGGCAAAGGGCATGATGGTTGCGAAGAAAAACAAAGTAGTGTGACCTTGTGCCAGGCGCCCTAGGAATAGGTGGATTATGTATTGGGATCCACCTATAATATGTTTCAAACTGATCTTGGACCTCGTTTTTCGAAAACCAAGTAAAGGGGAGATTCATAATTAAACAAGACACATCCTGGCAACAGGTGCGACATAGAGAAGCCGTCGGGAGGTATCTGAAGATTTATTTTTTCCGTAAATACAGTTGTATGACCAGAGAGATCTGGTTAATGAACTATGATAGGAGCATGGTATACTTGCTTTTTGCTGTGTTGATATTCTCTCCTCGGACATTGAAAATCTATGCCATATTATTATGGATTACCAGTTCCATGCGAGGTATGATAAAGCAAAACTGGAGTAGCTTGTCTGCGAAACTCAGACCAGAGGGTTTTTCTCTTCTGGTAGCACGGGTGACCAGGAGCCCAAGGAACATTGTTCCTTGCTGGTCAGTTGGTGTTGGACCCCTGGTGGGAGATCGTGCTGGCTGTGGTTGCCCGAACAAATGTTTTCAGTGCTTTTGCGTTACTCATGTGTCAGTGAGGGAAGGCATTAGCTTGGAGAACACTGTTCATATCTATCCGAGGTTTTGCTGGATACCTAAACTCCTACCCGGGAGGTAGTTCACTTCATACCAAGTGGGCTACAAAGGTACTTTGGTCGAGTGAGGGAGTAGGACCTGAGGAAGTTTTCCAAGGGACCTACTTCCAATCTCTGGCAGTCTAGCTAATCCTTCGGGATTAGTGTGAGTACCCCAAAGAGGCGCTTGCCGTCGCTAGAAGAAAGAAAGAACACATAACCAAGAAAGAAAAGCATATGATTAGAAAACGGCACCATGGGTGGTGGCACACCATGGGTAAGGCTTTCACAGCGAGACTCATGTAAAACCTTCACATAATGTTAATGTCGTTTTTTCGGGATGCATCGGTAATTCATGCATGGCATGTGACTGTTCTTCAGCAAGAAATAAAAGTGGAGTTTCTGGATATTAATTTGTTTGGATATTTTCGTTGGAGTTCCGTCATAGTCGATCTAACTATGTGTACAGTTGCTCTATCTTGCTGGAACCAAATGCTGTTGAAACGGATGCGTCTTCGGCGCAGTTCAGGGTAGAAACTTCCGGCAACTTTTGTAAATAACGGTTCCCATTAACAGTTACTGTTACACCGTAGCACGATTTGTGAGCACCCTGTATATTAAACACTTTTTGCTTCAAACTGACACTGTTGTTGGTACAGTAGAACTCCAATTATCCGAACTCCGATCAACCGAATCGCTGATTATCCGAATCGCTTTTGTCTTGTGTAAAACAGCTTACTTTGACCGAGATGTATAGGAAACACTGAATTTTTTTTTATGTATGTACATATTTGTACCTAAATGTTGTACCTAAATGCATACAATGCCGAAAATAAGCTCTTTTACTTTAAAATCCCCTTTTTTCAGAAAAAATCCAATTATCCGAATTTTTGATTATCCGAATGTGGTCCGGTCCCAATTGATTCGGATAATTGGAGTTCTACTGTACACCTGACTGACGTTCGGAATCGTCATTAAACAGTGTGTCTCGTTTTAGTGACTTCAAAAATAAAAATGCGTGTCAGGTATCTGAATGTGAAAAACTCTCTCTTATAACTTTGCTCTCCTAGCAAAATAATTACTTTAATATGTCCTGCGCTATAATATATTAAAATAAACCTGATTTTGAGCTAATAAAACGCATCGGTTCGTAATAGTAGACAAATTACTTATTTTTTTTTTCGGAAAATATTTTTCAAAGCAAACGCTGAAACCAGTGCAGTCCGAGCTAAACTCCAGGTGAATGAAAAATTATACGTAAGTGAACAACTTTGCTATGGTTACATGCAATTCTGCTATATATTATAGATTTATTTGCAAAGTCAAACGATTCTAAGTCACTGTGCTATGGATGCAGACAGCAATAAAAAAATACAATGGAGTACATATTTATTCAATTATTTAACGATTCACTTAATTAATTATGCAATTTTTATTTATTGAATTATTAAACCTATAAAATGTTAAGTTTTTCTACTATTAAATTATTAACTCATCAAACTATTAAATTAGTCAACAGCAAAACAATAAAAAACCTAGCAGGTATCTACTAAAAGAGTAACAATAAAAAGTCACGTGATTCTCGTCACATGCTTATGAGAGAAAAATGGTTGTCAAATGTCATACTCAAAGGCTGGACTTTAATTATCATAAATCAATAACATTCACCAACTGAGAGTAGCGCAGGTTGGAAACACACCCATTAACCATAAGTGCAGAAAGTAGTCGCAATTGAAAGTGTTAATTGAACTTGAACTTTTTTTCGCTATTTTTTTCCTTTTTTTTTTTTTTTTTTTTTTTTGTTTACTCATACTCCTTATACATGTATGACTATACGTCTGTGTGGAGTATTGACAGAAAGTAGTGCGAGTGGATTGAGAGACCTATACCGGTATCCAATAACCGCGTCTAACGTATATCAAAGTCTCTTTCTTGGGGTGTACGTGACAATTGAAAAGTAAATTTTTGGTTGATTTGTTTTTTTTTTTTTCGTTTTGTTTTTGCATCAATATTGTTTTATGGTTTTTGCCAACAAATGGTTATTTGCTAATAGTTGATATTTTGCCGCTCGTATTGTACATGCATTCAATAAATTTTGTGCGATTTACCGTTTTTTTACTGCTTTTTGTGTCAGAGATAGAGATATGTTTAAAAAAAAATATAAATTATTTCTGATTAGATTACCTCTCGAAGCATCTGGTGCCATCTGGTCTGCTTTCATTTGTTGAGCCTTTAGGTTCATAGAACTGTTTTTGGCAAGCTGACACGTTTTTTAGAACTTCGCCCGAAGAAATGGAAGTATGTAATACTCAAAAGGAGGCGTTTAAAGCACCAAGTACCTTCTGATCAAATGTGTTTCATAACATTTATGTCCGTCTGCCTAGCTGGTTGACCGATAGGTGTTGTAAATTTTTGTGAAGTTTCTTAAAACTTACACAACCAAATATTTTGCCAGATTGTGAATGGGATATACTGGAAATATTTCCAAAGTTCCACTGTTTCCTGTAATTTCTAATTCGTAGATCTAATACTTTCCATTATTTGGTTTATAACGCTTTGATTAATTTAAAAAAATTGACCGATTAACCATTACGTGTCTAGCACGTCCCATATAAATGACCGATTTAACCTGAATATTCGTAGATTCTTACCTTTTATTCAGTTGCATTGAAATTCATTCTGACACCTTCCTTATAAATTTATCGATTTTCTGAAGTTCAGTTTTTCCTCTGTAATTTGCAGTAGTCTAGATTTCTGTCGGTTGTATTGATTTCGAAATTTTCTGTAAAAAAAGTCTTTCGTTTCGTTTATTTAACAATCTTGTAATTTAAAGCCTCTTAGTCAATCTATATAAATAAAAATCAAATGCCGTTCGTTGGTAAGGACATCAGTTGAGAACGGCTGGACCGAAATAAATAATTTTTTTTTAAATGTTCGTCGTAGTTTATGGAAAGAAAAATTTACCAAGCCCACTTTTACGCCCACTTTTTTCGATTTATCTAAAATTGTAAAACGGCTACACCGATTTGGCTAATTCTTTTTTTAAATGTTTGTAGTAAATGTTTTCAGTGCTGCTACAAATATGGACGGGATTGGACAAAGGGGTGTGGTACCTCCCATACAAACCATAAATTAAATATCCAATATTTCTGCTCCTGTTTACGGTATTTCCACAAAATTTGGTATATCGGTTTGGTGTATATATCTTAAGTGCTGCTGCAAATATGGGCGGGATTGGACAATGGGGCGTGGTAGTATGACCAATAATGTTGTGTGGTGTTATCGTCTGGTGAAAGGCTCTAGAGAAGTCCACCTACTGTGCGATAATGGACAAGGTCCAGATGATGGCTAGTCTGTGCATCACTGGTGCGCTCCGCACCACCCTATCCGATGCACTAAATGTAATTTTGGACATGTCTAGTATGCAGACTGCTGCAGCTACAGCAAAAAGGCTAAGAGAGCTGCTACAGGGTTCAAACAGTGGTTATGGTCACAGTGTGATCCTTAACATGGTGCTTGACATAACAGGCATAATAGATTACACTCTGGCTGAGCCACTGTTCGACAAGAAATACCATATACTTATACCAGATAGAGATACATGAAAATGTACAACTTCTGTATGTACAAGACTGTATGTCGACTTCTACACTGACGGCTCAAGGTTAAATAATCAGGTAGGTTCCGGGATCTACTCCAAAGACCTGGGGCTAGTATAGTCCCATACAAACCACAAATTAAAAATCTATTATTTCTGCTCCTGCTAACGGCATTGGAACAAAATTTGGTATATAAGTTTGGTTTACATATTGTAAGTTCTGCTGCAAATATGGATTGGATTGGACAAATAGGCGTGGTACCACCCGAAAAAATCAAAAATTAAAAAACCATTATTTCTGATCCTGTTATAGGAAAATTTAAGTTTTTCAAATACTGACTTTATTTCACTTTTCATTTTTCTATGTTTCCCGACAGACAAACAAAGAACGTTGTACATGTGAAAGCGTTGCAGTAGTTTTAAATCTCAATTAAATTGACTTAAATTAAATAATTTTTAAAAACTTTACAAAAAAAGTATTAAAAGCATTCATTTAAATAACCAAACTTTTCTAACAAAAATTTAAATACAGAACCATCTATCCTGAAAATTGTAAATCATTAATTTGCCACCTTTGAAGGCAGAACGAAGTTTGCCGGGTCCACTAGTATCAAATAAATTACAAAATCCATTAAAAATACTACTACAACTAAAAGTTGAAAACTTAGCAAAAGAAAACAAAATATAACTTAAAATATAACATTAAATTAACTAGTAACTATTAACTTAAAACGCTTAAAGTGCACTGAAATAAGCTAAAATGGAGGAAAATAACAATAATAGGAAATGAATAAATACTGAATGATATATGTACAGGGTTGCCCATATTCGACGGACCCATGTTTTT
>JAHXMU010000220.1:74565-89009 GCA_019455685.1 Philornis downsi
AAAAAAATCGACCAATATGATAAAACAATCAATTTTTAGTTTTTATTAATAGAAATGCAAACTTAAATATTTCTCATTTTATCAATATTTCGGAAGAGCTGCTGTTTGATTCTTTATATGTTTTGCTGTGCAGCCATTTGAAATTCCAAGTGCTCCAATAGAAACAAATTTTCGTTTACTTTACCAAATTTTTTGGTATTCGTATAAAAGAACAAATCAAATAATATAAATCTCCATAAATCGTAAAATTTCGATACAAAAATTTAGCAATAAAACAGTGAGCCAAAACTTAACTCTCGAGATAATTTCTGTGCGAGAATTATATTTTAAAATACGTCCGACAGAATCTAATTTTATGCAATTTTAATTATTTTATTTTTGATATTTGGAACACCCAAACTGAATAAATCGTTACATCGTCAAGATTTATCTTATACTCGTAATAAATTTAATAATTGTAATAACACAATGTAATAATAATTTCAACACAGATTGTATCTCCGAGTATTATCATTGCTTTTGGGAAATCGATAACCTTGCAAGTCTGGCAACACTTGTAAATGTTACAGTTAATGCAGACTCATTATCTTCTCAGCCGGCATTATTTTCTACAGAGCTGTGCTCCAGACTAAAAGTGTTTCGCAAAGTTTTTTGCCAAAGAAGGTAATTATCACGAAATTATATTAAATACGTAATTTAAATTCAGTATAAAAAACAACCAACGTAATATTACAATTCTTATAAAAAATCTAAGTTCAGTGAAACAAAAAAAAAGCGAAAATTAAAGCTGTTTTTTCTAACAATTCACAATGCAACTCGAACAAACATGCGGTCAACAGAATGCAATATAAATGAGCGAAACAACAACAATCGTACATGTCTAAATTTGTGATAATTTCCCACAAAAGAAGAAGCGTCAGTGAAGCAGGAAAAAAGTGGCAAAAAGAGTGGAACGTCAAAATGCAAAAGTAAATGATTTATGCCTATTTGTCTGTTCGCATTCCCACCGAACAGACAAAAGTACAGAAGCCAGTTAAACTAGGCTGCACTGCTGCACCTTCTCTGCCGTGCAAATGGTCGCGCCTCAATGCATTTCTATTTTAATTAATTCCTTTCTATGCAACGGATAAAAAGAATAGCAAAACAAACAGCAGACGACTAATGCAGATGTTACAACAACAAGACTTTAAATAAATAATGATTTTGTAGGTGCAGCAAAAGTTAGTTTACGAATAATTAAATGAAATGATAGGCGGACTGACGGACAATTTATCCACGACGGAAGAAAAAATAATGTCATGTCCAAAAAAAAAAAAATGAACGACTATAATTATAAATTTGTTAACTGTTTTATCAATAATAGTTAAAAAGTAAAAACATTTTTTATTTCAAGTTTATTACAGTTTTCGGATAATACTTCGAAAGCTTATGAAAGCCAAGATATTGTTTGTAAGGTTAAGTACAAGTATGTTGATTTTTGCCAAGTTTTTGATCTACTTCTATGATACATTACAAAATGAAGAAATCGTATTGTATGAATCTCATCGACGACAACTTTTTATGGAAAGTAATATGTTAGTTTAATATAGTTTTATTTTCATTTTAGTAACTTAAAAAACTTACATTTACCCGTAAATAGGGATAAGACGACAAATGACATTTCCGATTACAGTGAGAGATATTCCAATAAACCAGCATCAAACCGCAATATTTCAGGAAAACCGAACCCCATTTAAACGGTGTGACCGATGTACTGACTAATCACCAAATAGGCGTGAATTTTGAAAACGGTTTCTCCCTATATCGAAATTTGGAATTTGCCTGAAGGAGTTGTTTAAAGTACCAAGTATATTTTGACAGAATATCTTTTATGTCTTTCCAAGTCCATTGGCCTAGTTCATCTGATCGTAAGTTTCATTCATTATCTTCTGGTGGATCCCACACAAATTAGCCAATTTCCCGAAATTCAGTTTTTTCCCTGCAACATATAATTCGTAGGCTACAGTAACAAAAATTTGTATTCATTTTATTTATGTATAATGCTTGGCAAAACTTTGAACAAAACGATTGAATAACCACGCCCCTTCTGGTATCTCCCGTGGAAATAATCCTTTTAAACTATATATTCTTAGACTCATATCTTTTATCGAGTTGCACTAAATTTAGTTAAATTTAACACACGTTAAACGTTTGCTAAGATAAGGCCGCAAATTCTCATATTAATTGTCCGATTTTTCAAATTTCAAATTTTTCTTTGTAATTTTAAATTAGCGGGCTACAGTAAACTAAATCTTTGTCCATTATTTTAATTTGTAATGTTTAAAAAAAAGTCAGTCGTCTGCTTACAATTTCTAATCCAAAGACTTCAGTAAGTTGTAATTTTGCTTCTTTTGTAAGTTGATTCAAATCATTTCTTGATAGAAACATGCGATTTAATTTGCCAGTTCTGGCAGACCGCTGGACCAGTTGCATTGGCTGAAAATTTTCTACTGGTTTCAGTATCATTGATTAAGGAAGTGGCAGAATAGCTGAGATAAAACGTCCTCACCTAGGTGGGGATTGACATATTTTCTGACAGTCAAGCTGTCTTTAAATCCCTGGATTCCGACTTCCTGAACTCAATTTCAGCCCTGAAATGCCGCAGATCTCTTAACGAGATGGCTCAGCATTTCAACATTCACCTTATGTCTGTGTCGGGCTACAGGGACATACCGGGCAACTGCAGAACAGACGAGGCGGCAAAACTAGGGACAACCTTACACACTCCAGCCGAGTTGAAATCCGTGGGCATGCCTCTAACTCCTTGCAAGCTCCTACTGAAGGCTGCGACCAGTGACTTCCGCAGAAGCTGGAGGGATGAAGAGGAGCTGGAGTCCATAGAACACCTTCTCTGCAATTGCCCTGCCCTGGTGAACAGGTGGGGATCAACACTGGGCTCTTATTTTTTTTAAGGACCTAGGTCATCTAGATGATATTGATATTGTCCAAATTAAGAGCTTTTTGTGACGCTCAGGATGGTTCAGCGAGGGAAACTACGGACATCTGTACCTCTAGTTTCCGTGGTATCACAATAGACTACACCGTCTAAGTGAGTCTGTCTATTCAGACTGCCACACTGACCTAACATAACCTAACCTTTAGTATCATTGGATGACCACAACTACTCCCTTACAAATAAATACAATAATATACATATAAGTTATATATGTATATTATACCTGTTTTCAACTAAAATGTGAATGTTAAAAAAAAAACTTTTTCCAAAATTAGATTTAGATTTTGAATGACCAGTTAGTCTCAATTACTGACACTTGCGAGTCATATCATAATGGGTGATATATCGACTTACGAGATATAAATGGACGCGCCATAACCACCCATTTCTTGTATTTAGTGTACCGACTTTGTCCATTTTCCCCAGCATTAATTCGTATGTTCAATAGATACGGCTGTTTCTTAGAAAGTTTTCAGCTGGAACAGTTCTTTTCAGTATCTGTACAATGACAACATACGATTATATAGCTTTTAGTTAATGCAGAAACGGTATGATTGTTTGCAACACCCTAGCAAAAAGCTAGCAACAATAATGTTACTTTCAGAAAAATAATGGTTTGAAGTAACAAATTGTTTTGCTTTCTATGAGAAGTTGTCGTCCGTTGGAGGCTAATTAGTAGTACACGGCTTAAATTCTCAATGTCAAGAAAAAGGTACTGTCACCTGATATGCAGATGTCCAGTTTCCCTCAATTTAATATAATTTAATGCATTGCATTAACCAGCTGGACATGGGTCAATAACTATTATATTCAATAACCCTTCATTCATCCTTCCCTTCATTCTACAACCTAATATAACCATTCAAATTAATAAAATGAATTATTTTTGGGAAATATATCGGAAAATGTAATGCCAGAACTACGTACCAGCACTACATAAGTAGTTCAAAATAATTGACACATTTCAAGTGTTTACCACCTGTGACAACCCGATGTTAAATTCATTGGGTTGGGTTCAATTTGCACAAAAATTGGAAGTTTACCCAGCAAACATTTTTCATAACACAATATCACAATTCGGCACAGTAATTATCACAGTTACTGGTACAGTAGTTGTTTGTATGTGTCTGAAGCAACTGTGATTTTACCATTGGCTTGTCATAGGGGGCAAGTACTTGACAACCATTCAGTAATGTTTATATAGTAGGGTTATATAATTCTAGAATAACGTTTTCGGACACATTTCTTTAAAATAATCTATTTTTTAAATTTGTAGGATTATAACGGGTTATCTATTTCGGTTTCAAAGTAAAGTTAAATAAATCATATACAAGTCGATGATGATTTCGATGAAACTTTTGTTTCATTATAATGCTTGCCATTATGTACGAAGTACTATGCCATTTAACTGATCGCCTCTGGATTGGTTGCAGCTGTGGATCCTTTTGAGGTCATTTCCCATTACCTTTTCCCACATTTTTTCGGTATTTCGGCGATAACTTGACGAATGTTGGTTTTCAAATGCTCCAGCATTTGGATGTTATTCAGGTAAACACGGTCTTTGACGTAGACACACAAAAAAAAAAACTAACGGCGTCAAATCGCAATGATCTCGGTGGCCAATGGACGTTACCAAAACATGAAATTACGCTTCTTATACAATAAAGCCTAAATCGATCGTACTGTATGGCTCGTAACACCGTCTTCTTGAAAACACATATTTTCCGGTTCATAATCTTTAATTGCAGGCCAAAAAAGCCGGTTGTCATACGGCCATAGCTCCTCTTAGAGTTGAAATTCGGATTATCCGCTACACTTTCACTAACAGAAGCGATATTTTCGGTAGTGCATATATTGCGATGATGCACAGGCCTGACCACATCTGCAACGCTTTCAGTCTCTTAAAATTTCTTTATAATCTTGCCAATTCTTTGCACAGTAGGCCGATTATGATGACCATAAATACTCCGCAACGCATGAAAAGTTCCCACGTTTGAATCACTACTTTTGTAGTAAGTCTTAACTATTTTTATGCGTTTTTCGGTTGGTAAACGATCCATATTTGTAAATGGCAAACCTTTCACTAAATAAATAATACTTCAGATAACAGATATTTAACAACTGGCAGGCTTACCAGTGAAAATTTAAGCTTTAAAAGTAGATTCAGCGTAAGAACTTACCGACACTTGTCTATCTGGTTAATGTAGCACATTAAATTATAATAAATTCAGAGAAAATAAGTATTTACATACTGATGTCAATATCTGATGTTCTAATTTAATAACGTTATATTGAAAATTCATACAGCAAAATTTGTGTTCAACTATCCAAACGAAAGAAAAAGAGTTTCTCTCTTCATTACTTCGGCATTACTATTACTATTATGAAGTAGTACATTTAAATTAAATTTAAATCAAATTTTAAATTTGATGTAGATTATGAGGCTAGTAATATCGTGTCGCTTGCATTTTCAAAAGTGAGGCCGCTCATTAGCATACCACGACACCGTACATTTGCTACCGAAAATTGAAGTCCCCATATAGTTCGTACAGGCAGCGCTACCCTTCATACGGATCGTGAAGCTATTGTATTACTCTGAGAACAATTCGATAAATAGTTGATTTTCCGATTCGGATAAGTGAGTCTAGATCATGTCTTTAGACTTTTTCATTCAGAGCTATGTAAAGTCCAAAACCCAATTGTAATTGAAGAATGCACCAAGTACTTTTCTGACTACTATTCAGCAAATACCACACGAAATGTTAGAACACGTTATCAAAGGTTAGAAACTCGGAGTAAACCATATTGGAATTTTTGTATTTTTTTTTTACCGAATTTCAGTTTCGTTTTGATATTGTAAATTTATTCTAAGTACATTAAAAATGTGCTTTTGGCTCATAAACGAAACAATCATTCACTTGATACATTGGTTCGTTTCTTATGTACGAAATTAGGAACCTACATTGACCCGATTTCTTTGCCAAAATATAATGAACCAGATATCTAGATACGAGAACCAGAAATGAAAATATAATTTAACGCACTTTCGTTTATTAATTTGAACCAGAACTGAAACCTGACATAGTTTCGTACTCAGGCTCTTAGAAATTTTTACAGCGGCACAGAAATTGTCTCTGTTTTTTTTTTTAATTAAAAAATTCGAATGGCATACAAACAAAATTTTTCATAAGCTAAATTAGAAATAAAGTTGTTTCTGATTTGGTCTTAAAAGTATGAATCCACATCAAAATTGATTTTAGTTTTGTTTTTAATGTATGAAACATATAAAACATTTTCATTTCACTGTCGGAACCAAAGTGGAAATTGTTTACAATATTTTTCGAATACCAAAATCGAAGCAATCCAAATTGTATTTAGTTTTTATTTTGTTTCGAGGATGATTCTTAGTTTACAATTTTTTCGGCATAGAAATAGTAACGATTACTGTACGAAATAATTGTTATAGTATAATTTTTAGGGGAAAAAAGAAGAATAAATCAAATTTAAAATGCATCGCACCGCTCCGCACCATTGGTGGACTCAAACAGGTGCCTAATTGGAATGGGTACATCCTGACAAAATTTTCAAATTTAATACAATGAGTTGGAGAGAAATGAGCTTTCTCAATCAAATATTTACCGTGCACCTCCACCAGTTAGATTACCCTTTAACGGTGCTTTCCAACTTTAATTAGTTCCTACTACGACGTTAACTGTTATTTGATCAAGAAATTATTTACTCACAAATGTAGATATGACTACGTTCAAATTTAGTAGCTAAATATTTTATTATTGTTGAATAAAGAACAGTGTTCATATAATTTGACAGAATGTAGCTTTAATTTCATGGGCATCTTACCTTCCAAAAAAAATAATTGTTTCAGTTCTTTAATAACTCAAACCAAGTTGCCCAATTGCTTAAAATTTTGCAATATAAAAAAAAACAAATCATATTCTTTTAGATCAGAAACTGCTTTAAAATTCTTATATAATCAAATAATAAGACATCTGTTCACTATATTTTGACATGGAATGCTTATAATTTGCATAGTTTTTTTTTTTTTTCTTTTAATGAATCATTGATCACCGTAATCATAATAAATTTAGTAGAGAAGACGGGAAAGAGTTTTCACTTTAAAAAAACGCTTGAGTTTAATTCAGAAAATTTGCACGAACTCGCTGACTTTAATATGCAATTTCTTTTGCAAATACTGAACGAAGTATAAATTAATTCAAGTATATAATTAAATTTCACTTTTCTAAAGTTTTAAGAAAATTCACAACAAAATTGTTAAATCCCTTGAAATTCAAAAACTATTGGCTAATTGCTGCAACAAATATAATTATTATTAATTTTGGAACGAAATTAGGAAAAACTAATTATTTCTATGTTGTGCATGTTAAAAATTAATTTAATTTTGATTTCACTATTTTAACTCTATTCACGTTATTAAACACAGTCATACATGTAGCGAACGTAAGCAATAAATATGATGCTATTTTCAAATTTCGCTCTGTATTACCACAAATCAGCTTCTTAGATGTGTCAAAATTACAAAATTTTGATGTCAATGCGAAAAAAAAACATTGTGTTGTTTTTGCTTTAGTTTATTTTTAATTTTTATTTTCTTTTTAATTTATTTTTATTTTTTCTTTTAATTTAAATTTTCTTTTAGCAAACGTTTTGGTTGGACTTTCTTTGATATATTTTATACCAGTAATAAGACTGTAACATCGAACAAGGCCTTAGACAATAAACCCGCCACTTCGACATCGAAACCGACTGAACCCGCAACTTCAAAACTACCTACGACTGCAGCGAGCGTATCTCCAAAACCAGCGCCCCCAGTTCCAACTCCAGCGACTAAACAAGCTGAAATCAAACCTGCAGTCCCTTCACCCGCTCCAGCAAAACCAGCACCAACTCCTCCAACTGCAGTTCCTACGAGTGCACCCAAGCCCCAGTCAGTCGCACCCCCGAAAACCGTTACCCCAGAAGTACCTAAACCGGCTGAAGTAAAACCTGTAGCACCTCCTACACCCGCTGCAGCTAAACCGGCACCGGCACCACCAACTGCAGCGCCTAAACCTGCACCTGCAACACCCCAGCCACAATCAGTTTCACCGCCAAAAACCGTTGCCCCAGTCGCACCCAAACCAATCGACACCATGCCTGTCTCAATCACATCGCCAAATCCTCCTGCACAAGCAGAGGTGAAGACAGCCACCAATGGAACCGCACAAGATCCCATGGACAAGAAATTGCAAGAGGTCTCGAAGCTTAAGGAGAATGGAGAAAATGTAAAAAATAACCTAAAAAATGCTACAGCTGACTTCTTGAAGCGCGAAACACCTACTAAAATGATGAAAATGATGGCGGATGGGTAAGTGAAAGGACAGATTTTTATTTTATTTTTTAATTTAACATTAATTTTGAAATAACACAATGCTTACCTAACTGTGGAATGGGGGGTTTGAAGATTTGCCTCTTTGTTTCATAATATCCTTGACGAAATTCGAATAACATTCCTGTCTGATTGATGACATACAAATAATTCCCAGTTATTATAAAAAGGTTTTTGTTATGATAGTTTTGCTAACGATGTTAATTTCGGTTTCCATGAGAAAGGTTACTGTGTTCAATTGTTCCACCAAATAAATATTACATATTAATCATAAATATTAGGCCAAAATTGTTTTCCATTTCTTATCGATCAAACGTGCTTTATTAAACCGTCCTGCAGATTTTGTTATAAATATATTTTTTTATGAACGAATTTCATCGGTTTTTAGAGCTTGGTAACCGGTATTTGAAATACAAAGTTGTATCTTTTTAATAAAAAAGGTGCCAGGATTCTAAATTGACCACAAAGGAAGCTATTTACGAATCACTTTATTTGGTGACGATTTTAATTGATTATCTTCAAATATATTTATCGTAGTATGACGATAACTATGTTCACCAAAACAGGAGACTCATTTCAGCCGCTTTATTTCCTGGATTTACATTTAATGATTAAGCCACCATAATTTGTAAAAACATATTTAAATCTATTGTAAAGGGTTATCCATTTAGTGGTTTCAAAACCGCCGGTCTAGCAAGGTTGTCAGCTTTGAAATATTTTATGTAAGTAGTATGTAATAGTTAAATTAGTTAAATAGTTAAAGCTTATTTATAGTATAAATAGTTAAAACTTACTAAAAAAGTGGTGATTCAAACTTGATTCAACACGGCCGACTTTGCCTTTATTACATGAGAAGTTTCCAGAAAACGTAATTTCACGTTTTGGCGACGTCAGTTGGTCATCAAAACCGTAATGTGCGAAAAAGTGGTCAAAAACTACCTCAATGTCCAAGCATTATAATGAAATTGAAGTTTCACCGTAATCGTAGCTTTATAAGTGTTTTACTTAACTTTAATTTTGAAACCGAGAAATAGATAACCCTGTATAAACAACAAAGTAAAATTATATATGTTTTTGAAATCTGAAAATAGTTTTTCGTGAGTAGTTTTTCGTGAGTATTTTTTCTTTTAAAATTTATTTGGAAAATTGTATCTCAAATACAGCTCAAAATCGCAGATTTCCAAATCGTAATACCTACATATGTATCTCGAAAGACATAACGCCTTTAAAGCGTTTTCTTTGTGTCAGATTGGTCGAAGACTGAATTCGACGAAATTATATAAACCGCAAATTTTTCTGGAGCAGAGTCTCCAATTACTGAAGAAAGTTTAGAAACATCCAGTCGTCTTGTAGAAAATACTGACGAACTATTACCGGAAGCATCCAAGGAAGTTGAGAGTCTTTCGAAACGGGTAAAATATAATTTTAGCTCTTGTACATAAGTCAATGGACAAAATGTTAATTGTTTTTCGATTCAACATGTTATTCTATCGAATAATGGAGAGTTCTGAAGGAACTTTACCAAATTTAATGCTTCCGAAGTCAAATGTATAATAACATCAATATTGTTTAGAGGACATTTATTAGAGAATATAATCGATACAAAGGGTACTTTTTTAATCGAATTTTTTTTTTTTTTTTAAATCGAATAAAGCACTCAAATTTGCATCATATATAAAATTTTTTTATTGCAATCGATAAATTGGTCTTTGATATTTAATTTTTAAAGATAATTTCATGTAAATGTTGTCCTCGGCTCCGTCTCAAAACCTCCATTCGGAAGGTCCAATTTTTCGTCACTTTTTCGAGCATCACATGCCCAATCGCTGAGAACGGCGACGAATTGACATTTCACGATCGTCATTAACACTGGTCGCTACGGCTGCAATATTTTCTTCAGTACGCACTATACGGATGCCAGTCGATGGTTTTATATCCAACAAAGTAAATTTAGAGCGAAATTTGGAGATAACAGCACGAATTGTTGATTCAGCAGGTCGATTATGACGACCATAAAATGGTCGTATCAAACGATGCACATTTGTCACACAGCACGAATTTTGATAATAAATTTCCACGATTTGCAATCGTTGCTCGTTTGTTAGTCTTTCCATGATGAAATGGCAGAGTATACTGTACACTTTTCACTTTGACAGATGACGTTTGGACGCCATTACCAATCAGTGGTACCAACCTGAAAAACTTAAATCTTAAAAAATCATCCTGTATATAAGTGGAGATGTACATTCCTTGTCTCGCATTTCTAAAGAGATTTTAGCTCATTTCTAAATCATATGAATTGCCGTGAACTTCGTAATATTTTGAATAAGTGGACAGGGGAAGGCGTTGACAACTTCGACCAAGCCGAAACTTATATTATATTAATCACCATGAATTGCGTCCGACGATATACGAATTCGTCGTCATATAAGTGGGGTTGTTAAAAACACCATCATTCTATACATAATACACTGATTTAGCCCATTTTTCTGTGAAAATTAGTGTTTCGTATTATTATTTACTAACCGTCTCCTGTTTGAAGAATTGCTTATGAGCAAATTTAGGTCTTTCCTGTATTTATTAACCACTACCATATATAGCTTTTAATTAATAAATAAATAGTACTAACATTTGAAAAATATTACTATATTATTTTTAGTAAATTGGATACAGTCCATGTATATATAATCAGTCCATGTGTATAATCAAGCTTTTTCTTACTAGTCCCATTAAGGCATTTGCGGCCAAAGTGTCCTCGACCGCGTGTCGTGTCATCCCCACATAAATGGGCGTGCCTAAACCAATATTTTCTCATATACATTATATCGGCTTCTTCTCTTCTCTTCTCTTTTTTTTTTTTTTTTTTTTTTTTTTTTTGAATGAAAATGGATATTTTTAAAACTTTCCAATAATCTCACAACAACTCTCAGTTGTTGCGGTTCGCTTAAAAGGTTTGTGTACTGAGATGGCCCTTTCTGGTATCAATTTATTACCACCACATATTATATGGCTTTTAACTCATGAATAAATTATAGAATTGATGAAAAAACATTTCAAATCCACATTATTCTAAAACTAGATTCAGTCCCTTTATGGCCAACTTTTTCCCCACCGGAGTTAAGTTGGTTAAGTTGGTGGCAGTTAAGACCACCGTACGTTACATATTAACTTAGTCCGTTTTTCTTCTGAAAACGGTAATTTTTTAATAGCATTTCTAAAAACGTTTACAATTGGAGGGTGCCTTAAAGAACCTCATCAGATCATCTAGATATTTTCATTGAGAAATTATATAATTTTCCCAGTTTCCCCTTTGCTTTTAAGTGCACTGGATTCAGTATAATCTAGTAAGAATCAGGTGCTTAGTAAATTTAATTTCGCTAATGAAAGTGGGCTGCAAGCCGCACCTCTTGCAGTGTCTCCTGTACAAATTGAACGATTTTGCAAAAATCAATGGTCCGTCTAAAACCAAATCGTTCTAAACCAAATACTTGATTCAATAAGTGCACCACAAATTAACTGAGATCATTTTTTGATAATAACATAGCAGTTTACCAAGCCCGTTTTGGTACCACGCACATTTTTTACAAAAGGACTCTGCGAAGGTATAGTATGCGAGTCAGCTAACCTGACAGCGATTTCTATACAGGTTTCTTCAACCGATTCATTCAAGAAGAAAAAAAAGTGATCTCTTCTAGCTATCCACTATTATTCAAAGAGTTCTCCCAGACAGCAATTTTTCTAATATTAGTTAACCATTAAGCTCAATTTAGTCTTTCGCCTCAATATTTCTGGACTTCCATAGATGTCATTTAAAAACCATTAAAATTGATACTAATCATAAATTGAACAGCATACAATTTATACATACAATTTCCGGGTGGGTTCTGCCCATTGCAAACTGTCCCAAGAAAATGTTGTCTTTTCTTCTCCCCCAAAAAAATATTTTTTCATGTGAGATTATTTTTAAAAAATTGCGCTTGTTTGTTTTAATTTAATGCACAACCAGCAGCAACAACGACGACAGCAAAGTGAAGTGAATAATGGATTTTGAATTCAGAATTCCGCCAGAGTTTAAAAGTGTCGCCACCATAGATATCATCACAATGTGTTAGCGTGGAGCCGAGTGTTTTATGTCCCGTGGCTGGCTCATCCATGAAGTGAACAAATCTTAATTTTAGAATATCATTTCTTGGAAATCAGGGGAACGTGTATATCCAACGTGTAATGCAACGAATACAATTTCGATGATGTTTTTATTCACTCCTGCCGGTTGCCGGGTGACGCCAAAAACAAGCAGGCAAACAGACTGACAAACGTCAAAAATCACATGTAATTTTAGCTGCACACATCTTTGGGAGTTTATTGAACCCAGAAGCAACGGTACGACTGACTGCCGCCGCCCGGTTACGCATTAGGCACTACGAATCGCTTCCACATCGATACAACGCGTAAATGGGTATTTTGATGGTGCGCGTTTGGGGCGTGGGATGGCGGACATTTCGACCGTGGGTTGGCTGTGGCATGCAACGCATGTGGATGCTGCACAAATAGTTTGAGACATTTTTTGTGTAAAAATAGCATTTTCTTCCTGTTCTTTTGTTGGGTCTGTGTATTTAGTTTGTATTTCATTTAAAATTACTTGGCATGAGGTTTGAAATAATTGAAATAAAAGCACTCACTCTGTGAGAAAGGGTAAGGAGGGTGTGGTCTTTCTACGTTATACATATGTACATATCTACATATATATATATATATACATATATATACGTATAACTAAATAAACCTACACTACCCAAATTTTAATTGGTCGAGTCAGAACACAAATTTTGAAGAGGCGACAAAAAACCGATGCAAACAACAAAGTAATTAAAATAATTCATTTGCAAAACATCAGATGCCAACATTTTGTTCAGAAAGTTCCCAACTTTTGACAATTTTTGACAACGTACTAAATAAGCAAACTAATCATGCCATGCATGCATACGAGTATATATGAATGGCTTATGAACATATTTAGATGTAATTTGTGTATACACATACATACATACAATTGCGAAAACTGGAAAATCAAAATTCTGGTTCCATGCACTACTGCTTATCAATATCACAATGAATTTTCCAAACTGAAAATGTATGAAAAGAAATTTGATAGCACAACTGCCGAAATGTCAGAAGAAACAACTTTCCAAGGATGTATAATTCAAAGGGAACGAATTTTTTTTTTTTTTTTTGCTTTTCTCCCAAAAGATTAACCAATCTTTAAACTTTTGTCTGTTTATAGAACGAACAAATAACAAAATACGTTCTAAAGCACGCCTGTGTTCAAAAAGTAAGACTTATTTTTTCAAAAAATCTTTATTTATTCGTCCAAATCTATTTTACCGCCTTCAAAATATTCAACCCGGACACAGTACATTCATGGCAAAGCTTTTCCGGTCCTCGTAGCATGGCTTGTAGTCACCTGTCGGTAAGTCCTTGAAAGTACGCTGGGATTTACGTTTAATCTCTTCACTCGACTCAAAGCAGTGTCTTCGGAGCGGTCTTTTGAGTTTAGGAAATAGACGGATATTTCACGAAATCAGGCAGGCGAATACGGCGAATGTGCATTTTTTGACAAAAAAACAACTTCTTACGACTTCTTAAGTGGAATGAGCGATGTCCGTCTGTTTGGCTAGTACCTTTTCGAATTCATTGACCAATATAACTTGCATTTTTGCCCATTATATTACTTTATAATGCTTAGTAAAATTTGAAAAGATGGACCAATTATTCACATCCCATACAAATAACCGATTTAACAAATATATTATTACATTCAAATCATTTACTCAAACTCACTGAAATTTGGAATACATTATATATTCTTAGATTTATATCTTTTAAGCAGGCGCATGAAATTCAGTCCAATTTGCGTTCCTTAAACATAATTCTAAAAATGAAAATGAGCCGAATTCCCCTACATATTCTGACGGCTCCCATACGAATGACTGATGTAAATTATAAGTACAGGGTTGCCCATATTCGACGGACCCATCTGGCAACGCC
>JAHXMU010000220.1:114009-126938 GCA_019455685.1 Philornis downsi
ATGGCGTTGCCAGATGGGTCCGTCGAATATGGGCAACCCTGTACATTTTGTGTTGATATTATTGAACAACAACTATGAGTCGCACTACACAAATTTAGCATATACACGGACAAACTGTCAGCACAAAATTAATCTATTAAACTGTTGCCATGTTGTAAGAAAATAATTTTTTGCCTCAATTAAAGATTTTAATGAAAAAATAAATCCCGTATGCTGGCTCAAATCTTGAATTGTGTCAAGTTCGACTTAAACAGAAGAAAAGTAAAAATTTCATAATGCATAAAGTCAAAAATAAGGAAATTAAATTCTGGCAACATCATTCAATTAATCTTTAATTTAGCTTTGCTATTGACTATAATCGGGTAATAAATAATCTCAATTAGTTGCTATTCACAAACTACAGTTTATGTCCCAAACAGTAAGATATCTTTCACAAAAAAATTAATTTTTTAATGTTTTTACGAAAATGCATTTCAGTAAAAACAACATAATAACTTTTTCTCACTATTTCTATTGGTCTATTTAACGATTTAAAATTCTTAACCTTCACCCGAAGGAATGAAAGTGTATATCATTTGATACGACAAAAACCTACCACCTACCCGCATCTACAAGGGATACTTCAAATTACCCAGCATCTTTTGACCGAATGTATTTCATGACTTTTTTTGGGAATTAGTTCTTCCTCGGTAACTCTTAATTCATGGACTATTGTAACTTAAATTTCCATTCATTGCGTTTTTCATAATATTTGTCAACATTTTAAAAATGCAGATCAATTAACCAGCACCCCATACGATCGACCGAAGTTCAGATCTTTTCAGTATGACTAAAGCAAGGCCTGAGAATGAAGATGAACAACATACTCATTGCCCCTCCGGCCATACAAATGATCGATTTAACCACACATTTTTAGATTCAGATCTTTCAATCACTTGTGCTGAATTCAATTAAGTTTGTCACACATTAGACGTTTGATAAGCTTAGTTTTTCAATGAAAATGGACTCATTGTCGCGTCCATTTTGCTACCTGCCAGAGCAATTGTTCGATTTATCGAAATCAAATATTCTCCTGCAATTCTTAATTTGCCGACTGCAGTAATATTAATTTTATCAATTGCATTAACTTATAATGATGACCGGCCGTGGCATAATCAAGTCGACTATCATGCATATGATTGCACATTCGAGATCCGAGCGACGGTCACTTCGATGTCTCTATCTAACTCTTGGAGTAGTCGAGTAATCGTTGCTCGAAATGTTTCTCACAAGCTTACAAAATTATTAGCGAACATATTATGGCTTGAAAACAAAAGTTATTGCAATTTCAGTGTTGGACACCTACAAAAAAAGTTTGCCGTCGTCACTTAAAAAAGTTCCTCCTCCATAGTATTGTCTAGTAGAAAAATTTAGATTTAAATTTCAGATATTTTTTCAAATGGATTTCACACATAGTACAAGTTTAAAAATAGAAATTTAAGGGGAAACAAGACATACTTAAATTCCAGCATGTGGTAAAGCTAGCGGAGACAATCTTAATACCACTATTTTTAGAAAAATTTATTGCTTTTGTAAAAGTTTGTCAAAATTGGCGAAAATTTTAATCAGATTTGCGACAAGTAATTTGTGAAATTTATCTATTTAAATGGAATGTGACAGAAAATTAAGCAGAAAGTTGACTTGTCACTTCACTAAGTGGAAAGACACTTAACTTCACGTAAAATTTTTAGCTGCCGCCGACTACTAAAACTGTGCTATTGCACGGAAGAATTTATATGAAAACGGCAACCTGAAAATAGCTAATATTTCGACAAATTTTCTTATCGGACCTCTGTCACCTGAACAGCATAAAAATGCTAAAGAACATTTGTAGCAAATGATTTTTTTTGTTTTCGACGGCTGTAAACAGCACCCAAATGATAACTTCCAGAGAAACTTTCCAAAATTTCTCAGAGGACAAATACGCGAACATTTTGGATACAACAACTGTATACACGTTCATATACAAATTTGTACGCATATATGTGTGTGTACATCAAACCATTAGACCGCCGAAATCAACCATACCACTACCAGCATTATTCGGCCAGCTTTTCCCATCCATCCATGAAAATATTTTCCCAGAGAAACAGCTGATGTGGCACAAACACATTTGTATGTATCCCAATGAATTATAAAATGCCTAAAAAGTTTTGATTTACGTAACTGCGACGTCAACATCCCCTTCCACCGGTCTAAATAAATTTGATTAAGTAACAAACGAAATACAAAATTGTTTAGACAACAACAGTCACTATTACACAATCCCGGGAGAACACAGAGAAAGCCATGGAACGGACAAAAACTATTCTTTCACCGTCCGAGGCCAGTCAAATTGAATATGCCGGGGAAATGATCTTCTTGAATAAGTTCTTCGCAAGCGGTTGTCGATTTTCGCAACGAAAAAAATTCCCAAACAATAGAACAACTGCCGATTTGGCACAATTTCAATATTTCCTCGGTTGAAATATATTTCCTTGCGATGGTTTTCCTTAGCAATAAACATTAGTTTCGCGCTGCTGTTGTTTTTTGTCGCGATTGATGGCGGTGTTCTTATCTTACGAAAGGGTACTTTGGCCGGATGACTAGACGCACACACTAATACTACCAACGTCAAGTTCAAGTTCTCTGAAACACCACACTTGACCGACCGCCTCACTCTCTTCTCACTATTTCTTTTGTTATCAACGTCATGTTTGGCAACTGGGTTGTAGGAAAACGTTTGCCGGGTATTGGCAGAAATACTGTTTTTGTGTTCTTTCTCATCTTATCTTATAAATGCAGTGGCAGATTTAATCATATTTAATTGATTCCATTCAATTTATGATTTGCCTGCTAATGTGCACTCCACTATTTAGATATGGATTTAATGCAGATAATTACATTTCCAAGTCCAAATCCTGTAACGGCTAATAAAGCAATAACAAATTTCTCAGCATACATTTGATTGCGCGCACTCGAAAATCGTGCTGACAAAGAAAATGTATAATTAATAATTTATTTCGCTCTTGACTGAGTTTCGCTTGCTTCCAACTTTGAAAAAACTTGGAAAAATTATGAAATTATAAATGTATTTTTTAATGAAATCCCCATAAGTATTTACAGGGTGGCGCAATAGAACGTGCATATTTAAAAAATAGATTAACAAATAAATACAAAAGTTATGGTTAAAATAAATCTAAGACATTGTAGAGTAAGAAATGGAGTTTATTTTTTTTAAATAACATCATTTAAATGGTGACCCTTTCTACGACGGCACTCCTCTAACCGCAAACGAAAATTATTGAAAACTTTCTTCAGTAATACTGGTCTAATGGCTGCCATTTCACCACGGATATTCTCCTTGATCTCAACGATGTTTCTTGGATTATTACTGTAGACTTTGTGTTTGAGGTATCCCCACAAGAAAAAAGTCAAGAGGCGTCAAGTCTGGACTACGTGAGGGCCATGGGATATCACCTCTTTTCGAAATCAGTCTGCCAGGGAACATCTGCGTCACCACCGCCATGGAGTCATTTGATGTGTGACAGGTAGCTCCATCTTGTTGGAACCAAGTTCTGGAATTCACTATTCTTGAACTTTCAATTTCTGGAGCCAAAAATC
This sequence comes from Philornis downsi, assembly GCA_019455685.1. Lineage (NCBI taxonomy): Eukaryota > Metazoa > Arthropoda > Insecta > Diptera > Muscidae > Philornis > Philornis downsi. The sequence goes on from JAHXMU010000220.1 coordinate 117,652, forward strand.
CGTCCAACATCTCAACATAGCGTTCCGTATTAACCGTGACGTTTTGGCCCCTCGCATTTTCGAAGAAAAAAGGACCAATTATTCCTCTGCCAGAGATTGCTGCCCATACTGTCACTTTAGGACTATGCAATGGTTTCTGGTGTTTTATTTTGGGATTTTCACTGTTCCAGTAACGACAATTTCGACGGTTTACGAACCCATTCATAAGGAAATGAGCCTCGTCAGAGAAAAGGATATTGTCAAAATGGGACAATCGATTAAGCATTTCATTAGCAAATGCGAGCCTTACTATGAAGTCAGACTCTTTCAATTCTTATATGGATGCAGATTAAGATGCAATGTTAAAATTCGTTGCAAACTTCGTCGCGATAATTGTAAGACAGACGATCACTTGCGAGTCGACATTTGTGGATTTCCTCGTACTGACTCCATAACTCTCTCAACATTGTCTTCGGTCCTAGATGTTCTTGGGCGACCATTTGCTTGTGGTTTAAATGTTGAACCGGTCTCTTCAAAACGCTTTACCCATATTTTAATTAGTAAATTAGCACTCGGAGCTTCACTAATTCGCCGTAGTCCATATTCAGCACAATTAGTCGCCTAGTAGCAATATATGAATGAGAGTTCTCGTAAAATCCGCGCACGCAAAATGCGCGACGCTTCCCGTCGAAGTGATTCATAGCGACTAAAACTCCATGAGCCCGCCAACCCAACGATGTAGGCGAACATGGAAATTAAACTGATTTTCAGTTGGAAAAACTGAACGAAAAGTTCAATGTATTTCTGTATTTTGTATCTTTCTATTCCTAGAAATCTTAAAATTGGTTTATAAGTACTAATTAGTTAAAAGGAACATACGGGTTTTTTTTACTAAAAACTGTTGGAATAACAATTATTTGCCAAAAGTATACTAAATTAAACTTTTTATTACGTAGAATCAAACATATTAATCCAATTGACAAACTTTTATGGCAATTAAATTGACATGCATGTACTGATTACATTCGTCGATGCTCAATGCAAGGAGTATTTTGTATTTTCGTATTCTCTTTCTAATTGTGTATTTCAAAAAGGATATTTATAAACTGCCGTAGATTTGCATTAACTCTTCTAAATAATATTTCCAAATTGGCAAGTGTAGTCTCATTAGATTTTGAGGAAAATCAATTTTTAAAATTTGGTTTTTATATTCTGATTCTGAGTACTGAAATTAGTCATTGTGCGAATAAAATATCAAAAAATATAGGACATACACGTATAACCTAAAAGGATACAGTGTAATTTTGAGTAAGCAATTTTCCGCTTAGGTCTATGGTGAGACATTATTTCCTCGTGAAAAGAAAATTTAGCGACATTGAGAGCTTTTTTTGTATTGATTTCCAATACACGTAAATATTATGGCGTAAACAAATGTAAAAATTAAAATAAATAAAATGGTTGGCGTTGCCACTTAAAATAATATTCCTCGCGAAAAAATATAGTACAGGGTTATCCATGTTTCGGTTTCAAAAGTAAAGTTAAATAAAACACACATAAAGCTATGATTTTGTTGATTTTTGAAACCACTAAATAAGTAATCCTGTATTATCTGATGGACAAATTTATCTTAAAATTTTACATGGAGTATATTAACAGCCTTTAACGAAGTTTATTTTAAGATTTTATCACATTGCCGATTTGTTATGGACTGACCAAAATTGGTCGTGTAATGTTAAAAAAAAAACTTTAACTTTGACATAACGTACAGGAGAAAGCAAAAATTCAACATGGCATTTTCATAACACGCAAAGCAAAAGTTAAAAAACAAACATGAAATAAAACAAATTTGAACACACAATAAACCAGAATCATTTCAAAAACAAATATATAGAAAAATGCCAACAAAAGAGGTAAAGAGAAAAATACTTTTTATCGGTCATACGTCCGTAAAAAGAAGAAGCTTGCATGTTTACGGCTTTTGAGCAATAGGCTATTTCACAAAAGTTACCAGCCAATGTGAATCAACTGAGCAAGAAAAAGAAGAACAATACAAGCTATCAAGAGAAATATAGACATTCATTTATGGACATTTTTTGGTTTTCGGGAACATTTTCAAATTTGATAAGTATCAGTACAACCGGTCGTGGCATGATGGTTCGAGCCTCAAATATAACCAATTGCGAGGTAGTCAGCCCGATATGCCTGACGTACAATTCAAGTAGTCGAATAATCGGCCACTGGCATTTACCACAAGTCTAGTAGATGCTTCTTACGCCGTCTTTAAACTGTAGGTCGCATTGAGTGAGTCTAAAAATAGATCATCCGGATTTATGGATTTGGCGATACTAACGCGATATTAAACGTCATTAATATCTGGCAGATTATAGAATTTGATCTACTATCGCTTGATCGACTATTTAAATAACAACTATCATGTTATAGCTTTTATTAACAACAGAATCTTCAATATTTCGGTTAAAATGTTGTAAAACTTTGTTGACATAAAATTAAACGTACGATATGGATGTCATCTCAATTTTTATTGGAGGGTTTTTGCGCTCTGTCAAACTTCAAGCTCTTTGTGTTATTATTTAATATTTTTTTTATCGACTATTTGACTACATTATCTTTCCAGTATGTAAACTATTTTTAGGGGATAAATTTAAGTCAAAATTAGCCATTTAATGTTTTTCCTAATCAGTGTAACCTACCCCACTACATTACACTACAGCACAGCATGTATGTATAGCCAGTACATCAATCAAAATCCAATTTTTGTTTTAGTTTCTGTTTACAAAAGAAAACAATATATATATATATTGTATTATATATATATTTATATGTCGTATATGTATGTATTTAATATTTTTGACAAACATCTTGAATTGAATATTTTTGGCAATTCGCCATTCAAGTGAAACGCAGTTTTCTTTAGAAAACAAAAATTCTAATTTCATTAAGTCATTAATAAACAGTATCCTAAAATTTAGACAATTATCTAATAACTAAGATAATATCCATATGAAAGACAGCAAAAGTTTATTCATTCACTGCATGGCCATGCAAGTAAACTATTCAGAAGCCAAATCGATCAATTATATTTCAGAAATTTCAGACCACAATTTATTTCGAATGCGTCAAATTAGTACCAAAAATAATATAATTAATCATAGCCAATGCACTTGCAAATTGAATAAGAAATATTTTAAAGAATCGACGACATAAAGGTTTATAAAGTATCACATTGTTGTGTTCCAAATACCAAGTCAGAGTTTTAAATCTCAGTATGCTTTCACTTGGGATTTTGGAGTGCTGATTCCAAATGCGGCATCACTCCTCAATGCTGACCTGTAATAATTAAAGCTTGATGAAAATCGCGCTTTTTGTTCGTATTGAGGTTAAGTTGTGACAGGCGCCACATTGTTATTAAAAATTAAACTCAGTGTCTTAAGTCATATTATTACTGGAGGAGTCATGCCGTTTCTGTCCAAAGATTCAACAAATTTTGTCGAACAGCCACCGTGTTCACCTGGTACAGCCCTGACTAATTCATGGTGAGACATTTTATTCCCGCTATGTGTTTTTTACAATTGACAGATAAGCATAAGTCTTGTCGTTATAACGAACAAATTTCACATTGCATTGCATCGCAAAGACACTGACTAAAAAAAGAAGAAGACATTGTTAAAAGCCCAAAACACTACACAGTGAAACTTCCATATGTCTGGTAGCATATTAAAGATCATCAGTCATATTATCACTTAAGAAATAGGCAACTCCCAAATACCAGCAATAATTTTTATACACATCATCATAGGAAAGAGATTGTATTGTTTGAGCTATGAGGGTGAATTTTGGCGTAAAAATATAACACATATTCGTACATTAATTTTCAAACTACCATACAATATTTATAAATATATACGAGTATACCCCAATTCTGCATTTTAATCTGCATGCAATGAGGGAAAGCAAAGAAATTAAAAAATGTAAAATTTAGTAAATGTCGTTTTGCCAATTTCCAAAAAATTATGATAGTCGAAAATCCAATTAGCATTAGCATGATTGAAATAACATGCGCGCAAACACTGCAATCCTGGATTTGTCATTGATATTAGTTACAAACTATCATATATAAACATCACATTATAGAATTGTATATATTTAGTAGGCAAATTAAATTTATTAGTACAACTCGTGCGCCACCTATCGTACCTCACTGTTGCTCTTTTAGTAAGTAATATTCAATAATTATTATTATTGTTATTGGGTAGCTGTAATTGGGTAATTGATTTCCATATGCAAAAAAAAAAAACAAATTAAGCGGTGTAAGTAATTTTTTAAAAATATTGGCACAGTTCCTGTTCTGAACAAAACAGTTTGTTAAGACTAATTTGGCCTTGAACGAAATTTTGCTTAGTCAACATTGCATATATGTATATCTAGACGGAATATATATAGGTGCATATATATGTATCAGAGTAGAATAACAAAGGAACATAGAATGTAAGCAAAAAAAGAAAACAGCTGACGTTCATTGAAACGATTTTTCGTTGTCTTTTTATTTAAACATATCGTATGGAATTTGCGCCACCTGGATAAATTCCTGCCCCAAACAATTATTAAACCATCAATTTCGCTTCAAAGTTAGTTCCATTCAACTGTTCGCTTTCCCACCACCTGGGTCAACGTTTATTATTTCCCACATAATAATTTCATTCTAGAGCGCTTCGTAACAACCTTGAAGTATTAATTGAAAAAAGAGCCACCTGCCCGATTTGTTCCAAACTGTATACTTATTCTCAATACCGTAAATTTCTACCACATACCTCTTTTCTCTACAACTTATCTATATGTGAGTTTGATTAATACATCGTGCCATAATTTAAATCTACCATAGATGTTTTCAAGTTAAAAATATATACGTTTCAAATATTCTACGTATTTGCGTTAAAATGTTATATTAGAACAACCCTATACGCTGTTCGCTTGATTTCGTTTTTTGAAAATATATTATTCTACATAACATCAGCAGTTTATAAAAATTGAGGTATATCATTTCAAGTATTTTGAGAGAATACGGAATTCCGATTTTTGAATTCTCGGTAAACAAAACCATACAAAACCGTGCATGCATTTGTTCATGCATTTTAGAACAGTAGGCAGCCAAACAACTCCTTACGTAGGAAATCAACAACAAAATTGAAATTTGTTTCATTCAATGAACTGTGAAGTAGGCCTTAACATTTTATAATCGCCATTCATATAACATTGGATGATATTTTAATCGTAGTTTTTTTAAAAATCGAAAAAAAAAACACTCAAATTTGCATCATATATTAAAATTGTTTTATTGGAATCGACAAATTGGTCTTTGCCATTTAATTTTTAAAGATAATTTCATGTAAATGTTGTCCGCGGCTCCGTCTCAAAATGTGAATTCGGAAGGTCCAACTTTTCGTCACTTTTTCGAGCATTTCGGCCTGTGTTCCACGAATAACGCGTGTTATGTTGTCTTGTAAGGCTTCAATAGTGTTGTCCACATAGACTAACGACTTGATATAACCCCACAAGAAATAATCAAGAAACGTTAAATCGCAATATATTGGAAGCCAACTCACAGGGCCAAATCGAGAGATCAGCTGCTCACCAAATTCATCCCTCAACATATCCATATTCAATTGTTTCACGAACAGTGCGGGATGTTGCACCGTCCTGATGAAGCCACATGTCAACCAAGTTCAACTTAGCCAATTGGGGCAAAAATTTCCTTGTGGTTGAGTAGCACATGCCCAATCGCTGAGAACGGCGACGAATTGACATTTCATGATCGTCATTAACACTGGTCGCTACGGCTGCAACATTTTCTACGGTACGCACTTTACGCATGCGAGTCGATGGTTTTATGTCCAACAAAGTAAATTTGGTGCGAAATTTGGAGATAACAGCACGAATTGTTGATCATAAAAATGGTCGTATCAAACGATGCACATTTGTCACAGAGCACGAATTTTGATAATAAATTTCAACGATTTGCAATCGTTGCTCGTTTGTACGGTATTCTGTTCTCAGTGTTGGATACCAAAAAAAAGATTGGCGTTGCACAGTGGGTAGGTTTGGAAAAAAATAGATATAAATCCGCAGTTTCTAAACGGGACATATTACATATTAGTGTGGTGGAAATTGTGTGTTCTTTTCAGAAATGTATAACATTTTTAAGAATTGTAAAATTCATGGAAGACTTTTTAAAAAAATTGGAAGAAATGGTTTCAATTGAGTTTTAGTAAAAATGCAATGATGATAAAATCCTATAAAATTTTGAATTATAGATATTTTTTTAATGAATTTTAAGCAGTGAGTGCTAAACTGAAATCCCATAATTCCATACAAAACTTTAAAAAATGCCCACAAATTTGATTTTTTTTTTATAATTTTTTTTTTTTTTTTTTTTTTTGTATTTACCATGTTAACAGGCGGGCGAAAAAATTCCCTTTGCAGAAATATTCACAACTCATCAGGCCAAAGCAAAAAGATGACTTATTGTTATTATTGTTATTGTTTAACTTCTAATACAAAATTAAAACAGCACTATCAACGTCTTCGAAGTCTGATTTGATATGACAAAAATTATTGTAAGTTTTAATCTAGGGTGTACAATAAGAGACCGCGAAAATCACCACAGATTCTCAAGGTATGCTCTTATGTCATGCTTCTCAAAATAGATAGGTAGATGTGGCATTAAGGTATCAGAGTATATGAATTCATATTTACGTTTGATACAAATTTAATTATGGTTTTCCCTAATCTATATCAGAATAGACGTGGCAACCTCACTCAATTTCAGTCCTAAATTAGAGCGCAGGGAAAGGGTACAGGTACAGTGGCAGATTCAGTCGATTTTCTGAAGCTATGTTAAAAATAGTATTTACGTTCTTCCGAAATTTATGATAAAAACAATAATTCTTAAGTTTAAAGTCTACTACCTGACACACATGGCTCAATTGTTTTAAAACATTCTAAAACTAACTTTGTGTTAATATATCTATGGTCTCACTCGTCTTTTTCAATGCGTCACGCTATTTTTCTCATGTTAAATGATATATAATCAAGTATTAATTCAAATATTCATTTTCGAATACCTTCGAACACATGTTTTGCATTTGAATAATACTGAATAGAAACAAATAAAAAACAACAACTGTCTTGTCGTCATTTCCATCTTATTCTATTCTATCGAAACTAAAATTATTGTAGAATGCGCAGTATTTGCCCAAGAAAATTTTTACAATTAGTATACCTATAGTTCAATAATCTTAACGTTTAGCTGAATTTTTCCACTGAATACTGAGTCGGGAATTCGAAAAAATAGAAATCCCCTATATTTCGGAAAGGAGAAAGCATTACTTCACTTTTACGAGTTTCTAAGGAAGTTGGACAAACATTCAAATAAACATTTTTGTAAAATCGTCGAAACAAACAATGGTTCAAAAGCAAATATACGGAGTGGAAATTGCGTAATATTTCAGTCTCTTACAGAGACTTACACATAGTGGCAAACGACAATCCTGCTTCAATAAACTAAAAACAGCTAAATTAAAAAGAGCTCTTATCAAAATGCACCGAATCCTGGAAATGACTTACTTATTAATCACATTTTTGAACGATTTTTATTTTAGCGATTTTTAAAAAAAAAAAATTTGGATTTAAGATTGCAGTCATTGCGTAAAATACGATAACGCCAGAGTTATAAAATATTATTAGTTCGGCGATTGGACGTTTCGCTTCCCAAATACTAACTTCTTTGTATTTTAGCGACTTTTCGGATATTGAAAATTTTGGAATAAATGTTTAGCAACATGAGAAAATACCTTGTCTAAGCCGATAGTCGACTCCGTCTCTGAGATATGGATTTTCTTCAAATATTCCTACTTTGGCATCGCCGTTCTGTTTGAATAAAATTAGAGTGCAGTTTTCTGTATTGAATAATTACAATAAACTCATAGTGCTTGCGTTTACAAAAATAGAAAAATTGAATAAAAATGAAGCTTAAAAATCCTGCAATCTCTACGGACGTTACATTTTAGTCTCCATTTCCTTTGCATGCATTTATGAAATGAAACTAAAGTTTGTTCGTAGGGCAACTTGTTTTTGTTTTTTTTTTCCTTTGAGAAGTAACGAATTATAAAATTTGACAAATTTTGTAATTTGTCCGAAATACAACCTTGTTCCCAAATTACACCGGTAGGATATAAAAATAATCTCCCGAAATTATTTCGAAATAATATAAAAAAAAAATACTCATAAGGAAAAGAAATCAATTCTTTATTAAATATACTAAGCTAAACCAACGAGCTGAACGAAAACAACGATTTATTGGAGCTTTATAATAATTTAATTAATCGAAGCAGAAATTCAAAGATTTTGCGAACCACTCAACCGAATCTATTTAAAATTTCAATTGAATCGCAGCGCCGCTTTAGTGACGAATTTTGAGAGTATTTCATTATGTTCTTTTTAAAATTTGATTGAAATATAGAAAAATTGTTTGAATTTTATGGTGCAGTACACATTTTCCAATTTTATGATTTTTCTAAAACAGCATATTTTGGCATACATAGATTGCTTTAGTATCGACCTCAACCGATCAGTAAAGATAATTTTCAAATTTTCTCCTATGACAGGAATGTTTGAAGTAAACATTAAGCATTTTCCTGTTCCAAAGTGAACGAATTAATCATTTGGTAACTGTTGGGTTATGGAATTTTCTTATGTCCATAGAAAAAATTTGCTTGTGATTTATTTTTAAAACACAAATTTATTGCATATTAATAAATAGCAGTTTTAGTTTAATAGTTTAGTTTCATTTTTATATTTTTATTTTTTTTTTTTTTTTTTTTGTTCCATAATTGAAATTCTGAAAAATGCTAACTGTTTTCAGTATCTTCAATATATCTATTTCTTTTGCTCATAAATCTTTATTAAACAATTTCGTTCCTTTTTTTTTTTTTTTGAACACAATCAAAGGCAGACAAAACAGCGACAATGAATGCAAAAATTTAACTGAAAATAAACAATGAGGAAAAGGAAAACAACGCGAAACCAAACAATACTTAAGGGAAATATTCGTACAATTGTTCTTAATGAATTAGAAAGCAACAACAACAGATAAATTCAACTAATACCACTATAAAATGACACACCAGCACACAAAATTATTCACCCACAAATTAATGGAGTGCCCTCACACACCCACTGGCAGACATCACATGCATGGGTGCCAGCCAAACTACTACAAGCGAATATTTCCT
>JAHXMU010000220.1:131938-165589 GCA_019455685.1 Philornis downsi
TATATATTACCAGAGACTAAGTCCAATATTTCTGACTGTTGGCAACTACAGCGCTGACTCAATATACTTCATACCACAGTGTGGTGTAGGATATAAATATAAAATTGAAATACAAATGAACACATTGTAAAAATTGTTGTCATTGTTCAAGTTTTTTTTTTTAAGTTTCTTATTTTAAAGTAATAGTAATTCCATCATAAATATACCATCTTCTTAACACGTATTTAATAAGTAATAGAGCAAAACCATACTATGTTGTCTACAGAGAAACGTTAATCTTCATGATACAATTTCAGTTGTATTACTTACCTATATATTATAATACAACCTACAGTACATAGTAAAATACTAGTTCAAAGATCAACTAGAAACTAAATTCACATGGCGCTTTATTCCAATTCGATCCTAATGAGTTTCGTGCTCTACTAACTATTCTCTTCACTATTACTAACAAATTCTTTAACGAAACCTTCATATTGTAGACATGGTCTGATATAATTTTCATCAAATAACTTTGACTACAAATGCTGTTATTACAAACACCTTGATTAGAATGAATCACCGTTGAGTGTTTAATACGAAAGCTGAATTCAATGAACCCTTTACTTATACGGTCTGAATAATAAATAAAATTATTGAAAACAATTCTTACAAAAAGAGGGAATTTAAAATGACGGCTTATTTCTGATCACGTATCATTTTGCTAGTTTCGCAATTTACTTTTTTTCGCAATTTGACATTAGTTTTCGCAATTCTTGACTGGCAATATCTGACAAATTTTCTTTCAGGTCACAACTCTATTTCGAATTTGGCTGGTTTTCTGTTTTAGATCAATATAAATCAAACTTTCGAAGAAAAGGCATGCAATTTTAAAAATTTTAAACATTTAATTGTAAATGTTTGTCATCATCAAACCCGCCACTGCAGCTAGTCAATGAACCACTTTCAGTGAGCTATTTCCTTAATCAATTTCAGCTCACATTCTTTCGGAAAAAATATTTTATAAATTGAGTTTCGTAAATTGGCATTAAAATTTGCTATTTTTTGGTCTATCATGAATAAACGAATTAAATATAATTGAAGTGAGTTGTACCTAAGTGCAATAGTTCATTAAGGGCTGTTTCATTTGTCGCTAGTGGCTTTATTTCATATGGGAAGTTAGGGGATTTCCCCTTTAATTAAGTATTATGATCATTTTTACCCACAACTTCCAGTCTTGCCTAATACAGTGTTGTCTACTTTAAACATTCTGTAAAATATCGATTTTTATGTTGCCATAACATTTTTGTAATCAAATGTTATTAACAAATTTAAATAAATCCAACAAGTAGAATGTAATGAAGAAAAATAATTAACAAAATAAATACAACTGGAATAGTGCTACCTATGTATTATTTTATTACAAACAATGTCTCAAAACGAGGGTAGCTTGATAGCAAAAACAACTGCACTGTATCCTGCTTGTTGCCAAATTAAACGATCATTTGCGTAGTTGCATTATAAAAAAATTATATAGCAACACACATTTTTTCTGAAATTCTTCAATATGACAACGTTATAGAAGTTTTATTTTCAATGTAGTTATCTGTGAAAATTTGTAAATACCTTTTTTTAAATACCTGGCAACTATCTATAAAGTTATAAAAATAGATAAATGTGAACAGGCAATTTATTGCGGAGGGGTAAAGAAACATGACATAGAATTATTCGTTTGGAACATTATTTTGAATAATTGAATAATTTAACGCATCCTTACTTTGTTTGTTTCATTTGTCTGCACTCTTCTTCTTTTTTTATCATTTAATTTGCATCGATAGATAACTTATGGTTTCAAAAACGACATGGTAACATGGAAACTCACCAATTTGTTAACCATTTTTAAAGTGGGCAACATCGTATTGGAAGCAGCAGAAAGTTAAGCAAAATTGTGACAAATATAAGCCAGCTAAAACAGCTGAAAAAGGCAAAACACCACTCTAATAAAAAAAATTTTATCATATTTCAAAAAAAAAACTTAATTGCAGTAATGTTCAAAATAATAAATAGATCTCAGCAAAAATTTACCACCAGCGAAAGGTTTATTGAACGTGATTAAAGTAAATTCCTTTCCAAAAATTATTTTTTTCCCAGTTCATTGGTTTTCATAAAGTGGAGGTAACTTAAAATACGAAAATATTATATTAGTTTAATTTCGATAGTAAAATCATGTATATCACAATAATAACATATATATAGATGTACACGATTTTATAAACAAATACATTCATTATTGAGTTGATATTAAAATGATATATTTATGTAATATATACTATATTTATTAAAAGTTTAGGAAAAAGTGTAGAAATAACATAAGATATTCACCTACGCGGGTATAAATTTTAAGAGAAATCTAAAACATTGCAATGCAGAAAATTTTAACTTTTCATAAAAGTATAAATTTTAATCTTAAACCAAATTCAAATTTTAAAATTTAAAATACAACCACAGAGAGTAAGAAATTTGTGATCAGAATTGAAGCGATTTTGAGTAAAATTCTAACCTTCAAAACGTATCAAAAGTCTTCAAGACGTTATGTTTAAAATTTCTTAACTAACAGACCAGAGTTATTGTAAAATATTTTAAAATCTCTATCGTCAAATTCAAGTTTATATTGAAGTAATTCTCAAACAAAAGCCGTAATTGCTACATATCTCGATACTATCGCCACTAGGGAATCATTTTATCAGTTTTCCGGTTTCAAAAGTAAATTTATATAAAACACACATAAAGCTTTGATTATGATGAAACTTGTATTTCATATAATGCTTAAACTTTGTCCTTATGTACAAAATACAATGTCATTTAAATAACCGCCTCTGGACTGGTTGCAGCAGTGGATAGTTTTAAGGTAGTTTCGACCACTTTTTCTCACATTTCGGACGGTACGTTTGGAAATTATTCGCGTAAATACAGCCTTCGACGTAGACCCACAAAAAAAGTCTAGCAGTATCAATTCGCATGTTCTTGGTGGCCAATTGACGTCGCTAAATTCTTTCTGAGAACTTCTCATACAAGAAAGCCGATTGAATCATCGCTTTTGTAGTAAGTTTTAATTAGTTTTACGCGTTCTTCGATTGTTAAACGATCCAAATTCGTAAATGGCAAGCCTTTCACAAAATAAATAACACTTCAGATGACAGTTATGTAACAGCTGACGGACTTGCCAGACCGGTGGTTTTAAAACCACTAAATGGATAACCTTGTATATATTATATGCTTATTTTAGCATATCAAATCGTCTAATGTCATCGTTGATGTGTCCGTAGTAAATCAAACTTCAAACGTGCAGAATGCAGACGTGCAGAGCCAATCTGAAAACAATGTTAGAGTCTGCCACATTGATTTCTCTCCAATACAAAATTCAAAAAAGAATCCATATTTCACCAAACTATGTCTTTACTTTTCTCTAGATTTATTGGTAAATTCGTTGTCCAATACATCGTGGGCAACATAACGTAACAACTTATAAATTAATCTTAAAGGCTAATATTATGCCGACTTTTCAGTGTGAAACTTCGTATCAATATTATATTTTTCCCAAAGAAACTATTTCCAACACTAATATGGAAGGAGCTGATATAAACATTCGATTGCATCTATTATTTCGTAAGATTCTCTAAACTTTTTATTGTCTTACTTCAATTATAATATCGTAATATAAAACGACATAATTTTGCGATTTTATAAATAAAAATATGAGGCATAATAATATAAGACGTAAAAATGTGTGTTCTAGCAAATTCAGTATTGGAAAACAAAAACTGGTCATATTTCACGAGAAAACAATGTTTCAAAAAACTTTTTCCTCGTTTAAAGAATATACAGTAAGTATCAAATTTATGAGTTCACAGTCAATAGTCATGAAATGCAGCATCCGCTTTACTAATATTCTGTTCTATTATTTTTGATGGAATAAATTGAATATATCTATGCGATATATTTTTGTAATTACAAACAATTGAAACAAAAATATTGATACCGTTGATACAGTACTAATACGGTGAATTCAACTATGGATGTTTAAACCCGTTATCAGGGAAAATTTCACTTGACATCGATATCGACAGAAACTTCGTTAAATGGTTTTTAATTAGTGTGTGCGTGATATTTTGAATAAATTATTGATATTCTAATAATTTTCACACAGTAATGCCCTGAAACGGGTATTTTTAGGTCACTCCATTGCACTGGCAACACTACGCTCAGGAGCAGTCAAAAAGTTTCTTTGCAGGAGACAAGTTTTTTTGCAACAACAAAATTCGACAGTAAATGCTATAAAAGCGTTGTTTCTCTTTATAGCAACGATATACATACATATGTACGATATATATGACACGTGAGCATGTGTACGTTCGTAGTCTCACTATGAGGTGCTTTTATTTGGCTTCAATACGGATACAACTAAAAACACATGACCAAAGAACTTTTTTCTTTCCTCATTTGTTAAGTAACGAGCGTGTATGAGTGTAACTATGTACGAGTAGATATACAGATGCTTTCAAACAAACGAGTTGTCGTTGCTGTATTTGAATTTCAACGTATTCTGATGCACTCTTAAGTGTGTAGGTGAGTTATATCCAATCAGGAGCAGAGCGGGGGCCGTATAGCAGCAATCGACAATCTGGCCCTCTCTGGGCAAATCTAAATGAGAGGGTGTGCGTGCGTTCGCAATTGAAGGTGTATGTGTTGTATTAATGGGAATTTTGAAAGTGAATTTATAAAAACGAAGTGTTGCAGCAAATCCAAACAAACGTTAAGATCATTGTAACGTTGAACGTTGAATTCTGCGGTTGCAAAAGTTCTCATAGAAAGGTGAGCTCCTCAAGAAAATATTATATCTCTAATAAGAATTCTAATATTCTATTGCAACAAAAGAAGAAAATTGTGAAAGAAAAGATAAAATCGAAGAAGAACAATTTAAAACCTCTTTAGAATAAAATTTAAAGTAAAGTGAGCTAACATGGGGTAAAATAATGACAAATTCTTAATTTTCCAAAAAAAAAAATAAATTATATTTTGTGAAAATGCATTTTTTTTTTGTGAAAAGATGTGGTGTAAATAGTTTTCTGTGAGATTTTCATTTTCACGTATTGCGAAAAGACGTTTAATGTTGGCATCTTGCAAAATCCTAAACTACATTAATTTGTGCAACTCCACAAAACCGGTTGCCGGCTTCCAGACAACTTTTGCCCAACAAAAGCAAAAAAAAAAAAAAAAAGAGTAAGCAAAACAAACTTGTTTGATTTCAGCAATGAGATTGTGTTAATGTCGATAACTCTGGAAGAATTTCAAGTGTGTTGTACTGCCGGCCACTTCCAACTTGGCGTGCAGTGAGTGAGTCACAGACGAATTTGAATCAGAAATTTAGTGTTCACAAGCCAAAGTATATTTCGCAACACCACAACCGGCACTTCAGCCTTGGCTGTGTGTCTTCGCCACAAGCAACTCCCTGGCTCCACCGTTCGTTCATGGCTTCTTGTTGTTTACACCGTCAATTATCAAATATTTGCAAAAATTTTGCAATATCTGACCACTCGTTTATTGCAAACTTGACGCATTGCGGTGTCTCGAATATCTTATGTGGATTTTATTATGTATGTGTTGCATAATTCTCTGTTTTCGTTAGCAGTGCAGCAGAATGGAGAGCAACTTGTACAAACTATTTGCACGATGATGCCACCGTAAACGCTTTTAATGAAATCCGCCAAAAACTAACAAGTCTCAAGTACGCTGAGAAAAATAACTTTTGATAAAAAATTCTCAATGATGAAAAGCAAATCTTGCTAAATTACTAAAAATAACTTCTAACATTTAATAATGAATTGTACAAAATTGTATAAAAAAAAATGGAAGAGAATGGAATGGAGATTGGGTTCTCCTTGAATATTGAGAAAGTAATGAAAGAAAATGAGAATTTATATTTGATGTTAGATTTTATTGAGATTTTCTATTTTCATATAATAATGGGAAAAGAGCAATTAGAATGCAACTTTGATTTAACATAAAAATATTGAAAAAAAAAAAATATCGCCGTGGTTCTTTATTTGAAATTTTGCAAAGATTATTTGCTTTTGAAATTTGTCAATTAATATTGCGAAAAATAATAAAAGAAAATAAGCATTTCAATTTGCAATTTAAGAAGTTCATTTGATGTTGAGATTCCACACTTAATATTGAGAAAATTGCAAAAAGTGATTAATTTCTGTTTGGAATTAAAAAAACAGCTGATGTGCTAGTATTTCTCTAGTTTATTTGCGTTTAAAACCATAGCTCCAAAACTTGGAGTTTAGAGAATGAAGTCGTAAATTAATCTCGAAAAGGTTAGCAGTTATTTCAATTACCATGAACTGAAATTTGTTGATGAAAACCAATATTCCACCCTCATGTTATAGTGCAAAATTTATTGGCTGGTATCCAAATCGTTTGTGTATTTTCAATTCGAAAATGTTTTCTGACCTCACAGAAAACGAAGATTCATCAGTATCATGAAGATTCCCTCTTTTTTAATTCAAATATGAGATCTCAATATCAAATCATGTTTCTTGAAATATATAAGTCAAGCAATAAGTCTACGGTTTAAATGATTCATTCCAACGCCCTCAAATTCAAATAACAGTATTGACGGGAAATCCTTAATTTAAACGGAAATTTTTAATTCATTTAAAATTGGCAACCAAATATTTCTTAATTTAGTTTTGTCTAGATATTATTTGAAAAAGGTCTAATGAGCGTAATTTATTTGTGGTCAAGGAGCAAAACATTTTATTTAATTAAAACAATGCGTTTTTGTTTGTATTGACATTAGAGAACTTTCCTCGTAAGGTTGACTAGAACACCTCTTTATTATAGCCCGATAATCTCATCAGTCAGTCAGTCAGTCATGTGGTTTCTTTAATTCCTAAAGTCGAAACTATGATTGGTTTACATAATAATTTTTAATTTTCGGTCTTAGTATCCTTTTTTCGAAAATTGCATTAACAACAGTTTATTCCACCAGTAAGAGACTTTTTTGGATACATTATTTGTTGAACGCCTTGGTCTGGTAAAAGTGTATCAGTAACACCGTGAAATAAAATTTAAACAATTGACTTAAATTTGTTTCTATTAAGTAAATTTAAATTTATATTTAAACGGGTAAATCCGACGATATCAATACTGATAATTGTTATTAAGCAGCGTAGACGGATTTGTAAAATGTTCACTTCATACCACTACATAAAGCAGGACCTGTCGTTCTTTTAAAAAAATAAAGCAGTTTCCACAAAGTATATCATAAATTTTTATATTTATGTTTATGCATTTGGGGTGATATTTTAAATTTTGTTGGATATTTAAAATATATCTTAACCATCTGAAAAACAAATTTACCATAGATTTTCGCTACATTCCCAGATTTTGGTTTGAAACAAATTTATTTTTATTCTATTTCATGGCGATGCAGAAATAATTTGTTTATATTGCTCTAAATATATATAAATAAATGGCTGCTAGCCGGCGGTGCATACGAAAATACACCCGCTAAGTTAATAAAGGCCGCGGAAGAGGATACCGCCGAGATAAGAGAAATGTTTTTGTGAAAACTTATAACCCGGTGTTGATAGAAAACAAAAATAAAATCGTATTATTTGCAAAAAAAAAAAAAAAAAAAAAAAACGACTAAATACTCGAAATGAAATCCCTTAGATATTTTGTTGATAACTTATAAACAAATGACGTAAATTGATTGATACAATTTATGAGATTTTACATAACAACGTTATTATCGTTTATAAGTTTGGCTTTTGTTTCTGGAGGTGTGTCCACGATACTCGCAGATAGCTAAAGGTAAATATTTGTTCATATTGAACAAAAGTGTTGTTGTTGCTTGATACAGCAGCATCATTTCTTCAAGTGTAATTACAACGCTTCAAACTATTCTGCCGGCTATCCCTGGTGATTATTGTTAATTATTCAATTGAAATTTATTAAACTCGTCGTCATTGTCTTCACACACACACACACACACGCACATAGATAGTTTTTCCTCTAGATCAATTGAACTGCGTTAGAATGTGTACAACGAGTGAGTGAGTGAATGAATGAATGTATGAATGGCTGAACGAACTTAATTCATTGCATCGATGGGGGTTTTGTATGTGAGCGGCAATAGGGGTAGTAATTTGGAATTAAAATTGTGCTGTCTGTTAGGAAATGAGGGTTTTTGTGTAGAAAAAAAACAAATCCAATTATTTTTCTTTTCGTATATTCTGATGTCCAGCTTATGACAGATATACAAAATAATTCGGATAAATTGTGCTAGTATATTGACAAATTGCTAAGAGAACATTTGGATGTCATGAAAACAAAAGGGTTGACAATATTGAAGAATGCTAGCACAAAAACTGCGAAAATAAACAATTTGTAAAAAAAATAACGCTTTCGAAGCAATAATAACTCTAGGGTGGATAAAATTAAAAGAAAATCAAGTGTTAAGCACCTAATCCTTGTCATTTTACAAGGATGACACATTATCGAACTGATCTGACGGATTTAACCCAACTTATGGATAGTTTGATAAATTTTCATAATAAACATTTGCGCCATTTTGCTCAAAAATCTTACAATTGTCAGGCCAATGTAATGTTATATATTCTAACAATTTTTATTGTTTTAAAATTGTTTTCTTTTATAAATTTGTTACTTTCGAATTTTGTGTATATTCTCAACGTTAGTGTGTTATCCAGTTTATACAAAACATGTTCAAAGCGTTTTATTTATTTTTTAAATAAATTGGAAAATATTCCTTTAATACATTTACCATTGTGGCAATTGCGGATACCCCATACCTGTGGCAACTCTCTCCGCCATCCCCTGCATGCATACACATTTGACGTAACGCAAGATGCCTAATGCACTCGAAAAGTCTGTGTGAATGTGCGTTGCTTGCGTTTTTCCTCTTTACATAATTAACAATACCAAGTAGTTTGTCATCCGCTTTAGCGTCGTTGACATACATATATTTCGCTTTGAAAATTTTGTTTTCGCTTTAAGCTTATTCCATTTTAAGAAAGAAGAATGAAAATGTTAAATTTTCCACAAATTATATTTCGCGTCCAAATATAAAAATAATACACCGGTTGTGTAAAAGAATAACGCTTTTGGTAATAGAGATTCGAAATGGGTGGGAAAACAAAAAAGCTTTTGCTTGGCTTTTCGATTCATGTTCGAAATAAGCTATAACAGAACTTTTGTCGTGTAACCTGCATTTAGCAAGTACATAGAGCTAGTAGCAATTTGAATTAGTTTTAAAATCAAAACGACGTGTAGATGGCGCTGTTGAAAACAATTTAAATCAATGCCAAGCCACAAACCAAGTGTTATACAAACAAAAAGCTAGTGGCATCATCAATCAGGCACACGCGAGTAACAACTGATGCTAACGCAAATACAGCTGCCAAAAGCATTCTAGCACTGACTATGCTTTTAACTTTGATGGCATTTAGGATCTATTCAAGATGATTTGATTTTTTCTTATTTGATTTCCAATCAGCATCCCAGTTTTGGAATGACCAAACAGCCCTCTTGTGTCACAGCAAAGCAAATCGTTTCGAATACGGTTGAAGTGTTTTGAATTTTGTTGAATTTTTGTCTCATTCAATGAGATGAATGTCTGACATTTCCGAAGCTGGAACTCTTTGAGGAAATCGAGAAAAATTAAATTTTTTGTCGTTTCTGTTATAATTAATATTAATTGTTCTTTCTTCAAACATTGTTGCTCATTTATACAGAAATTCAACTTTTCTGAATTAGTGCTGACAAAAAACCGGCAATTTAGCCATAACCGATCGAATCGCATAGATTTTGAATATGATTTATCACAAAACAGATTTTTTTATGTGATCAACTCACATGAAAGATCAATGGAAAAAAGTACCAACCACGTAGCAAACTTAAACAGATGGTTTGCGAAAACCAGTACAAAAACTAGCTTTTCACAAAACGGAAAAGTACAATAATATGTGGAATCTAGAGCTAGAGTGCAGCTTAAATGCAACCTAAAGCCTAGTTCATATTACAAACAAAATTCTGTTTTCCGGGATTTCATAAGATACACCATCTATTGTTTCATATAAATATAAATTGTTTTATGGGATGATATTTCGCAACAAGGGATTTTTACGGTAATGTATAAGCCGAAACTATCAGATAAATTTGGCGGAATTAAATTATCGCTCGAGAAGGATTTCAAAATAAATGTTCAATCGACAGAACCTATTGAGTGTGCGCTGCAGAACTGAATCTCAATTGTATTTGATAACGTAAGAAAATCTTTTCTATGAAGAACATACAATGATTTTACTTAAGATATTTGCCCTATTGACGATTTCCTGCAAACTATTATTTTTGGTACCATACAAACACCTGATTCTTGCCAAAAACACACAATGTTTGTTCGCCCGTATGAACGTAATTGAAATCTGACCCAGAGTCACATTGGCTTTACAATTGTCTACAATTTGTCGAATATTTGCCAATTTTCGCAAATAAGTTACATTTAAGATGCATTTTTTAGACGGAGTGAACTATACCCAAAGACCCTGTTACCAATACCATCCATTTCTCAATTTCCTGAAATAGGGTTGAATCTGTCAGTCCGATATGTTAGTGTATACATATAGTCCCCTTTAAGCACAAATGAGACTCGTTTAACTTCCTACATGAAACTAAACCAGCGGGCACATATAAAAAAACACTAGTGTTTGTAAGAAATGTATTGTCTCATACATGAGCAAACCTTTAAACTAAGTGCATGCCTTAGATTTATCAAAATTATTAGCATTTCTTTTTTATATTACATATTCCCGACTTTTGCTACCCCCACCAAAAGAATTTTTACGATCGCATCTTTAAAAATTAAACAGCTCAATTATCTTAAAAAAAAAGAAGAAAAAACATTGCCTAAGCGATGTGATGTGCAAATATGATTGTGCGCAGCAATTCTTATCTTTCTCTACATAAAAATTTGCAAAGAATTATTTTTTCGTCTTGTTCCTCCGGTTACTATCTGTCATCACTCTTCATAATGTTCAAGTCTGATTTCCTTTAAATTAACGACATCCGCTATGGAAATAAAAAAACACCAGGCAGCCAGCCAGGGCAGCATTCACATTCCTCAAAATCTCTGCGGCCGCCAAAGTTATGACATTTCTCGAAAATATGATGATGGTGATCATTTAAATATTTCACGTCTACACAAAGCTTTGTATCATTTGCAATCTGCCTCTATGAGTTATTTAATAGCCCGGAATAGCCTTTACAGAGGCTTATTAGCCATAATTATATACAGAAGAATCTTAGTAGTGAGCAAATTAACGAATCGATTCGCATATTAATAACACCTCACTGGCTATATAAATATATATATAAATAAGTTTAAAATAGCAATTACATTTCTTAACGCATTTTCTTGTGCACCCTTAATTCGTGTTTATACACTTCAAATCACACAGAGTTGCATGCCAACGCTGGAAAGAAACACACAATACATTTGGCTAAGTTATTTGGATTAGGATTGGATGTTAGTTATGGCGTGCCAACCGAAATAGTATTACAAATATTGGCAATAAACTTTATAGAAAAAACATAACTGAAACAATAACAATAGCCAGTATGCACTGGCGGTGTAGCAGAGTGAAGTAGAGGCCGCTGTCGACGCGGTGCGTGCCCCTCGGACTCCATGCATTATGAATGAAATGCGCATAATGGATGGCGGACGGCGAATGACAACCACAATTCGCTGTAAATGACTTGTCTGTCGATGTCCGTCTGTATGTCCGCAACATACCAGGCCAGCAATTCAACGTTTGGCTGTTAGTGGCAGCGTTATGCCTGTTTGTCGAGTATTATGGTTAATAATTCCGGTGCAACGATTTATTTTTCTGTTTGTTTTTGTTTTTGTCTTTCTTTTTTTTTTTGTTTTCGAATAAAAAGTTAATGCAATTGTTAGGCACTTTCGATTGTATTTTTTTTTTTTCATTCTCAGTAACAACCAGCTATTGTGATTTTTGTGGAAATCACATAGAGGAAAGCCATAAATTCAGTTGGTCGGTCCGTCGGTCTGTTTTGCAAACTACATTACAATTTTTGCAATATTTTTAATACGACACCAATGCAGTTTAATATGTTGTATGGACGGAAGGTTATACCCAAAAAGATATGGGTTACATAACGCTATTGGACATGCCATTTCTTGTTTATAATTATGGGTCAATGAATGTGTAATTAGAAATGTTTGATTAGATGAAATACAATGATTGGTTAGAGGAAGTATTCATTGCAGATATTGTAAAGTATAATAAACAAATCTGGCTACATTTCTTGTAAAAAATTTGTAATCCCAAAGCACCCGATGCATTATACACTTCATTCCATTCAATAGGACAAAGTCACAATACAAATTCATTCAAATTCACAAATTCATAGACATGCAACACGTACAACTATAACTATAACAATCCATCGTTTAAGCAAAATGTAAAAGCACATGCTTTAACCAAATTCAAATGATTGGAAGAGACTGGTACTATTTTTCCGCGATGAAATAAATCAGCTGTTTACTAATCAGCGTTAGAAAATTTTCCACGCAAAAAAACATAGTACCGTCTGATAATAAAATTAAGCTTCATATTTCACGACCCGTTTCTTAAATAGAAGTTCACTGTGAATATACTGCATAGCATCAGTTTTACTGAAAAAAAAAAACTCAGCTGATTGCAGTTAGTATGTTTCTGTGATATGTGTATTTTTTCATCCATAGCTTAGCTTTCCCCAAAAAAGAAGGCCCTGTGGAAAACGGAGTCAAATGAAAAATATCTTGGATTGTAGTGTGAACAAGGATTGTGATTTATTCGTATCGCATTATCGGAAGCATTGATTCACAATAATTCCAATTTATTGCCTTAGACAATCTCCAGAGATTCCTTTTTCGTATTCCAAACACTACGACGTACGTGTTGAAATGTCTGCGACAAAAAACTAGCTTATTTTGAAAATTAGGATATATCAGAATCAGGAAAACCGGCAATAGTGGCTGCTCAGATTTTACTTACTTGCCAGAAGTTTGGCAAGAAAACTTTTGGTAATATTAAAAATTCATAAGACGTTATTAACGTGCAAAGTTTGCATACTTACATCCCCGAAGTGTAGTGTATAATAAATCATTTTAACACTTTTATTTGATGTCAGTTGTTAACACCTAGAATTTTCTTTCAGATTCGATAAATCTGATGGCAGATACGTTTGTTTGTACGACATATAATGCATTATTAGCATCGACTTAGGATTTATCGCCACTATTCAGGCAGGCTTTTAGATACTTTGTACTTTGTTAGCTATTTAATATTTGCAGGAAATGTTTCACAAGCACTAGTATCATAAAACCGCAAAAAACTATAGCATCTTCAGTTTAATAAGCATTTTTCTTTAATTTTTTCCCACATTCTCAATTTAAATAATAACAAAATTTTGCTCTTTTATTGTTCTTTGGTCGCCACACTCATGAAAATCTGAAAACAATGACGCCATAGATAGCGAAAAACCGATCAGAAATTGATATCAACACTACGGACGCAACTTTTTGTCCAATACAAAAAAGCAGATCGAATTCGCTTCCTATAATTGTTGGATCCAAAAGTAAAGTAAAATAATTCCAATGTTTATTACAAGATAGCAAGAAATTGAGAGAACATTATCGTAACTTGCTAACCACATGAAATCTATATTATAACCTAGTTATACATACGTACAAGTAACTACATACTCAGATAGATATGTAAAATATTCTTAACATACTTTATCTATCACCAGTGATTGCAGATTTTGAAAACAATTGCTTAGCCAGCAACTACCGCAGCCTGCACCCCATTAGAAGCAGTCTTATTTTTACACTTTGCGGTCTTAGGAGAGCAAAAAAGTGAAACGTTTACTTTTGTTGTTGTTTTGCTTTTAATTAACAATTAAGTGTAGTAGTAATAGGAAAAAGTGAAATACTACTATTTTAATCAGCACTTCATGTCCGCGTGCTTGCTTATATGCCTTGCACCATGCAAGAAGATGAGATTCATTGGCAAATTTTAAATATAGATATCGAGACGTTGGTTAAGTAACGAGTTTTCAGTTAAAGATTAAACTCGTACAAAATTTAAAATGCAGTGCTATATTATATCTGCATTTTGGATGATTTTGTATCAAAATCAGTTACTTTCTGTTTTGATCTAGTATCAAAGCAACCGCCGTTAACGTAGAAATGGCACAATACTTTTTTCCTCTTTACTTCATATGGCTCCGACAAGCAGAAGAGTTGGTCCTAAAACGCTTAGATTTCACTTTGTTTGTGTTCATTTTTAACGTAATTTATTATTAAAAGAAGAAGAAGCGGAAAATGTTACATTAAAGAGGATGAGATGACGCCGTGGCTTTAGGATTCTAATGTTTGTTTTCTTTTTTTCTGTTCGTTTTTCTTTTTTGGTGGGGATGGTTCATGTTACCGATTTGTTTACTCTACACACTCTTCAAAGTTTTTGCGAATCGTTTCTTATCTTTATCAAAAATAACAATAAAGCCTTACGTATTGGCATATGGCAACTCTGTTTATGACCGTAGGCTTTTGTTTGCAACTGAGAGAGTGTGCAATTGTGTCGTGATAGCAGGCAGGCCGGCTGGCAGGCAGGGTGCACTGGGAAGTGAACGAGTGCGAGTGAGTGTGAGTGTAAGCTGTGTGTGAGGAGATACTCGTATCGTAGATAGGTTTATAGCATGAACGTTATAGTTAAACTGTTGGTTGCTTTGGTTCAGATGATAGACAGACGACTTCAGTTAACGTGTTTAATTGTTTAATCGAATATCACAAGTTGGCATTAACGGTTCGCGTGCATTTTGGCACATGTTGTTGTTGTTTCCAGCGTACTGAAAAAAAACTCGAGAAGAAAGAAATTCGAAGCTTCTTTGGCCAAAATAAAAACGTTAAAAAAAGAGAAACAAAAAAAATTATTTAAATCAAAGTAATCAATGGACAGAAACAAAATTACAAACAATCTCCCAAAGAAAATTAAGAAAAACGAAATTGACATTTATTAAGCTAAATTTAGTGAAGAAAATAAAAAATATTAAATTACGTTTTGACGTTAAAAAGATCCTTAATTAATTGAAAACGGTTTCCGAAATGTAATTAAACAAACGAGTTTCGAAAATAACAACGATACTGTATTATAGGCTTATATCCTAAACATATAAAAATAATACAATTAATTCTACCGCATAAATGCGATCATATAATAAACATAATATAAACAAAAGGGTGTTTAAAGAGTGCAAGAATTTGCTACAATATTTCTTCAATCTGTCTGCAATATCGTCCACCATTCTCACATCCTTTTATTTGCACAAATATACATTCTTAAAATATACAAGTAGAGATTTCCTTTTCGGTTTGATTTTGGCAGTGAAAGCGAATGCAAAAAGCAATCTGTACTACCGACATATTCAGAACCAAAATAAGCAACAACATAAATTCTCATATAAACTTATAAATTTGTGAGTAATTGGCATGCCAATGTTGTGTCTGGAGTTCTACGTAGTGGAGCCTTCATTATAGATAATGTATGGTGGGCTTCAAATGTGAATTTCGTGTAAAGCTCATTCTTATTGACAGCGAAGTTAAATAAATCTGTATGTTTCCTATTTCGATTCATTTAACGACTGTATGTATATCGTATTGTATGGGAAATCTGTTGTTGGATGGGATGATGCGATTTCGTTATGTGAAATTGTTTAATTTCGTCGGCAGGCTGAATGAGTTGTTATTCAAATTAAAAATGCGGTGTTTTCACGTTCTGAATTAATATTTGAGATCGCAGTCCGGTATTGCCGACATGGCGGATTCCAAGATATATTCTGTTATATAACACGTGATCCTTTTTACACAAGTTCCGATCTCCAGAAAGACAATTTTGAGGGGTGCTCTTCTACATTGACAAAAATGACATAAAATGTATTGTCGGTCCTTACAAATGAAATCACTATATAATCTTTGAATTTTTTTTATATAAAGTTTCTGTTGTATTTTTTATGAAAATTTGATCTTAAAGCCCCCACCAATAAACGAAATTGATTTATTTATCACCTTTGCTTATGTTTTTTTGCATTTAAAACGAAAATCGTATACATATATTTACACAAGATACAGGAAATGTTGGGCTTCAAAAAAAACCCACACATTATTCCTGCAAAAAGTTCAAATTTGTTGCTGGTTTTTGCGTTCCGTGTGACACTAAATGACAATCTCTTTATTTCCAGTCCAGGGATAAGTAAACCAAAATTTTCCTCGTTTCCATTGAACCCTTAACGGGTGACAATACGTCCGTCATTTGTTTTAGAAATTGTGCAACTTATAGTAGCATAGTAAAGCTCATAAGACACGCACCATCGAGGTACATCAACAAATAAAATAGCCGCATAAATCAACAAACTTTACTGGGAATGCGTAAAAGGTCCTGCTTTACAAAAAAAAAAAAAACTACGAAACATGTGTAAGAATAAAACTCCCTTTTAGACTTTTACGACAATCACAATAGGACTCCTATAGTTGCGCAAATATTTGTCAATACTCGTATGTTGTATAAACTATTCATTCATTCTACTACATAACCCATTTACATATACATATGCTCGTGTGAGAACAAAAGCATGTGAACTATTGTTTTTTTTTTTTTTTGCAAAAAGAAAGGGTTTCACATTTGTCAGCTGTGTGTCATGCTTCATTTTTTTCTTTTTTTTTTTTTGTGGAGTAGCATAGAAGGCGGCAAAAGCAACTAGAAAGTGTGAGAATGATGTCAATAACAACCCTATTCGTTAACATTCATCCTTTTTTTACATTTTTTTTTAATTTGAGCTATGCGAACTTCTTTATTCATAATATTTAATCCTTAAATTTGTTACGAGTAACTGTGAAAGTCATGAAAGTTTTGCTTATCATTTTCATGGGCAATTTCGTAAACATTTTAAAATCTATTCAAACCTTCATTTCTTTTGCCTTTCGACTGGAAATATACAAAAAATCGATAGTGAATTGTTGTATGAGTGTTTGAGTTATTAATATTTAATAACGTACTACATTTAGCATGATTTCTTCTATTTATATTATAAACACGCAAAGGGCAAGGTTGCCAGCATGTCATTTAAATGTAAATCTTTTTTTTTTATTTTACAAAATTTACATTTTTATACAAAAGAAATAGGCAATATTTGTTTTTTTTATGCATACAATATAAACAATAACTGTGATTTTGAGCCAGGGCAAATATTGAGCTTTTTGATGAGTTATATTTTATATATTTTTATATTAATACATTATATTATATTATATTATATTTTTCTTTTCGAAAACTTCGCTCTCAGCGAAAAAGTGAATTTCTCAGTTATACAAAAGTTGATATGACATTTGAACAACAGTTTTTGCTCTATTTTAATATACCAACAGAACACACAGTGACGGTTTAAAATGACGTATTTCATTTATTTTAATTAATTTTCAATTAGTGCATTGTGTGTCCCGAATTCTTTTTGGACCACAAATAACATGTTATTTTGTGGTTTTATGGATTTATCCAAAAGCAAATCCCAGACCAACCTATCGAGTTAGCAAGAAAGTAACTTTGTTTTTTTTTTTCTATAGATGGTGCCTTCGTTGCATTTAAAGTCCGTTAATTCTGCTTCAATTTGTCGTATATCACAACACATTTAGTCCTTTTTTCAGAAAAGTCAGGTTTCTATTCGAGATGTGGCAAAGAAGCTGAAAGTGTCACACAAGACAATTGAATACTATTTGAAATTTCTTGAACTCATCAAAAAGCTCAATATTTGGGTTCCACACGATCTAAGGGTGATCCACTTAACAAAGAGGTAACCAGCGCGCTTTGTTGCTTAAACTCAATCAAATTGATCCCATTTTGAAACGCATTGTCACTGTGGATGAAAAATGAGTTTTATGCAACAATGTCACCAGAAAGGGGTCCTTGGACCAGGACAAGACCAAAATGCCCAAAATACGTTAAAGATTGAATTAAACAAAATAGGTCTATGCTGTCAATTAGATGTGATTTGAAGGAAGTGGTTTTAAAAAACTGCTTCCAAGGAACCAAACCATAAATTGTGAGACTGCGATTATTACAAATTGATAAAGCTTGATGAAACACAAAGAAGAAAAGCTCGTTTAAAATATTGGAGCTTGGACGGGGGATTATGTCACATTCATCTTATAGTCTTAATTTGGCACCTTCGAATTTTCGTATTTTCCGACGTCAGAAAGCTTTTTTGAATTGAAAATTCTTCAATACAGAAGATATCCAAAAAGTCGAGTTGTCTGCTTGATCTGTCATTAAAAAGTTACCTGGACGAAGGCAACTTTCAAATTTAAAACTTACTTTGGACAAACAAATAAAATAACTTTCTTGTCAACTCAATACATGCATTTCTCTACAAAATTAATTTTGTTTAGTAAAGAAGCACATTTGTATGTGTATAAATTATCTCTTTCTTTTATTACTGACATTTAAAATCTTTTTATTTACATTTATCACTGTTGTTTGATAGTCATAATTTCATTCTTTTAAACTGCATATAATTACATTCCTTTAAATGACTGTTTGCATTGAGTATCTGGCATGTGTCATCATTGCTTGACATCTTACAGTGGTGCAGAAAAATAAAACATCCTCCATAATGGTGGCGTGTGGTGGTGCGTGTGTATGTGTGTGCGTCAGTGTGTAACATATCCCAGATATTAACAGGATGGTCATCTAATGGATCTCTAAATCTCTCAATATGAATAAAAATGATGGCACCCGGCTGATGATGACGACCGAACAATTGTGTTGCAATTACAAACACTATAAAGTCAAACACTTTTCATTTCCATTATCATCGTCATCAAACGGAAAAAGCCGCCGCACGTTCTCACTGCCACCAGCATCAATTTTTTCTTATTTTCGTTTCCTCTCTTACATTTTTCCAGCCTGTTGTCGTTGAAGAGGTTTGGTGACACAATTAAATGCTAGCACAAAAAACGATAATTTCTTTGAGAGGTACAGATGAGACCACAATGAATGCGTTTCAAACTATTGCATCATTTAATTCGAATGTGGTCTAAATCACAAAGCAGCAAGTTATTCGCTATGAATTTAGAACAATTAAAAACAATTTACTTTGAAGTACATTGTTACGTTTAATGAATACTATGAATACATTATTTACATTTATACTTATATGGGAAAGGTGATACAATTGAAGAAATCTGGAAAAACCAAATTTCGTTTTCAATGTTAACTAGCACTTTCTGGCACCTATCATTGCAATTTTTGGAAATTTCATATTTAAATTTTGGGAAATTTGTCAAACGGAATCCAGGGTCTTAAGCAACTATTGCAAAATGAATGGTGTTTTGTAAAAGTTGAAGGGAATGCACAAAACATCCTAAAATATGAAAATCCCACTCACATCGCAATCCGAAATCTAAAGCCTTGAAACATAATTCATATATAATTTAATACCAATTTAGATGACTTAGACTAATTTCCTTAATTTAAGACCACTTTTTGGTTGGATACATTAATTGATTTAAAGCAAAATGTGCAACACACACACACACACACGCAAACACACACACACACAAACGCGCGCGCGCTCACACGCGCATACATACATAGTAGCTCAAAATACATGCAATTTCTATTAAAATTAGAGCGTATAAAACTAAGAATGAAATGGAAAGAAATGCAAAAAAGAAAAATTGAGAAATGAAAACAGTTTTCAAGTGGGGGGGTGGGTTTCAAACAAAAGCAAAACTCTCTTGAACACAGAACAAAATTAATTGCATATTGGACGTACATACTGGTGAGGTATTTATAAAGCACTCCATAAAACTAGAATATTTGTATTTCTTTTATTCGATATTTATGATGCAGATTCATGTTCCATAAATGTCTGAGACTGAGAGGCATCATCTTATATCAAAAATATTCTAGCTGTCTATAAAATTC
Source organism: Philornis downsi (assembly GCA_019455685.1). Taxonomy (NCBI): domain Eukaryota; kingdom Metazoa; phylum Arthropoda; class Insecta; order Diptera; family Muscidae; genus Philornis; species Philornis downsi. The sequence goes on from JAHXMU010000220.1 coordinate 152,050, forward strand.
TAAACCAAGTCTAGCGAATACCGCACCGCCATCCCATTGCTTTCAGTTAACAACCAAAAGAGTGCAACCCTCTTAACTGATTGTCACACATATCGCCAAGAATTATTCGAGTACATTAAGAATGTCGAGAACTTGGCAATTTTTCTTATATCTAAATTGCCACATTACACAAATCACACAAAAGCTGATTATAACCGAGAATACCAAACGAATAGAAAACGAAGAAACGCCACAAATCTCAAATATCGAGGATATTTTTATTTACGAGTATGGTGCACTAACTAAGCCATAAACGGCATTGTTGTTATGCGGTCGTTTAAATGGCATTGTTGCCATGCTACCAGCTGCTAACGTCGGTATTATCGTCAAATCGCACTCTCTGTATTTTTATGGTAGTCTTGTGCAAATTCATCCATATCACTCAAAGATTGGGGTAGAATGTAGTTGGCAATAACAGTCTATCTTTTGCTAATAGAACTTGTAGTTCATTAAGTTGAAATGAAAAGGAAAACTGGACTTGTGATTAGTAATAGAGTCTGGGGATTATAGGGGAAATTTTTTTTGCCAAGTTCTGTCATAGAAAAAAAAAATAGTTTCTTTTGTAACCACTCTGAGTGTATTAACTTTTCACATTCAAACCAATAGCAGCAAAAAATATTTAGTTACTGCGATTAAAGAGTGCGCCGGCAAGCGCCTGATTACTGCAATAACAAAATTAATAATTACGAAAAAATAGACTATTTAAAAAATGTTCAAATGCAAACCGATCCTTCATATTAGTTTGAATTTTTAGGCGAAGATAACACTGTCGGAAAAAAATGACAAAATTTATCTGATTCGTCTTAAATAGATAAGCATGAACACTATTCAAAGCTAATGAATTTCCGGTATTTTTCCAATTATTATATGAAAAATGGAATGAAAATAAAATAAAATTTCTTAAATTTGGTAAAGCTAGAATGAGCTGTTACAAATACGCCTATTGAAGAAGTATCTAGTTGTACTGAGTAAACGAAATTGTGAAAATTTTTCGGTTCTAGCGGTCACGGTTGTGAAAAACATAGTTTTTGTCCCCAGGTACTAAATTCACCGTGAAAACAGTGTTTCATGGGAACAAACAACCGTATATATTTATTTATTTATTAGTTTCTAGCTGGGAAACATCACACACATTGTGAAGAAAATTTTATGCTTCGAAAACTAGAAGAAAGTAGTGCCGGATTCATAATAAAATAAAAAATATTTCTTTTTTTAGTATGGAACTTAAAGGAGAAAATAAAAATTGGTTGATGTAATATATTTAATTCTATTTGTGGATCATTTATTTTAACTTTTAGTAGCAAACATTTGCTAATTTTCTCAAACAAGTTAATATCTGCCAGACAAATCTGTTGGTGTATGTAATGTTAGTTTCGGTCCGATTTCAGCAAAATTAGACCAAATGTGCCGTCTTGGCAAAAAGCCAAAATATGTGGGAAATTATTTAATTTCTATCCGATTTGCGAGGGAAGCACCAAATCGTTCAACTTTAGCCGTTCTGAGCTGTAATAAGATATTCATATTGCCGACGAAATCTCAGTGTCAGTCGCAATGTTAGTTTCTCAATTGTAAAAAACACATAAAACATTATTTTTAAATCCATTTCAACCTTGTTTCCTTCCTATCAAATATTTCAATTTATACTAACTATAAAAAGAAATAGTAATTATGTAGAAGCTTTTAAAAAGCTCATTTAAAATATCAAACTTTTTTAACACTCGAATTTTATTGCGCTAGACATGTCTGCAGTAACGACGCTCATTTGAATGAGTTTTGATAGCGCTGTCTTGAAATAACTGCAAACGAACGGCGGCAGCACCATTAATATTTCATGGTTTTAAATAGGTTAAACGTAAAACCAAAAATTACAATCCTGGAAATTTTTTAATAGTCATGTCCACATTTTTGTTATAGTTGTAAATAAATATTATGAGTTCTACTAAAATGTCCCTTTTCAAGGCCCGGTGCTGTAGAAAGCAGTCTCTATATTGACAAACAGTAGTATATCGAATGTCAAATTTTGACATTTCAATTTTTAACTACAGTCTCTCGACCACAGAACCACTTAAAATTTATCGTCCCAAAAATATAAAAGAAATAACACTTAACTTTTGAAAAGAAGCAACGGGCAAAGGAATGCTGTTGTGAGAAAAACCCCTTAACAAAACCATTGACTTCTTCCGTAAGTCAGTCTAAGGGTGAGGCAACATGCCCTCATGTAATTACTAACACACATATCGGTAATCGGATACATGCGTATCAACCCACCAACAATATATCGTTTCCCTTTTCATCCCAAAGGAAGCTGTTGAGTAAACATCAGCTATGCCAAGTGTTCAGTTATGTTCTGAGTTACCCCATTTGTGCCGGGCTGGGGCATCGCAGTCTCGTCTTGATAAGAGGAAAAATCAAAAGGTGTTGAGCAATAATGATATCCTGTGTTAAATACAAAACGCTTAACACATAGCAGCTACACTAATGAGATGAACCGAGATTTCGAGTAGGAAACGGAACGGCATGAGAAACAGGAACCACATGTGGCAAAAAGATGGAAAACGGACGAACTGATAGGATGTTTAAGGGCATTCTCTACCCCCTCCACTTCCGTGCATAGCACCACACAACCGTGCGGAGGTGAGAGCAGATATGACGCGACGCTACACGACCTGGGCAATGATGTTGGGCACACACGTGCGCTCACGATGCATTGCAGGTTATTTTTAAAACGTCGTTAGCTATCGATAGATATAAGAGAGAAATGGCAGAAAATCCTTCTCTCTGTCTCTATATCCTATATATTTACTTAAAGAGAGGAAGGCTCGAAATTTAATTGAACCGTTCAGAAGTTTGTAGAGAATTCAAATAAACTTTTCATCACTGTTTAAAAATTGTACGCTGTAGTTTGTTTTTATTATCTTAAAACAACCAACTACCTATCTCTCAATCTGACACCCAACTGGTCGAGAACACACCCTAACCTACTCGTCCCTTCAGAGGAATTTCCACCCCTTAGGCAGTGACTGTCTCAACTTTGCCTGATTTTCCCGACTACATTATGATGTATTTGCTATTAATACGAGCGTGTTACGTGCCAAACCCCAATATAAATTTGCTGAAATATGACTGACAGTTCTTCTTTATGCTCCCATTATTGATCATATTATATTGTGTGAACTAAAACTGGTTGAACTTAGTTCATATGTGTGCAGTCTTCCGAAGACATATGACTCTGTTTTGTGTGAGCGAGACCCCTTGAACCCCGGTAATGTTTATTACTTCTGTCTCTCCTCTACTAATACAGCAAACAAAAAAGCAGGCAGCCCCCATTATCCTTTTTTGGCGCGAGCGTGATTGTATGTTATCACTGTGTAATGATAATCCTGTTTAACTTGCCTCCACACTATCTAGCAATTAAACTTTTTACGGTTCGTTGATATTTTTCAAGATTTATTTTTTGTAACTTTATACTAACAACGCAGTATCCAATCCCCGACCATCCACCGTCTTAAATTGATAAAATTAAATGTAAAAATCATTTTGGGATTTTATTCAGTGTTGCTGCCTGGATGGCTGGATATCTTAATGGTGTTGGTATTTCAGTAGAATCAATATATCATCCACAAAGGAATAGGAGTGTATACGTTCATTTGGCATTTATGCTGTCTTCCGTGCAAAAAAATGTATCAAGGAGGCATGATTGAAGGTTCACGGATTTCCAAAGATATAAGGAAATACAACTAATTTTATTTAATTCCTTCACCCTGCCAGAGCTATTGGAAAAGCTAACAATTGCTTGAGTGTGCTATGGCAAAAGGGTTGCCAATTATATTCCCGAACTTTTATTAAGCGATACAAAGGATTCCTCCAAACTTATCGGGTTCAAAACCAGCAAATCACACAAAAATGTCGAAACGTCCTTCAAAATAAAACCTCTTTTCATCGCACTTAAAAAATGTTCAACATTTTCTTTGTTAACCACTTAGAGCGACGATTTGGGGGTGTTGAATTTCATGCTACTGCGCAGCAGCCTTGATATGACATACACATTTCCTCTGAATTATTTTTTTTTTTCATCAAACCAGCAGAAATTTATATAGAAACAACATCAGACGTGTTGAATAAACATTAAATTACAAAACTCTAAATTTCAGTTACAATACGAACTTGGCTTTGCAATACAATATATGTACAATTTACATATTTGGGTATTGGGTATTTGGGTTAAAAAAAATTCTAAAATCTCAGGTATTCAGATTTCTCCATAACGACTATATCACTGCTCTTTCCTGCTAAAAGTTTTGCAGACTTCTTACAAATCAAATCAGCTCAACATCAAATGGCACTTGAAATTGCTATTTCAGGGATGTTTGTATTTTACGTAAAGAATTGTTTATAATTAAAGTTATAGGGTTGTAATCATTATGAATGCAAAAATTAAGTTTTTCGCAAATAGATCTCAAAAAAATATTCTTTTCGAGTAAAATTAGATGGGTAAAGACTCTTAGTGATCTCAAACAGAATTCGGTTTAGTAAATATTGTCCTTGTACCTACACCGAAAAATTTCAGTGTAGAACACTGGAGAAATGCCACAAATGTCTACATTTCTGTACCAGAATATTAACTTTGTTTGGATCTATGGAAAATGCATTCGATTGTTACTCCAAACAATCGTGTCTTATTCTCAAACGTTAATTTTCATTTGCGAATTCAGCTTAGAGCCTGGCATGCAGTTAAAATAACGCTTTGGTTTACCCTTTCTCCAATTATCTTTGCACGAAAAATTAATTTTGGGAGACTTGTGTGAACTGATACCAATTTGTATATTTAAAATATCAGAAACTCTTTTGCTATTAGAATAACAAACTTTTCGATAAGTAGTAAATTTTAGAACCATAATTTTTCTTGGGAAATAAAGGTAAAAATGTTACATTAAGTAATACAAACATCCACTCACAAACGTGGCTCTCATAAACGAAATTTTTTGTAGATTTCTGAAAATTGTAGCCGTGTTTGACCTGCATACTGCCCTTGAGGTCAACTCTACAAAACGGAATGGCAGCGATAATTTTCATGCGGTTTCTTCTTTGCAAGCATTTTATATGGGAAAATGAAATCCATTTGTAGTCAATATCTGCCTTAATCAGTAAACGTAGATCTCCTCTGATATAAACGCCAAATGCATTGAATGGGTAACCCCAATCTCTTCTCTAGTTTATGCAAATGTATTAAGGTGTGGAAGCATTGAATCATATGCTTGCGAATATAACTTCACCTAACAGTTGGTAAAAGCTTTTCTCAAAATATATACGGTTTTATTAAAAACACGAGTAAATGTTATTTTAAAAAAGCCTATTTAATGATGGAAAAATTACCACATTAAGCATTAAATGGCAATATTAATGTATTGTTACAGAAAAAAAGACATTATTAAAATGAAAAGTATCAACATCAAATTTCAACCCTCTGATGATTAAGCCCCGGAATGAAAATGCGAAACAACCAGCTCTCACAGACACCAACCCTGAGAAGGGCAGCGGGCGATTTTTGCTCTCTGCTTCTCCGTTTTCGCAACCCTCCCTGCCTAGCTCCCTCTCCATCCGTTGCCTTTGTGTAACTGACTCTAAATTATGAAGCTGAACCATCATCATCTTCATATGGGTGGAAGATTTCATTTGGTAAATTAATTTATCAGCTTGTGCTCTCGCATTCAACACACCCAAAACGGAAAAATGGTGAGCAATTGTTTCGTTTGCTTGCTGAACTGCTCAGTTCACTTGCGCCAGAAGCGTGCTCTGCTGCTGCCGCTGCCGCCACCGGTTAGTCGGTTGACAACGAACCCGCCATACAGACAAATGGCGACGTCAACGCAAACGTTGCCTAAAACAGCCATTGTGGAGAACATCAAATTAATTTCCAACCAGACTTTAACAGCTTAACACTGCTATCGACAGGATTTGGAAGTTTAGTTCCTTACAAATTTCCGAGTGTGTTCGTTTGTTGTCGGCAAAGCGCGCGCTTGCTAGAAAAACGGAAAATATTCAATCTGAAACAGAAAAAAAAGAAAATACAGCGAGAGAAACACCATTTTCTGTAGCATAGGCAAAGAAGAAAAACAGTATACTTTTGGGCGCGGCAAGCAAGCTATTTGGAAGAAAAGAAATTAATCAATTTTTTATAAAAACGCAAAGGAAATAATTACTTTAATTTTATATTGAAACGCACAAAATACCCAAAATTTAAAATCAAATCAGACGCACAAATCAAAAAAAAAAAACCTTTTTACAAAAAATTCTCAAATGTTGTGAATTCTGAAGAAACCGCAAAAAAACAAATAAAAATCGCAGAAAAACTAAATTTCAGTAACGTCCTTATAAAGAAAACCAACGAATCATAATAGAAAACAAAAGAAACCAAACGTATTGTGAAAGATAAAACGAAACTACATATATTTTGCATAAACTTTTTTACACGTTAGCGTAGAAGTTATAAACCAAAAAACAAGAAACAAAAAAGGAAATAGTGAACCGAAAAGGAAGCAATTTTCTCATACAGCCCACCACCACCTACCAACCATTCTACATACTACACTCCAAACTCTAAACTCTATGTACATCACATGAACATACGCAAAAGACGCGCCCTTTCATCCGATATTTAAGCAATCTATCTATATCTACTTATTCTCTGCGTAAGCTACGTGTTGGAAACCCTAAGGAAGGATATATCATCCTTTGTGATTTAATTTTTTACCTGGTCAAAAACGAAAAACCAAACAAACAAATTAGCTAATAATTTAAGCTTAACGCTAACTAGTTAGTCTACGACGGATTAAAGAAAAGGATCAACTTTTTTTTACACCAACTTCATATATATCTAACAAACAAAATTTAAAGTAAAATCAAAGAACTGTAACTTTTGTGACCAAAATCGCCAAATTTTTATAAAAAAAAAGATAAAATAGAAATATAAATCTTTAAACTTTTACCTCTATCTTAAAAAAAACAAAAAAAAACACCTACAAAATGGGCGGTTGCGCATCCAAGGATAAAAAGGACAAAGTGGTGGATGGCGATGCTGCTGCTAGCGCTACTGCTGCTGAAAATAACACCACCGATGGTGAGAAAACACCAGCAAACGCCACCGCCACCACTGAGGCCAACGGTGATGCTACCACCAATGCAGAAGGGTGTGTATTTAAACGATAGTTATTTCTTATTTTCCGTGTACTTATATATGCACGCACACATATATATATATATATATATATATATATATATATATATATACCTATATATACATATACATATATCCTCTATTAATACACAGATTTTACCGGGACATAACGGTAAAACTAAGTACTATCTATTGCCGTATTGAAAATGTACATTATCCCAAAATGTTGCTGTACCCGCTGCTACAATATACATATATGGGTCAATAGGGAAAATATTTAGGTGGGCAGGGACCTCAAGTTTGTGCCTGTACGAATTTTATTAGATATCTTCAATTCAAAAGGGTAATAGAGAAAACTGTAATGTCTTGTCAAAGGTCACGTTTCACTTATAAACCGGAAACGAGTAACTGGACTACTACATTAATGCTGTTGCAATTGAATCTATGTAACTAGAAATCTGTAATCATAATCTTTGTTTAGAGGTATTTTTTGTTTAACATCACACGCGTAGATCCCATCCTCAATACAGTTTAATAGAACATTTTCTATTTTATTAAACCAAGTTCACACTAACACAAATGGACGTTGTGGCAGCAACAGCTTTCAGTTTGGAGGTAACAGAATTTCTCAGCGACTAAGCATAATTTATTGTAATGAACTTATAACATATAACATAGGTAGTTCAATTCCACAAATATCTAAATTCCATGAAACCGACAATATAGTAACTCAGTAACTAAACTAATCAGTCACAAATTTGCATATGATCCGGATATCTGCATATTCTCAGTTTTGTAAGGATTAAAACTCTTAAAATTTTATAGCCGATTTAATTTTTGCATTCCTATACATATATTATTTCTTCTCAAAGTTAAAATTTTAGGAATTCACAATCTAAAATTGAAAACTGCTAATTTAAATTGATAATAGTCTGGCATTTGTTGCTGAGCTGGCAAGACCGTCATATTTATAAGTTTGTTGTTTTAAAATTTTTTTTTATTTTTAAATAATAGTCTGGCATTTGTTGCTGAGTTGGCAAGACTGTCATATTTATAAGTTTGTTGTTTTAAAAATTATTAATTTCGTTCTCTCAACCTTTTTTTATTTTGTCACATTTCACTATCACATTATTCAACACTGGTAACAAATTTCAACAGCGACGGGATGATGATTTATTATTTTTTACTCGCTTTTAAGTGCTGTTAACAGAACCACTGTTTCAATTTATTTTTCGCCTTCCACACCATAAACTGAGTTACAATCACGACGCTGTATCAATCTAAGCGAAAAAAGTACAGCTGTAAATCTGACTTGACACCAAATAAAATTTTGATACCAAATTTTTCTCAAATGGGGTTAAATCTGACAATTATTAATTTGGGAATATCGACATTAAGCAGTTTGTCTTAGATAAGTTAGTTTAGTCAAATTTAATTAATGCTAGCTCCGCTTTTTATTAATTTATGGAGTATATCTAGTAAAAAGCATGTATGAAGCTGTTGATAGAAAGAGAATGTTACGAAAAGCCCTTCCACAACATGACGTATATTTTAGTTCCTTTCATTATAAAGTATGGCATTGTTAGAGAGCACGTTCATATGCCACAGGAAATTTTTCAATAGTTTCAATACTTCAAAAAATCTTTTTAAGAATACAATTTTCCAAGCCCTTAGTTCAGTGTTTAAACTGCTGTAGCCTGTTGTACGCACTGCAGCCGGCTAAGTACCACTATTGTAGTACATGTAACCAATTAAGTTGTATGGCGGTACATATTCCAAACTTTCCTTATTTATGTACGTGGTACGGCATGCCTCTAACTGAGGTGATTATCATAATCATATTAAAAGCCCCCCGAAGAGACCTCGGTCGCAATAAGAGCTCTTTAAATATATTCATGTTTATAACTTCCAATTAAATGTTATTTTTTCGCACTTATCATGTCTGACAATTACGGCTTTTGGTGTTATTGCCTTGTTGCTGACTGCTTGAGTGACTCAAACTAGTAAATAACTGTCCATGTTTTACTTACCCGCGCAACGGTATTATCTTAATTGTCTCCCGTCTTATCTTAATAATATGTTCAAACATACTCCCCGAGCATTGCACACCCTCATTAGCCCTGGATGAAGCGGTAGTTGCAGGACCGACGACCACCCTTGTCCTGGGGGATAGTGCTGACGTCATACGTGGTGGCGTCAATCATTTACAACCAGCTTTCTAGCCACTCCACCCAGACGCCGATGGGTGGAAAGAATTTTGTGGACAAAGGCACGGCAAAAAGAAAGAAGGCATGCATGCACGATTTGTCACTCGCGTGTTAAAAATGCATAAAATAATAGTAAAAACAGTAAAAAAGGAAGAGTAACAAGCAAGAAGCACATAAAAATCCCGCAAAAGGCACAAAAAAGCAACAGTCGTCGGCTGCCGCTCGTGGGGGAAATTACGGAGAGGAAACTGTCCAGAAGTTTGTCTTCTTTTCTGTCTCTGTTAGCCCCGAACGGCGTTTGTCGTTCTTTGCTCATACCGGCTTGCATATTCTATGGACTTTTCCATATAGATAATGATTATATATAAAAGAGCTATGCGTACATATAGTTGTGCTATATATCAGCTATGTTGCCACTACGCTTATACATGCTAAGGCACTCCTTCGAAAGGCGCATGTCACGTGTCGATGCTGCCTCCGTCGCTGTCGCGGTTCAGAGTAAAAGGATTCGTGTGTGTGGGCTAGGAAAGGAAGGAAAAACACCCTTTTCGTACAATCGGAGTTGGCTCTTCACCGCTTTGTACTCATATGTGCGGTGCGGCTGGAAAACAATGACAAAATTGTTGATGATTCGGGCGCTGAATTACACAAAGAGGAATTTCAATATGTTGGAAGAGATGAGATTTTTATCGGGTTAGAAACAACCCTGAACGTGGATAAGAACACAATCGAAAAACAAAATCTCTTCTCTCAGCGATTCCCTGCCGACCTACTACTACACGTATTAATTTTAGCGGTGCCAATAATTGAGCCGGTTTTTTTTTTATTTTACCATGCAGTTGAGAAATTAGCATTGCAAGCAATATCACAATTTACTAGTTTCTTCTTCATTTCCTTCTCCGAAGGAAAGCTAAACCTTAGGTTGTCTGACGCATAACTGAATTAAATGCTAATTTTCTTCTGACGATTTCGCACCGATAATTATATGTAGACCCATTTAGGAAATATTCAGAATGTGTTGTAACACTGTAACCGTATGAAATATTAATCACATCCATTTTTCAAATCACATTAAATTTTACTACAAGGGCAGAAAACATTGACATCTCAACAAAAAATACAAAGCAAAATTTGTTCATCGACACAAACATTTATTTGAAAAACATTCTAAACTTCAAAGGGCAATTCCAACAAGAACATGAGCTGGATATTAAGATTTTGTCATTACCACCCTAAACTAATTGCATACTGCCAAGGAAACCTGTCTGTCAATGTGTTGTCTTCGTTAAAAATACAAGCTAGTTATTCCAAATGGTGTAGAACTACGTCGTAAGCTGGCCATATTTAAACTGTTAATGCATAAAACATAAATCATTTTCAATAGTTTTATATTAATTTGTTTTTTTTTCTTTATTTTTTATTACAGTAAAGAAGACACCATGGTTGATGCTGCTGTTCTTGCTAAATTGGAAGAAGGCTATGCCAAGCTGGCCGCCTCCGACTCCAAGTCTTTGTTGAAGAAGTACTTGACCAAGGAAGTCTTCGATAATCTTAAGAACAAGAAGACTCCTACTTTCGGCTCCACTTTGTTGGATTGCATTCAATCCGGTTTGGAGAACCACGATTCTGGTGTTGGTATCTATGCTCCCGATGCTGAAGCCTACACAACCTTCGCTGAATTGTTCGATCCCATCATTGAAGATTACCACGGCGGTTTCAAGAAGACCGACAAGCATCCCGCCAGAGACTTCGGTGATGTCAATGTATTCTCCAACTTGGATCCCAACAATGAATTCGTCATCTCCACCCGCGTTCGTTGCGGTCGCTCCTTGCAAGGTTATCCCTTCAACCCCTGCTTGACTGAAGCCCAATACAAGGAGATGGAAGAGAAAGTTTCCTCCACCTTGTCCGGCTTGGAAGGTGAATTGAAGGGCAAATTCTACCCATTGACTGGTATGGAGAAATCCGTTCAACAACAATTGATCGATGACCACTTCTTGTTCAAGGAAGGTGATCGCTTCTTGCAAGCTGCCAATGCCTGCCGCTACTGGCCTACCGGCCGTGGTATCTACCACAACGACAACAAGACTTTCTTGGTCTGGTGCAATGAGGAAGATCACTTGCGTATCATCTCCATGCAAATGGGTGGTGATTTGGGTGAAGTATTCAAACGCTTGGTTACCGCAGTCAACGAAATTGAAAAGCGCATCCCCTTCAGCCACGACGATCGCTTGGGCTTCTTGACCTTCTGCCCCACCAACTTGGGTACCACCATCCGTGCCTCCGTGCACATCAAGGTTCCCAAATTGGCCTCCAACATGGCTAAATTGGAAGAAGTTGCCGCCAAATACAACTTGCAAGTCCGTGGCACCCGCGGTGAACACACCGAAGCTGAGGGTGGTATCTACGATATCTCCAACAAGCGTCGCATGGGTCTCACTGAATTCCAAGCCGTCAAGGAAATGTACGATGGCATTGCTGAACTTATCAAGATCGAAAAGAGCATGTAAGGTGTTACACCACACACCTCCCAACTGTAGAGCTTACGGCTAAGCCCAAAATCTCTGTAGCCGCTAGATAACAACGTTCGGTGGCAATCTCAAGCTAAATGTAGCATTGTCCCCTACGCCGTTCATAAGTCGATAGCGCTGTGCGTTACTCAGCATTATTATTTTGAATTTCATTTCCTTTTTCTTTGTTTTTAATTTGAATATTTTGTGTTTCATGTGTCGTGTGTCATCTCGTACGTTTTGTAAAAACAAAAAGCCAATGGCACATCCCATCGACTTTTCCTACCAACCATCCCAGGCCGACAGTGTCGGGGCCCTTGCTGTTACAAAAGATCATCATTAGCCACCAATTGTTTAAGTTACAAGCAGTTTTTATTTTATTTATTGAGAACTACAAAATATTAATTAATAAAACGTAAACCAAAAAAAAAACAACTTTGAGTTAAAAAACCCAATTTGAGATGAGAAGAGATTTGTATTAACAGCAACAAACACATAGAACTACAACAACAACTTTAAGTAAAATCCTAAAAAAAGAAAAAACAAACAAAAAACATTTAATGAACACAAAATATTTTTAATTTTAAGTCTTAAGTTTATAAAAAGAATTAATTATTAAAAATAATAAAAAATAATTAAAATGTGGAATAGTTTTAATTCACCGCTTGGCAATTCGAAATAACAACCTTTCGACAAGCCACTTGCGTTGAGCGAAAATGTACATATGGCAACGCTGTGATGAGAAAACAAGTTGTCAGATCTATTGACCACTGAGTTTGGCCCAGTTATGGCACTTTCTTTTTTACTGAAAAACATGAATGAAGAAAGATTGCACCAAAACTACATGAATGCATCTGATAATAATGAGGACTGCTATGATACGTTTTCAATGGTTGAAGTAAAATTGCAGTTCGGCATCTGTTGATATATGTATTTAATCCCTTTTCATTGTGATCGACCATTTAGATGTCTACTTCCCCATGATTTTCCTAACAGTGAACAAATCGTTATCGATCTTTACTGTACAGTAAAGAAATTTGACCGCAATTTCTTCAGAAATTATATTATGAATTATGCAGCGAATATACATTTTGCACTAAAGAATCATTTTTTAAAAGTTTAATTGAAAAATGTTGACCATCGAAAGAAATTGTAAATTTTGTTTTTTATTTAGTTATCTGTAGACAAATAAATCTGAATAATTTGGGGAAGAAGAAAATAAATAGTGGAACGTAGAGAGAAATTTAAAATTTAGGTGACGAGATTTCGAGAAGTTATATTTATAGATATGGTTTATGGTATTGATTATTTCAGCTGTAAAAATATACTCTAATATGAAAGTAAAGTTGTTCATAGCCATATTATGTTTAGTTGATAAACTATCCTAATTTAGCACGGTGGTACTCCATGTAGAAGCATAATTACGGAATTTGAAGTTGAAAATTTTCACCGGATATTTCTAGTTTTTGCGAAGAATATTGTATAGCTCTGATTTGTAGACCGCTGATTTGAAAGCAGCTGATTCCAGCCATTGATATGACACAATTTTATAAATCTACAAACATATTATCGAACATAGTATAAAGTGAAACCATTTGTTCTTCCGATTT
>JAHXMU010000220.1:165599-217451 GCA_019455685.1 Philornis downsi
CTTTCGAAATGGTAAAAGCCTGGTTTATGGACAATGAAACGACCGACCAACGTTTGGAACATCATCGGGAACCTCCTGCATTTATCGATTTAGCGGAATTATTTAAGAAAACCGGTGTGGAATACTTTCTGGTATGTTCGTCTTGGCTATATGCGTTTTGTTTTTATTTACAATGGTTTGCTGAGATGTATTCGTGCGTGACTGTGTGTGTGTGTAGGAAGGAGGAAGTGGTCGGTTTCCCCGATTAGCTGACACTAGATACTAGGTGTTATTCGAACTCAAATGGGCAATCTCGCGATGACAAACATTATCAAAAGTCTCAAAATTGCGTCAATTCGATCACGTGCCACGTTTTACGGTGCACAGTTCATTTTCATAAGAACTCACTATTTTGGAAATCAAATAAAAAACTGAAAACATCACATCAAAATCGTCCCAGTGTAGGCGTCTTAAGATACGCGGATATGGCGGGGGATTTAACTCCCGTAGTGTTGCATGTAAATACAATAACCAACACATTGTATTCTACGGCAGACTATAGAGACTTAAACTTATTTGTAGCCTGTATTATAAAAGATGAATAACATAGGCAAACAAGCCCTCGGAATATTAACTAAATATTGCGGATAATTTCAACAGAGTTATTAGCACAGTGCCAGACATTTTCATGATGACAACGGAAAAAAATTACAAGTGGAAGGAAAATACAAGTTAGTTCTAAGAATAGAAGTTTAAATAAGTTACTTAGTAGAACTAAGTATAATTTAAACAAGTGGACAGATGCACAACAACGTTATAATTAGTTGCAACCCTTATATATAGGTATACAATAATAAAGCTATGGACCACATGATGAAAGACGGAAATGTCATGCCCGAAATTCATGAATTGAATATAAACTACTTAATGGCACTGGATACATTTTGAGGTGAGGAGGAACATGTTAAATTTTAAGCATATGGAATTAATCGTACTTCATTTAAAAGATATAATGTCAAGTTGTATAAGTTGACAAGTTTTTAATAAGTTTATCGTGACCGAAGAATGTATACAAAATATAGACCATTTCCAACAAAATCTGTGTGCTATACAAGCAATAAACGTTTGTAAACGTAAAAATCTCCAATGTGTAGATATTTACTTTGCTTGAGCCTATTGAAAGTATTTGAGGTGAGCGTGATCGTTCCTCTATATTATTCTTCTCTATGGTGTAAAATCATGTAGCCGAATATGACATACTTCACATAGCCCAAGGAAGTACAATGACTGAATAATATCGTTGGTTTGTTCATTTGTTTATTGCCATGCGTATGAAAGCTTGTTGAATGTGTAGTTTACATGTGTTAGCAATCTTAAAAGAGAGGCTTATGCTTGCAAAGGGAGCGACTCAAGAATGTTTTTGTTTCAGGCTTGAATGTCTTGCAAATACAGGACATTTCCCCACTACTTACGTGGGTTAGTGTTTAGCTCTTATTGTTCCTCCGTCTCGTAATATTCCCTCATAAAACAAAATAACGAAGCAGTACGTACACGCACATTTACATACATACAACAAAAAAGGCAGTAATTTTACATTTGTCTGCCTGAATTTATAGTAGGTTTTGGAGCAATGCTAATTTTGACAGTTGCGATTCACCGTGGTAGTGTCAAAATTTTGTGCGAGCATAACTGGATTTTGTGTGGTTCCATAAAGAAACATAAAGAAAGAGATGATGTCAATAGAAATGTTTTAATTTGCGGCCAGTTTACATAAAAAGTTCAATAAAGCCCAAAAACGATCCGCTAAATAAGGAAAGCGTTGAAAATAGAGTTTTTATAAAATATATGAAAGTGTGAAACGATGTTATCATTATGTATGATATACATGTTTTCCACGGGCTGATTCCCACAAGAATACTGAATACTTCGAAGCAACTCAACCCGGTAAAATTAAAATTTTTCAAATCGAAGTACTATTTGAATTAAGACAAATAACTGTTAATATCTTTGACGGACTAAATGACTAACACGTTTTTTGAAAACAGGCTGTTAGTAAATAACATGAAGAAAAAAAAGCAAAAATAACTTTTCCTAATTTCCGCCTATAACTTTAAGGCTAACTGATGCAAATTAAATAAAAAGGGCAATTTTAAAATTATCTTAGAATGGTATTATAATAAGTTATTCACATGGTTTTATTTGGAATATTAAAAATTTACCTGCAACGATGTTTCACACATTTAGACGGATTTTGCCAATTGAATTTTGAGTTTGATACGACCTATAAAATTCTAAAGATACCGCACAGAAGTGCTATTATTTCATGGATGATATTCATAATAGTGCATCAAATTTGATGCAGAACAAATTATAACATAAATTAAAAACGTTCAAGTTTACTTTAATCATAACTTTAGTAGTCTCAAATGTCAAATATTACCGTTTGAAGTCAACACTACTATTACTTGAAACTGAAACAAAGCTCATACATGACAACCGCCATATGAAAAGATGTGCTTATATTTATTTAACGAGTGTGTAAGAATTTATAAAATCGGCAACAAATTCGAAAAATTGTACGCAAGATGGACTCAGCAGTAAACAATTCGAACGAAATTATTGCTGTGATGTTTTAACGATCGTTGCACATAAAAATGATTTTCAATTATTAAATTCCCAGTATTATCGTTAGACGATATATTTAATTTACGTACATTTCCTTTCAGATCGACGCTGACAATTACGAAAACGATGATGTTCTGCAGGACCTACGTAAGCAGCGCAACTACAGCTATGAAGATGAGGTATGGCTATGCGGGAGGGAAAGAAAGTACTGCCTTTTGTAAATATGGTTGGCACCACCAGCATGTTTATATGTGTAACTAAAGGATGGAGCATAAAGTACCGCCTTAAAACTAATGCACAGTGTAAACGTAACATTCGTTTGTTCGTTGTCTATTAATCACTATACGGTAATTATTTTTGGAAAGTTTTATGAAAATAGTCCAATTTTGGTACTTTACTCTCAAAGTTATAAATACGAGTACTTAAGGGTGAAACAGCTATTATAATTATTTAGTACGATAAATAAAAATAGAAGCATAAAATATGTTTCCTTTGACGCAAACATCTCTGCAATAGCATTTTCGTAAAGAAATGCAAAACGAAAATGAATAGACAATTTCTGTAACATCCTAAAAACATATTTTTTGTGTAATCTCTAATCGTGTATTAGAATTTGAGATGTGTAATGGCGATAAGGGTGATAATTGTCGCCATCTCCAAAATCGAAGTTTAAATCACTATTGCGCATTTAAGTATTTATAATTTTGAGAGTTAAGGGGATATTTTCGTACAAGCCTCCAAAAAAAATAATTTCAGTCTACGGAAAACTTTACGGGAAGCAATTGAAAGTTCTGTTTGAATTGCTTGTAAGCCTTTTACCGTTATGCGCATTCATTTGCATTCTGCTCTTGGCTATAAGCGGAAAATAGCACACCTAATATTCAACATGTGGATAATCTCGAGGTTCGGAAATTCGCGAGAACGCATCATAAGGCCTTTTTAATCAATTTCATTTAACATAATATTTACATAATGGGTTCGCAAGATGTTTTCCATTTAATTTAACAAATACCACAATCCGAAGGCATTTACTTAAAAAAAAGCTTCCGTAGCAACAGAGTGGGCGAAGCGGTGTCGCTGCTGCGTAAACTAACCAACTTTGGATAGGGTCCTATGAAGGTGTAAGTTCAGTTTCCTTTCATGCCAAAGGGTTTTTTCTAAATGTAGAGAAAATATATATATGATCGGGAAATTCTTTCGTTCAGTTATGCCGTGGATTTGTGATTCAATCGAAATTCAAGAAATTCTGCATACATTTTGCTTCTCTGAAATCTCGTAAATTTTTCACATTCTATTGAAATTCGCTTTTACTCCTTACATAAAGATGATACATACCACGCAAAAATAATTCGTAAATGCAATTAAGCTGCGTTCAGAATGGTGGCAACATTTTCGCCAAGTGTTTGCAATGCAAACAAAAAATATATGGGAAAACGAGCTAAATGATGGAAAAACGTTACTTTCCAATGCCATAGCAGTTTTGGCTTTATGACCATAGGAGCTAATGTTACACAAGCTCATAATGTTAAATTTAATTACTAATCAAAAATGTAAACACATTAAATTCTGTAGGTTTGGGAAAAACAATTTATAAGAAAATTGTTCAACATTTTTGTTATAAATAGAATTTTCAAATATAATTTTTCTGTCTAATCGTTTTTTTTCATTCTTTGTTACATTCTTGTTAAGTTTACAGTTTTTGAAATAAAGTGAGAAGCATACCTAATTCATGGGAAGCAAGAGATTTTTTTCTACTGGAAATATTTCATATATTTAAGTAATTTAGTAAAACTCAAAATACAGCCGTATGTGTTGCGTTCGAAGAAGGTAGTTGAAGTTTATATTTTTGCACAAAAGTTGAGTTAGATTTTTATACTAAAAGCGAAAGGACTTGTATGAAATTCTGTTTACAAAAAGAAAAGAACACGATTGCGTGACGAATTTGTCATTTGAAACTGAAAGCAAATTACTGCAGCGGAAGAGTAGACTAATCGACAAAGCTGAAGAAAATGTTTTTCAATCTACGTTTGTTCCACTATTAATTTTACGCTCCAAGAACATCCAAAAACGATCATAATTTCATTGTGTATCCGTTTGATTTTAAACTCGATTTTTCGAAAGTGGAATTTCTGCGGACGAGTACTAATAAGCCTCAAGCTTGCGTTTTCGATCCTCGATTTATCTACCCCTTACGAAAGTGGAATTTCTGCGGACGAGTACTAATAATTCGATCATCGATTTATTTACCCCTTACGATCTTACTAGTATTTATACCTATATTACATTTCAGATAACATGCTCCGAAAAATGTTTGGCCGATTATGCTAATAAATTGAAATCCTTCTATACTGAGCATTTGCACACAGATGAAGAAATTCGCTTAGTCTTGGATGGATCTGGTTACTTCGACGTAAGGGAGTAAGTTTAAATGTATTTTCTGAAGCTTTCATAACTAATCCTGTGTTACCTTAGTGCCGAAGAGAATTGGATTCGTATATCTGTGACCAAAGGTGATTTGATCATTATACCCGCTGGTATTTATCATCGTTTTACTTTGGATTCTAATGTAAGGCTACAGTCCCTTAGACAAAAACGCTATATTAAATTTGCACCTATTTCACATTGCTCTCAATAGAATTATATTAAAGCTAAACGTTATTTTATTGGCGAACCAGTCTGGTTACCCTATAACCGTCCAGCCGATGAAATGGATTGTCGTAAGGAATATTTAAAACATCAGTCCGAGGAATTTGCTAAATTAAACAAAGTTTGAAGCAACGGCGGCAACAACCATATGGATCATCAAACTATGGAAATTACATCATAGGTAGAAACAAACTATATACAAATATATGGAGGTGAAAAATACAAAAAGAGATTTCTTACAGTGTCATAAAGATGTACTTTCATTGTACACCAGTCCCTAGATATTAAGTCAAATTTTGTCACGGAGGACTGTGTTAAAGGATTGTAATTCCAATCTTCGAAATTAAAATTTTTCTTGTTTTCCTTTTTTTTTTTTTTTTGTTGGTTTCTAGCATTTAAATCAGAACAGCCTACATGTAAAGACACGCCAGTCGTACGTCCGGACCTAGGACGCGTTCCAGTGACTTCCACGGGGTTTTTGAATAAAACACACAAAGTTAAATATGGACAATGTGTATTTGTAATTTAAAAATCTTTTTGGTATGGAAACCACCAGGAACTTTTCAAATTTTTTTAATTTAAATGCAGATAGACTTTGCTCCTGAGTAATGCGCGCAGCCAACTTTTAAGTTCACAATTCAGATTCAAAATGGCTACAAAAAATGCGCGGGGTCAGAAGCAAATCTTAAATGTTTCGTTAAGTTTTCCAATATTACAATTGGACGATTTTAATTTGAAATGAACTTATAATTATACGGTGATGTCAACCGATCATGGGGAAATCGTTTTATTTTTGAGATGTTGCTAACACTATATTTTTAAGTGATAATATAAACTTATAAATTGAAATAGTAATACAAACCCATAATTTTACAATTTTCCAAATATGTTATCGAATATATTATGACGTACAACACAAATTATTCCGATTTCAATGTTGGAAACCAAAACAAAAATTGCAGGCAATTGCTCTTGGGATTTTTTCTCGTGAAAAGAACATAATATCCAGCTTTAAAGATGACTTTACTTCTTTACAAAAGTGGTCGTGAAATTTTGAGCTTAAGTTCTTCATCTACCGTTGCTATGTTTTATTCGCGAGTACATTTTTTTTAGCATAATAACAGTTAAATTATAAACAGTTCATATAAAAAAGTTGGTTGAACCTGCCTGGTTGTTTTTTTTTTTCTTTTTTTGTAATTTGTGGAAAATATGTTTCTTACTACTGTTATGTAATATTCTCTTGTATGTATAATTTTGAAAATCTTATGTTTCATTTCTATTTCCATTGATGACAACACTGATCGTGTTCCAAAAGTTCGTAAGGCGCTAATCATTATCTTCATTAATTTCCATTTACTTCATTAATAAAGGCGGCGTACTTCACCTGCCCGTGACATGACTGTGGTATAGTAAAACTAAAGTACATTTGATATCAGGGTGATATATCTACAAAATATGAAGTCACCGGTACTATATTTCACCGCCGGAACGATATTGAGATTTTAAGTCTCTGACCGAGATAAGTAGGTTGGAGCAAACTTAATATCTCCAAAGTTTGATGCAATGACTTTATTGCGCCTTAAAGCATGCTGTGTTATAATTCTACAGAATATTTCGGTTGGGTTATCGTATACCTAATAAATAGTAAATAGCGTAGACTCCAACAAAACAGCATTTAACTCGATTAAATGAGAAAATTCCCCTTGAGCCTTCTAATAGAGAACTTTATCTTTTCCATACAAAAGCGAGTTAAAATCTCTATATTATTTTCCTCTACGCTAGTTCTATATCTTGATGTGACGGCTCCTAAACTTAAGAAATTCCACAGACGATTGAATCAATTCTGTAAGTCTTGGAGAACAGAATACTCCGAAAATATATGAACTCATAGTTATTAACGGAGAAAACAGTGTCGTAAGAACCATAAATGGTGTAAAGCAAGTCCGTAAAGAAGACCAATGTAAAGATTTTAAGTAGCTCTTTGCCCCAAAATATAAAATGTTCTATTAATAGGGCTTAATTGAGTTTTCTTGATTGGTTCAAATCCATGTGAAATGACTGCCTTGGCTGGGTTAAGTTGAGCGAAACACAATGCTAGTGCTAAAGCAATGAAGTTTTCTATAGAGTCGGACTTTTAATTGTCGGACCATTAATCCTATGTTAGACATAAATGCAAAATTTAGTTTACTCTACTTAAGAATAAGAGCAGCGCAAGACGGAATGGTGATGGAATTCCGTTTGTAGAAATTGTCCGAATAGATTGATTAATATCAATATTCAAGCGAGATTTCATTTTAAAAAATTTGCCTTTATCTATACACAAATAAATGTCAGTGTAGAATAACTTAGAATAATTCAGTTTATTGCGAGTTTTTTATTTTCATTAATCAATTAAAAGTTGGTATTTAATCGACCAAAAGTCGAATGATCTTGTGCTAAATAATCGTCAATACATTAATTACGTTTAAGCAAAAAATATCTTGAAATTTATTTCAAATAGCTCAGTATTACACTCAAATGTCGAAACTAGCATAGTATTTTTTACTGGAAACCGAATTCCGTGTTACTAAATTTTTTATTTCACATTTTTTCTTATGTTTACATGTTCCACTACAATTTGGTAAAATGTCCACAGTTTCTGCAAAATTATGCAATCTCAGTACAAATTTGTACGAAATTGGAAACTGACGCGATTTCGAACCAGTTTGAACAAGGCATTACATCATTTAGATTCAAGAACATTTTGTGTTAATAGGGACAAGCTACAAGTCAAATTCATTCATTGCAAACTTTTACGTTTGTCAAATAAATTTGTGAGTGTATTGGCCTACAGCAGAGAATTACTGATCAGGCAACATCTGAAACAATATACAGCTGGTTTATGACTAGTTTATTTACATTTTATAACGGCATGTTATTATTTTTGACAAAACGCCGGTTAAAAACATTTGCAGTCAGTTAAATTAATTCAGTAACAAAAGTCTCTAGACTTAAAAAAGTTATTATTTCGAATAGAACCAGTACTCAGAATCCTTCTATCTCAAATAATCCCTAATCCGAGTGCGTAAAATACATTGAAGAAATTTCCCACTCCATAGTATTAGAAATGACCTTGCAGCGACATTGACGACACCAATCAGCTGTGGACGGGTGAAATGAGGAGTACAAACGGCAACGGTTCGACACCAACAGTCGAACAGAATACGCCACAGTGCACAGTTACGAAGAGAGCGCGGAAGACGCGCAAAGACTTGATTGAATTGTTAATATAACATTTTTCGAGTACATATAGTGAGGTAAAAATAATATATAAAAGGTCTGCCCACGAAACAATAAAGCCGACTAATCAAAGGACATCCAATTTCTGCTATTCAGGAAAAATTTGTGACACAGAATGTCCTTAACAGTGGAAACCGTTGCGACAACCGCTTTCGAGGGTCAAAAGCCCGGCACCAGTGGATTACGCAAAAAGGTTTGAAAAAAGGAATCGAGTACACTTAAGGAACGCTAATAGCATGCAGTCATCCTTTAGGTCAAAGTTTTTACCCAACCCAATTATACGGAAAATTTTGTACAATGTATTTTGGATGCCAACGGTGAAGCTTTGAACGGTTCCACTTTGGTTGTGGGCGGCGATGGCCGTTACTATTGTAAAGAGGCCGCCGAATTAATTATACGCATGTGTGCTGCAAATGGGGTGCGTTATAAGAATTATAAAATTCCATAGCTATGATAATAATAAATTTTTCACTAATTGGTCTTAGGTTTCAAAACTATTAGTGGGTCAAAATGGCATACTATCGACCCCTGCTGTTTCCAGTTTGATACGCCATAATAAAGCTTTAGGTAAGTGTTTTCGTATTGCACATTATTTGTAAGATCTCCTAATCTCATTGTTATATGAAAACATGCACATTTCCTATTGTCTTATCAGTTTTACAAAAACTGCATTGCAAACTGTTAATTACTTACATTACTATCATGGTAGGTAGACATGGTTTGGTAGTACTTTAAATGATTTTAATGAAATAGATCAACAGGTGCTTTGAGATGTTTACTAGACTGTTGTCTTATCTGTAATTATAAATCATTAAACTCGTATACGAACAGATTAATGAAGGTCAACAACATTTACTTTGCCCAATTGATGCGGTAGCTTAATAATTTAATATATGGATGTAAGTGAAAGAAGTATTCAAAGGTGAAAAACGTAATCGATTGACTACAAGCGAAACAATTGGAAAGGAAAATCATAGGTCCCATCTTAGGTGATGTTTTGTGATAGAATATGTGTGCAATACAACATAAATATGATGTAAACCAATTGACTATAAGCGAAATAATTGGAAGGAAAATACCTTAGGTGTTAAATCCCATATCATCATGTTATAATGTAAATATGGTGTAGTTTGCTTTGAAAATAAAACTTATTTCTTGAGTTTTATTTTCCCATCAAAAATTTGTTTTTGATTTTTATCTTTCCGCTCAAAAGGTGATGAACATTTTGGAGTTTTAGTTTTCAATCACATAATAATGATTAATTTGAGATTTCAAAATATAACAATAAGTTTAGTCTGGTGAGGCAAAATTTTGTGCTAAAAATTTGAATTATTGTTGATGTGTTTGGCGATGATTGTTATATTGCCCCATTGAGCTAAAGACAAAATGATAAAAATATTTTAATCGATATATAAAAGTATGCAAAGATCGAATGATTAAAAAAGATTGAGAAACAGGATTATTAAATGCTAGCCACACAACGCAACGGCCTGCTTTTCGTCAATTGAATCAGAGTAATCGTTTCGAGAAGGAAAGTTAGTAGAGATTAGAACAAAAAAACCAAACGGGAGTTTGAAAAGCAAATC
Source organism: Philornis downsi (assembly GCA_019455685.1). Classification (NCBI taxonomy): domain Eukaryota; kingdom Metazoa; phylum Arthropoda; class Insecta; order Diptera; family Muscidae; genus Philornis; species Philornis downsi. The sequence goes on from JAHXMU010000220.1 coordinate 175,715, forward strand.
TAGCAGAGCTCTATTATCAATTTGTCTTCTTCGGTCAATTTTTATTAGAACTATATCGAACCGATGACCAACATAATCTATTTTCCACGTGGTTCTTAATAAATCTTAAAAGACGAAAAGTACAAAAGAGAATAAAAGCCAAGTCATTTAGTAAACCATAAAACCAAATTTTGGTTACCTATTTTTATAGCGATTACATCAATAATTTTTAATAGAATATTAAAATATGCGTGTTATTAATTGCTGTGTGATATATATTATTTTCATTTAGGGGCGACTAGAAATCGCGCAGACCAAAGTAATTTGGTTTCCATGTGCATGAATTTAATTGTCGATCGATTTATCTTATTCCTTGGTGTTATAATCAACCAATAGAACCTTACCTTTCTGCGTATTTGGTGCGAATAATTAAACTTAAAAATATAAATATACAATTATGGGCAAAAGAAGTTAGAACCTATTCCATTCATTTCGGACTATTCTTCATCTCAGACTTTTTTTGTAGTTACAAAATGTAGCCGAAAAACGTAGAAAATTTTCGAATTGCAATGTTGGTTATTCGAAACATTTTAACACTTAATCTCAAGTCATTATATGGTAATGTAAAATAATTGCGACAGTGTTGTTACTATCACCAGGCTGTTCGATAACCAATTCGAACTGTGAAAACTTGCACATGCAAAGAAAAATTTGTCTAGTTACAATTTTTTTCTTTAAAAAAAAAAAAAATAGAAAAAAAATGGACGTACTGAGTAAAATTATGCAGAATCTTTGAGAACTATGTGAATTATATGAGTACATACGATATGGACAAAATGTAGTTGAAGAAATGTATTTCTAAAAAAAATAGAGATCGCGTGGCACCCCTCCATTTGTTGGCATCATGACATGCTTTATTATCTCGTCCACTTTACGCGCTAAATCGTTGTTAATTTGTTGCCATAGTAATTGCGCCAAATCGCACGATCTCGGTGACCAATCAATTTTGCTATTTCAATAGATATTAATTTGCCTTTTCTCACAAAGCTAATCAACAAGCGTTCAAATTGTCGGCAGGTTTCAATTGTTTGCATTAATTAAATCTATGGTTGCCATATGCAAAAAGAAAGCTCATTATTATATTTCTTAGAATTAATATTTCCGTTGGCATCAGTGATGGTTGTTCGTATTATCATTATTTGAGCTGCGATCATCTCGATGTGTCTGACGATCCCTTCGAGTAGTCGAGTGTAATCGACAAGTCTTGCAAATGCTTCTCAAACTGTAACGATCGAAATAGATCCCGTTGACTGAGTCTAAAATTAGGAGGTGTGTAAGCTCACTGAATGTGAGAAACTTTCCCAGGTCTTTTTCATGAGTTGCAAGGGAATTTGTTTTTTGTTCGTTGGTATCAGTAACACTTTTAACACATTCATGAAGCTGCACATAGAGTCGAAAACATTTACAGCGACGTCGGTTATAAGAATAAACCAACAACAATGACGAAATTCCAAGATCTCTATTTTGTATCCATACCCGCCAGTCAACATTTAGGGATGTTAAAGAAAAATCTTCTTATTGTATGTGAAGAAGCATGTGAAGAATTTACTGAGGACGATGTTTTGTTATTTCTAGCAGTCGTCGAATGTTTCCTCAGGGTAGCTGGTGCATTTAAAAATAAAATAATCTTATCGGGTAAAGTGAATGATGAAAGGTATTAGGATCGAAACGACCTTAACCTATTCTCAAACTTTAAATGAGTAAGAACCCCATATTTCTTGATATGAAGGTTGTGGGCCATTTTTGGTAAGCAGAACTGTCACTGTGAGATGAGCCAAACATAATGTTACGGTGCCCAAACTGTAGTGAAACTGTAACCGATGAAACTAACAATGAAACAAAATTTGTTTGTTGGTTTGTATCTAAAACTTGTGGAGTTTTCCATTTATTAAAAAAATTGCATATACACGAAAGGGTTTTCGAATAATCAAGTTATTTTCTGACATCCTTTTATCATTGGGCAATATACTATTCCAAAAATGTTGCGTTGATATCATTTAATTTATTTTGAAAGTAGTGGAACTGTTCAATAATTTCATTTCATTTTTTTTATTTAAGTCTATGGAACAAAATTTCCTTATAGACTAACAATGGCAAAACAGTAATAATTTTATATTATATATACTATTTATAAACAATTTAAAATAAAATTATTTAATCTTAGAAACCTGTTAAGATGTAATCGAAACAAATATTGAGATGAGTCAAACTCTATGAGTTGATTGGAATCTTGATTCAAGGCATATTCATTAATTTCATTAAGAATATGAAATCCACGATTTAGAGTACTGTTTTTTGTATAAGAAGTAAAGTGCCGAGGTACAGGGTGGCGCAATAGAACGTGCATATTTAAAAAATATATTAAAAAATAAATACAAAAGGTATGGTTAAAATAAATCTAAGGCATTGTAGAGTAATAAATGGAGTTTATTTTTTAAAAATAACATCATCTAAATGGTGACCCTCTCTACGACGGCACTCCTCTAACCGCAAACGAAAATTATTGAAAACTTTCTTCAGTAATATTGGTGTAATGGCTGCCATTTCACCACGGATATTCTCCTTGAGCTGAACGATGTTTCTTGGATTATTACTGTAGACTTTGTGTTTGAGGTATCCCCACAAAAAAAAGTCAAGAGGCGTCAAGTCTGGACTACGTGAGGGCCATGGGATATCACCTCTTTTCGAAATCAGTCTGCCAGGGAATCTGCTTCACCACTGCCATGGAGTCATTTGATGTGTGACAGGTAGCTCCATCTTGTTGGAACCAAGTTCTGGAATTTACTATTTTTGAACTTTCAATTTCTGGAGCCAAAAATCTGCCCAACATCTCAACATTCCCGTATTAACCGTGACGTTTTGGCCCCGCGCATTTTCGAAGAAAAAAGAGCCAATTATTCCTCTGCCAGAGATTGCTGCCCATACTGTCACTTTAGGACTATGCAATGGTTTCTGGTGTTTGATTTTGGGATTTGCACTGTTCCAGTAACGACAATTTTGACGGTTTACGAACCCATTCATAAGGAAATGAGCCTCGTCAGAGAAAAGGATATTGTCAAAGTTTGAAAATCGATTAAGCATTCCATTAGCAAATGCGAGCCTTGCTATGAAGTCAGACTCTTTCAATTCTTGTGTTAATTGCAGCTTATATGGATGCAGTTTAAGATCCAATGTTAAAATTCGTTGCAAACTTCGTCGCGATAATTGTAAGACAGACGATCTCTTGCGAGTCGACATTTGTGGGTTTCCTCGTACTGACTCCATAACTCTCTCAACATTGTCTTCGGTCCTGGATGTTCTTGGGCGACCATTTGCTTGTGGTTTAAATGTTGAACCGGTCTCTTCAAAACGCTTTACCCATATTTTAATTAAATTAGGACTCGGAGGTTCACTAATTCGCCGTAGTCCATATTCAGCACAATATAGTCGCCTAGTAGCAATATATGAACGAGAGTTCTCGTAAAATGCGCGACGCTTCCCGACGAAGTGATTCATAGCGACTAAAACTCCATGAGCCCACCAGCCCAACGATGTAATAATTAGATAAGAATCAGACAACCGAAGTCAATTATTCGGAATGCATCTGTATAAGTTGTTTTCCTCGTTTTTTTTAAGCAAGGAATGAAATTTATAATCATTTAATTGTAACAGGATCTTAACAGGATTAATTCTAAATTAATATGGAGGAAATTAAATTGTCTATGTTAGAAATGAAAGGAAATATTACAAATGTTTGCTCTTGCTTACAATGACTAGTGGTTATAATGACTTAACTAATACATTGAGGGTCATTCTAAGAGATTTCAACTATATAAATGAAAACGAGGTTTTTCAACAACAGAATATGTATAATGACATTGCTTTTGACTCTGGTTCTGTTAACATTAGGTACTCTATTTAACAATTTATTATTAAATAGGTATAATAAAAGATACGTAACAGAATGAAAACTATTAACGATTTTGGCACTGGACCATGTTAAGCGAAAAAGTTATATTGAAAATAATACAGTAAATCGCCATTACGCGGAAAATTCACGTTCTGGGTCTGATCATAGCATCACCTAGCTCTCCTAGCTATACCTATGAGTGTTGACGAAGTGTAGTATTTCTTATATTTAAAAATGTTAATTTTCTCTGCACATAAAATGATAACTCGGACACAAGCTTGAAATTACTAATACATTTTGATACCAATTTGAAAATATTATGATGGCTACTTAAAGCGTGTTATCATATAAGGCTCAAATAGATTCATGGATGAAGGTTTTATTAAATGTGCGCAAACTTTCGTCAGCTATAAAAGCTTTGAAAAAATTATATTGCATTTATATATTTTTGTTTAACAGCTGTCCATATAGGTTCACACAAAAATAGTTTATTGGTAGCCTCCCTAATCAATAAAAGCAAATGCTCTACAGACCGAAAATCTTTTTGGATTACAAGAGCAAACACAAATAGCTGTTCGTTTGTATGACGAGCGTATTGAGTGATTCGTTTTATTCTATTAATAATCGAGAGGTTAGAGAGAAACTATTTAATTATATTAAATAAAACTTTGTATATCAATTTTATTGGAAATCAAAAACATTACTACTAAATTGAATTGTGATACTACTTACCATGAGTCCAAACATAATATGTAGACATTATATTAACAAATTATACATTTAGATGACAAACAGTCAAATAATCAAACAATTGAGTTGAGAAAATTTATTTATGAATGCTCTAAATGACTAGTTCAAAGTCCGTAGATAGTTGTATTCTAGAGTAAAACATGAAATAACCTTTCCAAAATATTAAGTTGTTCGGAAAGTAATTTCGTTTTTCCAAGATGGGGACTTTAATTTTTTTTTCACAGCCAATTTCAAACTTAGGTTGCATGGTCATTATGTTATAAGATACTTTAAAAATACTTTTTTAAAATTCAGAGGCGCGGGGTAACTGAGACCATATGCGCCCGCCGTCGTCATATAAAAACTAATTAAATTCTAATAAATTTACGGTGAAATCTGGTTTAAATATCATTGATGTTGTGTTTCAAAAGGCAGTTGTAAATCTTTGGTAGCATCTTATCACTGGAACAGCCAAGTATTTCACTCAGGGGTTTATTCAGCTTAGAACGGCTACATTCAATCAAAATGTGTGGTATTGTTAACAGCACGTCGCAGAAAGAACATTTGGGTGGGTTTGTTCGTGTATAATAGTGCTGGGTGTTGAATAAAGCTTCTCCGACCCTAAGTCGAGCAAGGGTAATGCATTGTTTTCTCGTAAGTGATGTGTTGTAATTAAGTCTACGATGATTCGGGTTGTGGTCTCTCAGGAATGTGGTAGATCTTTCCCAATTTGAAGCAACTAGGTCCAAATCGATAGCTCTAAATTGATTTTTTTATAGTTCTCGGAAAACAAGGGGTCATTATGTTATATATTTAGACAGTTGACATAGCAAGAGTTGCTTGTGAAAAAGATCGAATGACCGTTCGCCACAATTTTTGGCGAATAAAATAGGGAAAGTGAGAAGCACCGTTTTCGGCATATTTTATTTTGTTTTTACTGCCGAAAAGCAATAAAAAAAAACAAAATTATCGAATGTGTTTGGACAAAATGTGTTGACAGAACGTTGGTGCTAGAGCTGATTTGTAAAATTTCAATTAGACAGTTTTGATGTTAAAGTTGCATTACGCCAGTTGAAGCTAATGAAGATACAATAAAAATATTAATTGATGCAAACCGGTGAGAGATTACATTTAGCGATTTCGACCGACCGAATCTTTATTGACTAAGAATATGGCGTTTCATTTTCATAAAAATAAAAATCATTTTTCGATCGTGGCGCGATGGTTAGTAGACGCCATTATCGTTCGCATGATCCCGGGTTCAGTCTCGAATACAACCACTTATCATTATTTGAGCTGCAGTCACCTCGATGTGTCTGACGAACACTTCGAGTAGACGAATAATCGACAAAAAGTTTAAACTACTGGATGAATTCTAATAATTTAATAATAAATCCCTCTAAAATGAAGTCAATGCTTTTCTCAACGCATGAGAATAATTTAGAAATATATTATGACGGTGTTTCTATTAAATTTGTACATAGTTTGAAGTGGTTAGGTGTACTGCTGGATCTCCACATTGATATGGTAGTTTCGAGCACTAACCTTACGCTTCGTAGACTTTACAACACTGATTTAAACTTACCACGTTATACGAAACAAACCTTAGTGCATATTCTGATTATACCTAATATATTACATTGAAACCTATTCTGGTACTGTTAGGCGACACATGCATAAGATTCGTTTGGTCTTTATCAGGGCTATGCGATATTTATTTTCACTTCAGTTTTTACTCATGGTTTATTGATTTTTAATTTTTAAGACACTGCTTTTTAGCATTTGGGAACAACCCCTTAAGTTGTTAGGTTTTTTTTTATCATTTATTTATAATTTGTAAAAATAGTGTATTAATAATAATGTATTAATATGTATTAATAATAATTAATATGTATTAATAATGTATTAATAATTTCACAGAGTAGTTTTTTGGCCAACTAGTGTTGTATTGTAATTTGGTCTTTAGGCTTATAAATTGCAATTTGTACAATAAAATGAAATAAATGTGAGAAGTTCTCACACATCTCATTCATAGGTAAAAAAAAATTAGAAGCCGAGGTATAATAAAAATTTATTAAAATAGGAATAGGAATAGAACAAACCAATTTATTCAATCATTGCTATTTTAATTAAGATTTTTTTACTTGCAGCAGTGAAAAACTATTACATACGAACTGGCCCATAATTCACTTTGGTTTTTCTATACATACATGTTTCTAAATGGGGCCATCACAACTTTAACTTACGTTTGTGGCAAAATGACAGAAAAAATAAATTAAATACAGTTTTAAAATTATTAGTTTCCTCTTATTTACCAAAAAAGGATTCATCACTGGCTTGACTGGGGATAAGATAGATATCCGAAAAAATAGATTTTTATTAATCATAATAACAGTCGTCTCATTCGCTAGGTGCTTTTGATTAGTGTAGAATATTTTTGATTGTCGAATAACCTTTTGCACAAAAATTTTCATATTAAAATGTATTTGATTTTTTTAAGCCAGTCGATTTTTGAAATCTAGCCCACATCTATAATATGCTTTTGGGACTATATTGTGGTTCTTTTTTCAATATATTGTAAAAAAATAATAGAAATGTGAAGATAAGGACCACCTTCTCACATATATTTACTATTATTGTTATTGTTTTATTATTATCGTTAATATTTTTATTTTTTTGCACAACAGGTTTCTATGAAATTTGAAATATGTATATCGCATGTTTTTTTTTTCATTCGATATTCAATTTCGAAGTTCCATTGGAAAAGTATTTTGCGCTTCCATTGATTTCCCTATATAATTAGCTCTTTTAGCAGCAATAAATCTTCTTAATGTATTTAATTACAAATAAATGAAAGTGAATAAATCAAGAATTAGGAAGAATCGAAAAGCCATGCAACGTTTGCATATCTACTGAAATTATGTGATGTAAAGAATATCTCCACTGATTGAATATTTCTTAATTTTTCCCTTCCGTATAAAGTTTAATATTTTATTTACCAAATCTGTAGAATCATAAACATCGGTCTTATTTACCTACACATTAATTTGAAGTGAGGTTTTTTGATTTAATTTATGCTGCAAAAGAAGAGTCTGTTACCAAAGGATTAATTATATACAGGACAACGCTACATACAATACCTTTTCTAGAGCAATCATAAAATCGATTTTTCTACGAAAAATATGCGAGATATTTAAAATTTCATGAACATTCTATAAAAAATAGTTGAAAATCAGCACACAAATTTTAATATTTCAACCATAAAAAACAAATTTTAAGATTATTTTGATAGCAATAGAAAATCGGTCATGTTAGTTTGAAGAAAATCGTATCATTGTTCAGCTCATGAAAACAAACATATAGTCGCGAAATAATCTAGGTTAAAAGATATCATTCTTCATATTAAGAGAGGTGTTTTTTTTCTTCTAGAAATCATATTTTTTCTTTATGTATCATGAAAATTGATGTTGCAGTAATTAATATGCATAGAAACATTTATTGTTTTCAAGCATTAAAACCCCAAAAAATTGGCACATTTTCTCAATTTTTCATATAAATATTACTGGGGACGAAGTAAAATTCCGCTTGAACCGTATACTGGGCTTAAGACCGAAATTTTTGCTGAAAAACTCGTTGCTTATTTAAGTGTGATTTTAATTAACTTTCCGTACAAAAGTAAAATAGCACTATTAAGCATCTTCCAATGTCCATAATCTTTTTTTCTAGGTGGCATTGTTTTAACTGCCTCCCACAATCCTGGCGGTCCTGAAAATGATTTTGGCATTAAATTCAATTGTGAAAACGGTGGACCTGCCCCCGATGGCGTTACGAACAAAATCTATCAACTATCAACTGCCATTAAAGAGTACAAAATTGCCAAAGCTCTACCCGTAGATATTACTAAAGTGGGCACAACCACCTATAAAATTGAGAACCGGGAATATGTTGTCGAAGTCATTGATTCAGTTGCCAACTATGTTCATCATATGCAAGAGATTTTTGATTTTGCCAAATTGAAACTCTATGTTAGCGGCGCAACGTCGGGTAAACCACTAAAAATGCGTATTGACTCGTTGAACGGCGTGACCGGCTCTTATGTGCGAGAAATTTTCTTGAATCGCTTGTTGGCCAGTGAGGAATCGGTGGTGCATACAACACCATTGCCCGATTTTGGCGGCCTACATCCAGATCCTAACTTGACATATGCCAAAGACTTGGTGGACGCTGTAGCAAATGGCGACTATGATATTGGTGCTGCCTTTGATGGTGACGGCGTAAGTAATTGAAAAGCAAGAAATATGGTTCATCTTAAAACAACTAACCCTTATTTAGGATCGTAACATGATTATTGGGCATAAGGCTTTCTTTGTAACGCCCAGCGATTCTTTGGCTGTCATCGCCCATTATTTGGAATGTATACCCTACTTCCAGAAGAACGGAATTCAAGGATTTGCTAGAAGTATGCCAACAGCTTCAGCTGTTGATTTGGTGGGCAAACGGTTGGGCAAGGAAGTGTTTGAGGTACCCACAGGTTGGAAATACTTTGGCAATTTAATGGACGCTGGACGTTTGTGTTTGTGTGGCGAAGAGAGTTTCGGTACCGGCTCCAACCATATACGCGAAAAGGATGGAATTTGGGCAGTTTTGGCATGGCTGTCCATAATGCAACATACTGGCAAGGGCATTGAGGACATTTTGAAAAATCATTGGTCTATTTATGGCCGTAACTACTTCACCCGTTACGATTATGAAGAGTGCGAATTAGATCCCTGTAATGAAATGATGGCCACCATGGAAAAAACTATCACTGACCCGGCTTTTGTGGGCAAAGAGTTTTCGAGCGGCGGAAAAAGTTATAAGGTCAAAGTTGCAGATAACTTTGCCTATACCGACCCCGTCGACAAATCGGTGGCTACTAAACAGGGTCTCCGTATAGTGTTTGAAGATGGCAGCCGTATTGTTATGCGTCTTAGTGGTACAGGTAGCTCTGGGGCAACAGTACGGTAAGTGTTACTAAGAATGAATTATTTGGTCATATTATTTGTCTAACATTATCTCTTATGACGATTACAGCTTGTACATCGATTCCTACGAAAAGCAAAATGTTTTGGGTCAAGCCAGCGTAATGTTGAAACCATTGATTGACATCGCTTTGGAAATTTCGCAATTACCTAAATTTACTGGACGCAATGCGCCCACTGTTATTACATAATTTCATGTACTATGTTGTTGTAGGAATAACAAGGCTACCTCATTTTCGTAGGGGTAGAAATTGAAACCGTTTTTGAATTTTTTTCTTTTTATTTCTTTCTTAACTTTTTGTAGTTGACTCCTTTGCCCCCTGTTATTCTATTGCATTTGTTTATAGATTATCTATGGAATATATTTAGTAAAAGAAAATAAAATGAAAAATAATGCCCATAACATTAACTTTTCAGACTTAATCCTAAATACTCATATTGATTTAATATTATCACTGGCAAACGATCACTTAATAAGGAACGCGGTAATTTTGATTTGCGCACAAACATTTCCAGGAAATGTAGTGTGGTTATCGCCTCCGAGCACAGTTCATGTTTTGCTCTAAATTATAGTCAGATAAAAAATTTACAACAAAATAACAATTCAACCATTATGTTTGTGCTTACCCCAAATTCGCTTCAACTATGAGTGTTACATACTGGCATAAATATGTTATGAACATGATTCGCACATCTTTATGAAATTGCTGTAAAATTGTTATTAGTCCGACCAGCAGCGGTGCTCCATCTAAATGGTCTTTGGTAGATTTCGCTACCATAGTTTGCGTTTGTAGAGAGAATTGGAGGCGCGTTATGTGCGCCACAACAAAGAGGAAGAAGAACAGGGCGATATTGTGGGAGTTTTTGCATACTACAAAGATCTGTTCTAGAGGGTCATAGCTTCCAGTAAACATTAGATAGTCTTTAACTTCCACCAGTAGTGTGTTATCTTTAAACTTTTCCTGTGTTTCCGTACTCTCCAAATCGTTTAACAATGATCTGAAAATGGTAAACAACATGGAAGATATTAAAATGAATGTTTATTTAATGATTTCGGCTTATGATTTAAACACTACATTCACTAATTTAATGTTTCGATGAATATGGACTAAGTTGAAATAAAATGTTTACATGAACGAAAAAAGAAAATAAACTGCACAGTAAATGCAGACAAACAGTATTACTTTTTTTTTTGAGGAAAAGTTTGTTAAGTGACAACATCGACTCTTTTTTTTGTTGGTTTCATATGTTCATTAATACTTTTGTAAATTTGTGAACTGAAATAGTAATAAAAAGACATAATTTCACAATTCCACAAGCGTATTATTCAACATATATGTACCTATGACGAAAAACATAAGATGTTCCGATTTCAGTGTTGCAAATCAAAACAAGAAAAGCTGGTAATGCGGCGAAATTTTTTTACAATCACAAAATGTCTCAGGAATTTTTTTCGTGTGTTTGTAGACCTGCCGTCTATAACGGCTTCTTCAAACGGGATAAAACAAGGATTAAAACTACAGGCCTGAGAAGAAAATATCACAACCGAAACGATAATATTTCAAAGAAACAAAACAAAAACTTCATGTCTGCCCCTGTCTTTTATATTAAAATCTTTCATCTCAACGAGGATGCCAGTGGCTGGAGGAAGAAGAAAGATTTTTAGTTGACTTTAAAGTGGGGTTTTCCGACTTTGGACTGAAGGCGTCATTCCGAAGCTTGTTGACTGGTCCGCATGTCAAACTAGTCAACTCGTGTCTCATCACCAGTTATAATGCGTTTTGTGTGTAGTATAAAATGCAAGTTCTCATACTTAAAGAACGATTTTCAGTAATCATTTCCTCCATTTTATCAATGTTAACATCGGTTGGAGACTTTGATGTGCGACCAGAACAAATCTTTCGCTATATCTTGGTTTTGTGGACGTACTTTACTTTACACGCGTTTGATAAAGTCGATTTCCAATAAGCCTTCTGTAAAGATTTCAGCTATGCGGCATGCGAAATTCTATTTGCAATATAAATTTTGAAACAAATTTTTTGTTCGATATTTAGTTTCGCCGTAAAGATCGCAAAATAATCTTGAGACAAGTTGATAAAATTTAATACTGTAAATAACATTGGTGATTTTCAAAAAACTGACTTTTGGTTTTGAACAAAAAAAAACAGTTGGCCAGTTTGGCTTTGAACATTCTCGACAGAATGACGTTGTGAGACCGAGACCTGTGCAATGACCTCCTCTAACGTATACGTCGAGAGACAAAATTTACTTGCCAAATTTCATAGTTTTGACTACCACCTCAGCCACACTTTCAAGTAGAATTTTTCCTACAAATATACGAATTACGTCGGTAGGGGATATGTAATTCTGTATTCAACCATCAGACCAAGTCAATAGTACCTTTTTGTACCCCTTTGTCTCTTTTAAGCTGCCAATAGTTTGAATTTTCCTATCTTATTTGCTATTTTCTAGCCTTTTTACTTTTTTCTTTTATGTCATTTAATCTCAATGGTACCACATTTCTACCTCCAAACGGGATCAGATTTCCAAAAGTAAGTCTTAACTACGTTTTCGCCATCGACCTTCACTAAAGATCAGTTTCGGTTCGATTTTTGACTTTGTAAACTTATTTAGAAATTTATTTCTGATTCACATTCACAAAACAACAACTTGCTCATGCAATGATTCGTATTTTATCGGAAATGAAAGTAGAAACCTACATTGATTCTGTTTCCCCATCGAAGCATAATGAAACAGATATTTCGATAACCTGAAATGAAAATATACTTTTATGAAGTTTCGTTTCTTAGTCTGAATCAGAACAGAAATCAAATGTAATTTCGTTTCTTGGTAGAGGAAAAAGCTGCGAGAGTTAAAAATGCTTCAAATAATTTATCTTATGAAGTCGAAAGTCTTCAAATGAAATACAAAAAGAAGGTTTCATAAACTGAATCAGGATCAAAATTGTTTCTTATCTCGTTTCGGGTATAAGAATCAAAATAAAAATCGTTTGTTAATTCTTTTTCCTTATATGAAACAGAAATAAAATTCAATCAAATTTTGATTCGGTTGTCGGAATCAGATTAAAAATTCTGTATATTTTTATTTACAGTCGTTTTGTTGACGGTCCCTAATTTAATCTTAATTGAAACCCTATTTCCTAATTTTGTGAATCTATCTTCAGTCGGTTAGGTGATGAGATCCTGTCTCGCAACAATTTCATACATATTTATTGTGACTCCATATGTGGTTTTATATATAAAAAGTTTTATATATGATTTAAGAATTGTCAAATTTCTTACCTATTAAAAGTCTCCAAAGCTGATTCCAAATTTTTAGCATTCACTTTACTACTACGATTTAGCTCGAAAGCCAACTGTTGTCGTAATATCTGCTTATGACCCAATTCTAAAATCCAATCCACCATTGTTGGCCAAACCTTGAGCCATCTCTGATGGTATATCCCATAGAACTTCAGGGGATTTACTGCGTACGCAGCGGGAAATTGTTTAGACTCCAGTTCTGATGTCAGTTGTGCCAACGTTGAAATCCACATTTTATCATTTTCTATGTTATTCTGTAATTTATCTAGATTCTTTTTTAAATCGGTGGCAAACATATATGTATACAGGCGATCAAGTCCAACTAATCCTGCCGGCCCCACAGCTTCACGTACTTTGTAGAAAAAACGCGAATCCAGCACCTCTTTATTGGGCGATTTCTTGTCGTACCATGTGGCTTTTAGATCCACGAAAATTGTACTCTGTGGATCAGTGCACTGGAGTATCTCATACGCTAAGCGACCTATGAAATTATTTGATTTTGAAGCGTCACCCTGCAGAGGTGGGAATGTGGGAATGGGTATGGTAGTAGACTGATAATTTGATTGCCAATCTTGGACTTTGTTGCGCAGAAATGAATTGCACTCTCTTTCTACATTATAATTGATAACTCGGGTTAATTCTTGCTGCAATATTTTCAAGCCATGAACATTCAAATAGTCTTGTATATATTCAAAAGACCTGCGATAACCATCCATAGTCTTTGCTAACTGTTTCAGTTTGCTCTCTAATTCAAATGTGGGATTCTTTTGCTTGCTATTGGCTGAAGCAAAAATCAGGCCCACATTAAGAGCGTTTGCCAAATGTTTGACTAACTCTTTGCGTATTCCATCCTCTAGCAGTTGTTTGGGATCTAATTCAATAACACCGACTAACGTCTTCTTCATCATTAGAATGCCTTCGGTGAACACGGAAATGGAATGCGTCAATTTGGCTATAGTATACCGGTCTTCAAATTGGGCATAGTCCTTTAACTTATCCTTTTCCAACCGTGTGGGTAGCTCCTTGAGAATATCCGTTTGCAATCGTATAATGCGAGCCATCAAATTAAACATGGTTTCCGGTATGATTTGTAGCACTTTGCGCATATAATTGGCCAGTTCAGTGCTATAGTAGTTGGATACAGAGACTAGATCTTCGGATTTTGCCAGGTTAATTCGCATCAGCGGAATTTCTAAGGCACTTGCTAATTTCAAGAAGGCCGCTCTTAATCGTATGACAGATTTTGGTTGTTGCTTTATAGAGTCTTGCATGATGGCAGTGAAGTTCCGATCTACTAGATGCCAGGCATAACTAATGTCACTTATCAGTTGTATATTGATGAGAATATCTTCTTTTACATTGATTATCTGCAAAAAAATAAGACAATGTCAATAACTACGTATCTTTCTATTTATTTATTAGTTGCAATAAACTGATCTTAAGGGTCTTAGGATCTTAAGACTCTATACGTATTGTCAAATTTTATAAAAATTAAGCATTTGAAACAAATTTATTCATAACATAAATGATAACGTTTGACACGTTTCCTTTGTCAGGAGTAATTTAAAATACTGTTCTTTAAATTTTTATCCCTTTTAAAAAATTCATTTAGATAGAATTGAAAGAAATCAAAAGTTATTCTGCTTATGCTATATTTGCTTTTAAATACATAAACTGGGCTACGGAAACACCTATAAAAGTAAACGGAAACTCCTTAGCATACAATCGTTGAAGAATCGCAGATCTTATTTTTTAATAATTTTTATGTTCAATATTTAAATAAGGAAATGAATTGCACAAAATGATCAGGTTTAGTGAATTTGCACGTTTATTTTATGAAAATTTTCACCAAAAAAATTATGAACCCATTACATGATATTTAAAACTTTGTAATATTTTTCTCCACTGTTAATTAATGTGTACCAATAAACAAAATGTTTTGTATACTAGTCTGTAAGATGTGTATATCAGTAGACTGAATAAATAAATAAGCGAAATATTTTGAATATGTGATTTTCAATAGTACCAAAATAGAACAAATAAACTACAAGGCTGACTGGTTTCTTAAGCCGAAGCGCGGGATGTGGCATATATAGCGCTCGGAGTTGAACAGAGCGAAAAACAGACATTACCGAGCACAAAAAGGGCATCAGCCTCTAAACAATGATAGCGTATCCAATTATTGAAATCTAAGGAGACTACGCCCCGGGTCAAAAAAAATGATCAAAATGTATACCAAATGAGGTATTTATTGGGTTTGCAAGAAAATAACTTCGGTTTTCTCACAGATAGTACTTCTGTTTTTTTTTATGCTTTAGCTCAGGTGATTAAATTGTATGGTATGCTGTTATACAGCTGACACTTCAAGCATTAATTTGTGATATATCGCAACGTTTTCAGTGCTCAGTCTTCTTTAAATCGCGTTGTGAAGATAGAATCACAAAAGAACCAGTTTCGCCATATTTTGATATTTTATTCCAGAACAGATAAAAAAGCCACGGCCGCGCAACGCAGTATTTATGACGTTGAATACATTAATAAAACGTGCGTGCAAAAACTAGTTAATGCACTTCTGTTCTGGAAACTCTACGCTCAAAGAAGATGATAAGTACAAAATCAAAGCCGTTATCGTATGTAACCGAGCTTACTTTGGCAATTGGTAAATGGTAAATATTACGATTATTTCCACTGTTATCATGTACTGTATTTCCAAAATTGTTAAAATATAATAAATGTTGCAAAAAAAATGTCCAGAAAAATTCATAATGCAATATTTATAAAATACCTACAAAAAATTTAAATTGTAAATTCACTACCGCAAAAATTAAAAGGTACTGTTATAACGCTTTATGCAACTATTAATAATTATCTACATAATATAGATATACATCGTAACACTTACCTGCGTCATGCGTGTTAAATATTCTCTTGTCTCCACTAGATATTGTTTGACTTGCATATTTGATTGTAAATTGTGAAATTCTTGTACCTCATCTAACGCCTGTATCAATTGTATCAACGTTCTTCCTGACACATTAACATTCTCACAGTTAAGGTTGTCAATCTCTTTAGAAATTTCAGTAAACCATATCTTCAATTGTATATTACTTTCAATTTTCGACATAGGACGCGTCCCTGAGAATGCCTCACTCAACTCATTGACCCGATCGAGCGCTTCTTTTTTGAAGTCATCCCAACGCTTCACTTTCTCCTGCATTAAAGTGCGTAGTATTTCTTTCACCTCCAGCTCGAGCTGGGAGCAGTTCAACAGTAGTTCAAATACTTCCGATTCCTTATACTGCAGCTCTGAGCGTACTAATTTCACAATTTGTTCGATTTTTTGCATTAGAACAGGTCCTCTGGAGATGTCATATATTGCTTTGCTTGCATGCGTGAAATACCACCTCAACAGCACGTTACATTGCCGAATAAGATTGACTATTTTCAATATGTTTTGCAATACGAAAAAGTCTGTTAAAACGCCGTCTCTCAATATTTCTTGCGATTGTTTCAAAATCTTTTGCATTTTCTCTCTGTGCAACAAACAAAATCCTTTGATGGCAATCGTCTCAGTGACTGGCATCAATGCTGCCTTAGCTGCTTTGAACTGGTCCCAAGCATCTATTAGATTTACTGTAATACCCATATATATTGACACAACCCAGTTGTCACAGAAGAATTTATCAACAATTTCACGCATTTGGGCCACTTGAGTATGCAGTATTTTCGGAGAGAAATATAAGCAAACGTACAACATAGCTGCCTGTGTAGAAAGCGCTGTTGAACGATGATCCGGATGCGGATAAATTGTTAATTGATTGTATATGTCATCACAACGCAAACGACCAATTACCATATCAATGAAATTTTTATCAAATTTGAAACGAGCAAAATATGACTCGGGATAACTTGTGGCGGCGTCTTTTGTGCTTTTCGCATTGGCTGGCGTAATGGCTTTATTTTCAATATAGTCAGTAGACCTCAATAACATGCATACATCGTCGATATTACTGTCGCTATGAGATTTCGAACCACTGTAGCGGTAGTATGACATCAGCAGCCGTTCCCTTACCACGCCAGGTATATGGAAATCAAGAATGAGCAGTATAACACCAAATATATACAAAGCTTCGCACTGTTGGGGAAAAAGCAAAATAATAATAACTCTTCAAATAATTGAACTAAAGCTAATATAAATATGATGTTCGTTGAAGCCACAATAACACTTTGTTACTCCCTGAGGTTGAATAGGTCGATTTTGTCATGTTTTATCTAGCATTATAACGCAATATATCTGACCACAATTTAATTAAATTCAAGATACGAATCATGGATTGCGGCGGAAAGGTAGATTTCGATAAATCGGCCAGAATGGCCGTAGCATCGCCGCCATCTTCGTTGTTAGAAACTAATTTATCAAACGCCATATGTGTGCCAAATTTGGCCGAATTTGCCACAACCAATTGAAAGATATGGAAGAAAGAATATGTTGGTTAAATCGATCATTTATATACGAGGTACCAGAGGGGCCGTAGTTACTTGGTCAAGTTTTATAGAGAATTACTAAGCAATGTAATGTACAAAAACCACTACTGCCTAACCAGTTTGAATTTCGAAATGCCGATCAATTTGTATGGAAAACTACTACACTACTGAATCAAACGCTGAACGTGTGCCAAATTTGATTAAATTTGGTGCAACTACAAAAAGATATGAACCTAAGAATGTATAAATTAAATCAGCCTTTTGTATGGGAGGAACCAGAAGCGATAGGGTATATCGTTCGACCTTTTTACATTTTCACAAACATTATAAGACAATACAATGGACAAAAATTTAGGTCACAGTAGGAGTTTCAGGAAGAAAATCGATTTTCGGAAAAGAAGGCAATTCGTATAGGATTGGGACGATGTAGCCCATTTACAAACCCCGGCTATGTTCCTTCAAAATATTAGGTGATTCTAAGTGTTAAGAAGTTCTATAAAGGTTTACGGCAATTAGACAAACGCCAGGAAGATGGACACCGGTGAAGCGACTTAGAAAACCATTTAATCAAAATATATTTGGTACTTTAAACGCTTCCTTCCGTGTATATTTTTTTATACCTTCTCCGGGTGAAGGTATAAAATTATTCTTGCGTAAATGGAGGGCTACCCGCGTTCTATTTTTAGAACCATTAAACGGGGCCCACTGCTTAATGTCGATTCCGGTTGACAGTTTTAGAAGTTTTTATATTATTCTTATCGATTAATCAACTATTCAAAAAGTTCGATTTCGTCGTCTAAATGACAACGGCTAAAGAATTACAGATGGATGAATCGGGTCTCGAACCTACGACCATATGGACGATAGTCGGGCGAACTATGCCGCAGTTTGTCACTATAAATAAATAAAATCAAGAACTAAACTTATTCGTATATATAATAAATTTCATTCTTACAATATTTTTATACGAATGGTTTAAACTCTCCATAAGTATTTGGCATAATTTAAACCCACAACCCAAACATACCATCAATTGTTTTCCCTCCTCATCTTGCAGAACGGTCTCCAAATTTTGCTGTATATAGTAACCACGATTCAATTCATCTACGAAATGCTGCAAATCTGTGGCATACTGGTGAGTACTTTCAAAGGCTAAATAAAATCGCGTCAATAAATCCAAGTAGTTCTCACGTACTTCATCATCCAAGTCCTGCAAAGACGGATTCTGCTCGATTTTTAAGTCTTGTGCTTCGGCAATTTTCAAATAGCCAAAATCCATAATAATTTCAGCATATTTCAGTTGATCACTTTTGGATTCCAAACTGTATTCAGACAAGGGGATAACAAAAGTATAAATAAACATAGCTGCTACTGCAACCTACCGGTATATGTCTGGTATGTAATCCTTTAAACGTAAAATCTCCGCAATTATGGAATTACCCATCGAGACAATACGTAACAAATTCTGGCCGCAAGCATTGTTCTCCGCCAAGAACTCAGTCATCTTTATTGTATGTTAAAATGGCAAACTGCAACTAAGTAAATAACTTTCGGAGGAGCCGTCTTTGTAACAACATATCAAAATCAAACAAGTTGCAAATAGAATTAGCGAAAGAGTTCAAAGCCTATAAGTTTAAAGCCGACAACATGCCGTCGCATTAGATGAGAGTCATGAGAGACGTTTTGCGTTCAAAAACTTAGCTCTAAATGAATTCCCCAAATATCTGCAAAGAAAAATATTTGTCAACCAAAGTTCGCGATAAAAGCAGTTTTTAAAGAAAGCCTGCAGCATAATAAGTAATTTATTATTATAAGAATTTTACGAAACTTGTACCGTATTTACAATTAAAAAAATTTGAAAAAAAAAATTAAAGGCGTTTATAGAAAAATCTCTAAAGATTATAAAATGTTAGGATAAAAGTCTCTTTATTGGTTTCACTTAGTATAGAGAAATTAAGAATAATTTAACATTAAATAGGTTTTTAATTTTGCTTTGAGAACAAAAAACAATTCACACAATGAACTGTTTAAATGTTCATACCGCACATTTGCATATTTTGGTAAATGGTACTAAATATGTCAGAATTATTTGTAATGCGAATTTCTTTCCATGGCCACCCATAACTGCCGCACATGTTTTAGATCAAAAGCTTTTAGTAAAATAACATTATCTTATCGCTTGCCCGGATTAATCGAAGATAAAATAACCCATCCAGTAAATCGCAGTTTGTGTTATTTCGGGAAAAAACGACAATTTAAAAAAGAAATAAAAACACAAGGGCCGATTTTATAAATTTCCGTTATTTGCAATCTAACGAACAAAACAACTAGGTATATACCTATAAATATATGCATTACAAAAGGCATTGTAGAATAGTTAAATAAACTTAGTTAGTTTCTTCTAAATTTATTAATATTTTCAGAAGAAATTAAACTGTGTCCATAGAAAGCTTAAATGCAGTAATATCCGTAACTTATGTAACAGAAAAATTAAATTGTCGATTGATTTAAGATAGTTTTAACTTGCTTTAAACATTTTTTATAAAAAAATCTATCTACAATTTAACATTTTTTTCTTTGGCATTGAAATCTCCCAGAACAATTTTAATGTTGTGGTCAGGGCAGCGGTCATATGCTTCTTAGAAGGTATCTTTGGTCTCCTCGTCTTTTTCTTCCGCTTTGATCCGGATAGTAGCGGTCACTTATTGGGATAAACCGGGAGACAAGATGTCTAAATCTCTTTCCCACAACAAATCCACATTCGAAGAATTCATGCATTTCTCCGTGGCAGTTGTAGTAGATGCCACTATTTTTTCGCCGAGTGCATTCTTGTCTTGCCATCGCATTCCCTGCATGGTAGTGATGCCAGTTTTATATTTATCAAAGACATCCCCCAATCGAAGAGAGGCACATTCCCAGTAAAGAGTGCGGGCATTTCAGGCGTTTACGGGGTCGTTAACAATTTGTTTTTATTATTTTCTTCGGTTTTTTCATGATAATTTTATTTAAGTTATCAGGACACTGCATCCGACCCTAGTGTGGAGTATGAGTTGAGTTTCTCCAACAGATGTTATTCACTGTCCTAAGAAACATGCGTATTAGCATGCTATTTAGGCATACCTTGTCGCCTTCTCACTTTAGCTGCAATCAAACAGATCTGTGCTGGCATTCCCAGGGCTTTAAATTACAAGACTGTTCAATAAATAAAATGAAATGAAATGAATACTTGCCCGAAGTCGTAAGGTGTTTGGGAAGTTTTACAAAGGGTTCTGGTTACTCTCAAATAACAATTAGAGAGTGCAAATTATAAGTTTCCCCATTCATTGAGAATGGCATGATTAAATTTGCAATATTTTCAATTTAGCCTAGATAACGCAATAAAAAATACAAATGAAGCTTCACTTCAATAATCCTATAAAACACAAAGTAAAATTTGGTTTTAAATTAAATAGAATTTTTAAATTATTATTATTGATTATTTATTAATCAACAAACAGCCCTTTTGGGCGGTACATTGATAGATACATAGTAATTACTTATATATTGTTTAAGTTCATATTAAAATAGAATAACCAAGTGAAGAATCAATTTTGTTCATGTTAGCCATGCAAGCCCCACTATACTCGTATACTTAAATGACGTACATGGTATGAGGCATTAAGAAAGCGTCTTACTCGAACGGGCAATATTATTTCGAGTCTATGTAATTTCCTTCAAGTTTTATTGATCCCGAATTCAACGTATGACACTACATTTCCATAACTAATGATGTTGTTTTGAACTAAAATATAAGTTACAAGTGTATCTTGACCATTCTGCAATAAAAAAATACATTTAGTTTTTTATACATTCATACGAATTTCGTTCCTTAGAGTCCAGTTACAAATATAATTATTAGTCGCTCATTAAATTTGTTTATCTTGAAACGAATAACTGAATTTCATTAGCATAAATAATAAGACTTTTCTGAACACATAGTCGGAACTCATTAATGTACAGCATGAGGAGTAGAGGACCTTGAGGTACACCAGAAGACAAGTTACACAAATTAGAATTGGCATTATTGCACATAACCAATTGGGAACGATTAGTTAGAAACAAACAAATAACTTTCCATATAGAATATGAAAATTTATGCTTATAGACAAGATTATTATGATCTATAGAATCAAATCTTTTACCTAAGTGTAATATTGTCATTACCCCAGAGTGCCTTGTATCAAGAGAGCACCTTATGATTTCTTTGATATGTATATATCACTAGAGATATAGTGTTATGATGTTTACGAAAACCCGATTGGCATGCACCCAGCAAATTAATACTATCTAATTGCAATTGAATTTGATGTCTCTGCAACTCTCGATAAGGCTGGAAGAATTGAGATTGGCCGATCATCATAACAGCTCAGAATCCCATCTTCTTTTTTTTTTTTTTGGCACAGGGAATATTTTTGCCAATTTCCAAATAGTCAGTCATAATTATACTATGAATATTTTTACACGGATAAACCTTGATAAAGCGTATCGGTATTGCATCTATTCCTACAACAATTGTAAATTTAATACTGAATAATTCTGTTTTGTCAATATTTCTAATGCTGAATTCATTGGGTCCATTTTCGCGTGTTATAACATAACCAATACCGAAACTGACATGAAATGACATTGGCATCATAGATTTATGTTAATATCAGAGCTGAAGTTTTCACGGTCTGTTGCTCCCGTATAATTTATGAGACCAGAAGTCGCGAGTAGTATTTATGCTACTAAAAAAGCAGCGGCCTTGAGAACCCTTGTATTGGCGTATAATTTTTCTAGAAAATGCTTCATATATACTACATACATTTCTCTTGTTTACTGTTAGTCTTAATCCAAGCTGTTTACATTTCTTTTTATAGAAGAATGCATAATGTGAGAACTATTCAAGGAAGGATGCTTTTTTTATATAAACAGCTTTAGTTCTCACATCAGGATCGTGGGTATCGTAAATAGTAGAAAAATTGGTGCTGTAAATATCACAGATAAGGTTATCAAAATTAATTGATTATAATCGCGAGAATGCTTGTAAATCGTTTCATTAGGATATACAGGGTTGCCTATATTCGACGGACCCATGTTTTAAAAAAAAAATCAAAGAAAAAAATAAAAATTTGGCGGTTGGCAATCTTATTCATTTAATTTGTTCCAAGTAGATTTGTTTACATCAATTTTTGAATATGATATCTCTCAAATGGCCGCCTCTGGCGTTGATGGCGTATTGTGCCCTTTTTGCAGCATTTTACATCGTTTTCGCCAACATTTCGGCCGGAATAGCGGCTATTTCTTCACGAATGTTGTCCTTGAGCTCTTCTACGGTCCTTGGCTTGTTAACGTAAACCTTTGACTTCAAATGTCCCCACAAGAAGAAGTCAGCGGGCGTCAAATCGGGCGAACGCGGTGGCCAGTCCAAATCACCACTTTTCGACATCAACCGGCCCGGAAACAAATTCTTCAGAAAATTGATTGTTATGCGACTTGTGTGCGGTGGAGCGCCGTCTTGTTGAAACCAGAACTGCCTCATACGCTTTCGACGAATAATTGGCATCACAAAATTGGTCATCATGTCGCGATAACGCTCCTGGTTGATGGTAACAGCATGGCCATTTTCGTTTTGGAAGAAAAACGGCCCAATGACCGTTTTCGCACTAACGCCGCACCAAACTGTGACTTTTTCGTCATGAAGAGGCAATTCTTGAATCTCCTGAGGATTTTCAGTGGCGTAAATACGGCAATTTTGCTTATATACGGTCCCATTCAATGTGAAATGGGCTTCATCGGACATGATAATTTTGTTCCAAAATTGCTCGTCATCATCGGCCATTTCGATGACTCGTTGGGCCCATTCCAATCGACGAGGCTTGTCCGCAGGCAACAATCTTTGCGTCAATTGAATTTTGTACGGGAACAAATGCAAATCAACGCGAATAATCCGTTGTAAAGTGGACCGAGCCAAGCCCAACTGCTGAGAACAGCGTTTTTGGGATGTTCTTGGGGACCTCTCAACACTGGCTCGTACGGCAGCGATATTCTCGGCCGATCGCCTTGGTCGACTTTTATTTGGCCTCTTCGGATTAGAAAGAGCCTCACCAGTCGAAAATTTTTCGTATAAACGGTTAATGGTGTTCTTAGAAGGCGCACTTCTCACATTTTTTAATATTTTAAAAGCACGTTGAGTTTTCACAATTGACTTCTTCTGTTGAATGTAAATTTCAACTATTTCAGAGGGCTCGCGTGGCGTGTATTGTTCCATGGTAAAAATCTGCTTGGACTGACGCTTCAAACGCGGTATGCCATTAAGCGATCTGACATCTCTGTCAAAAGTTATGGCGTTGCCAGATGGGTCCGTCGAATATGGGCAAGCCTGTACGTCGAAGTCATACTGAGAGTTGAGCGCGGGGAATTTAAATTGACTGCTACTATTTTTCGCAGATTTTTTAGATATCAATGTATGTATAGGTATAATCAATCAATGTTACTGTGCAAAACAGAAAGTTTACGAGTTATTTTTTTTTTTTAATTGAATAAATATGACGAATTAAAATATCGTAAATAAATACTGGGCAAATGCGTAATACAGTATAATTCATCTAAAACTAATTTGACCAAAAATGTAAACCATTAAAAAAAATATCACAAAGAAATTAATCTACCCTATTACTATCAAAATAACCTAATCTAACTCATCAACCATACCAAAACGTGTAATTTAACCTTGGTGTTCCGAATGGTGGTGTACCAAAATCGTTATTTAATCCACTGTTACTCGTTGTACATCGCTACCCACCGATGATCAGCTTCCTGCTACCTTTAACGCCAACAACACCCATGTCTCGATGTCGATAAGCTATGTTCCCAATTGTTTTGTGAATTTGTAAACGCTTAAGGTGGCAATAATAAACAATTACTAATAGAAAAACCATCTTGAACTGAAATAAAAAAATCATATATTGAAGATCGACTATAAATTTAAAAACGAATACTTTTTTTTTTTTTGCTTTCCTCCTTATTCGAATGTTTTCTTTTTCTTAAGGTTTAATTTTTTATTTATTTGTAATCCTCAAACGAATTATACATACATATATAGGTATGTATAATAGACAAAGTTAGACTCAACAAACCGTTACCACTATGCTGATGCCAATTCTTTTTTGATATCACCAGTACATCCCCTCAACGTCATAAATGTTGCAATGTTTCCTTCTTTGCAAAATACAGTAGCACATTTTAATATCAATTTGCAAAATGTAAAAATCATCTCGCTCTAAACCAAATTTTATTCGGATCTAATAAGACTTCTTTTTGACAACAATACGATTTACGATGTACTGGAATTACATAAATACATTGTTATGGTCTATAATTTCACAAAACAAAACAAACTTAAAATTTAACCAGCTTTTGCAAAACATAAAATACTTCTGTATGTATGCTTCACATAATATTACGCCTAATTTCCCTTAATTTAAGTAGAATCGACGACTAGCGCTCGTGAAACTACGTAATTTTGGAATTAATTCCTTAAGATTAAATAATCTATATATATAAAAATCAATTGCTGTACGTTAGTCTCGCTAAACCTCGAGAACGGTTGGACCGATTTGGCTCATTTTGGACTTAAATTATTGGTAGAGTATTCCGGAAGGTTTAAAAGGTTTTATTTGAAGTGATAGATGGCGTTGGAAATGAGATTTTTGCAATTAATTTTTTTACCACATTAACATTTTGAAGGCAAAACAACGTTTGCTGGGTCAGCTAGTACATAAATAAAAGATAATATATATAAATTAAATTTCAGTTAAGATTTCTTCAGTTTTCAGTCAAGTTTTGGGCGCTGTTCAACACATATTCCTTTTAGAGATTTTGTGTTTTGCAAATACATTTTAGAGTTTTGCAAATGTATTTTATAACAAGTCCGGAGTAATTTTGTTGCTTTACAGTACTGTCGTCTCCTAATTGTCTGTCTGATTCAACGTAGCCAACACTTTGCACATATATTTTATTGCTTTTCATCTAGTTGTGAATTTTAATCCGTTTAGTCTGAATCAACGCAGCCAACATTTTTTTTCACATTATGGGTTATAAGTTTCATTTACGTTACCATCAGTGTTGTCAAATCGAGGTACATAGGTAAATCCTTTTTTACGGATTTTCTAGCTAAAAAGGTATTAAAAGAGGGATTGACTGTTTCAAGGGATTTTCCTCACTCCTCATCACCACATTATATTAGGTGCCTAAACGTCATAATTTATGGCGATGGCCAATTGACGATGCAATTTTTTCCATACAAAGTATAAATAATTAATAATCCAGACGACGTTTCTTTTTTATCATCAAATATTCCACATTTATCCGTAATGTTGCGGATGTCGGATTTCAAATTTTATTTTACTTTTGGAAACAAAATTATTTTTATATAAGAAGTTAAGAACACTTAACATTTTTTATTTTCTTCTCGAAAATCGAAACCGCCTTTATCATGACCGATACATATATTCTTTCGGTCATTGCATACTTGCTACTAAGCTACAAATCTTGTCATAACGAAACTCTTCTAAATTTCAGTGGTCGGGTAGTCGGCTTATATTAAAGGGAAAACTAAGAAAAACTGTAAAGAATAAACTAAAACTTTTTTGTTTTCAAATATCACCAAAAAAGTTCCAAAATTCCACTTGAACTGCGTACTAAGCTTTATATAGAAATGTATTTAAAAAAGGATGTAAAATGAATGTAAAAAGGAGGATACTCTTTTCAAAACAGAAAATTGTGAGAATGGATTTAGAGATATCCAATGAACATTTTCCAACATAGTTCCGGAAATGAAATAAAACGCTCCTATGTCTATATAAATTTATTCAGTTTCTAATTCAAGCTAAATTGTAAAATCCTTCAATCGTCCAAACTTTGACATCAGTATGTCGCATACAGATGTGTTACTGGTTACGACACCTCATATAATTCCAGCAGTCACCCGACAATCGTTCAAATGATCACACGTTCTAGCCATCAAGTAGTACTAATTGAATCATTTTTACGTTTAATAATTTCCATATTTAAAAAAATGTATATATAGTTTTCATTTATACAAATTTTTAATGGGAAGAACATATGGAAGGTAAGCTAAAAGGCAGATTGAATTCAGAATCCAATATTTGGTTAAGTTGTTGTGGAAGAAGCAGAATGGCAAAAGATGTATGGTATTGCCTTATAAATTGTCTCCATAATCAGTTTTAATACAAAAAATAGTGCGATACTCAAACAAAATGGCTACGCTCAATGTGACATAAAATACTTCGATTAAATTAAAATTAAACCAAAACAATGAAGGCTGGTTCTTTAAATCAAACTTAGAAAATTTTATGGTATTTGTTATTTTATGGTTTCGTTTTTCGTTCCTGTGAACCTACTAGCACACTTTAAATCCAAAAAATAAAAGTGCGGAATATCTCACATTTCCTGCTTATTGAGGTTTGTTCCGTTAAGCGCCACTAAAATCCCTAAATAGATACCGTACCGAACAATCGTCGTGAGAATACTTCTACTGTTGTCTGTAAAAATATCTGCCTACAGATGCTATGGTCGACATTAAAACCCATTACAGGCGGTATTAAGGCGATATTGTTGCATGATAGGAAATGCAAACAACTTGTAACAGGTTGCAAAAACCACTTATTTACCAATTGTGCACAAGTTGTACGACTAACAAGCCTAGAAACGGCAACGCCGTTTATTACATTAAACTATGAATGAAGGAATACTATTAGCAGCATTGTTTGGTCGGGACTGGGGATCCTGTGCATTCAGCTGTTTTTCCTTCTCTACAGCTTGCTTATGCATAATTGATCGGAAATGCACAACCAAATGCGTACGCCTGGTAAAAGATTTGTTGCATGCATCGCATCTACAAAAAATCGTATTAAAATATAATTTATATTATAGCGGTAATAGTTAACTTACTTGAAATGTCTTTCGCCCGTATGCGTAAGCATATGATTTTTTAGGATGTAAGATGTTGTGAAGGATTTGCCGCACTGAGAACACATGAACGGCCTCTCGTTCGTATGTGTTCGTTCATGTTTTATTCGTGTGCTGTAATCTGTAAATCGACGTTCACAAAATTTGCATGCAAATGGCCGCTCTCCAGTATGTTTCCTCATATGCCTCTTTAGTTCCGAACTGGTGAAAAACTTGTCAGGGCATAGTCTAACAACAACAACAACAAATTAGTCAACATATGCAGGATGGGGGATTTACAAGTATCAATAACTTACTCGCATGCACATTGCTTATCGCCGGTGTGCCTTCGTAAATGTAACGTAAAATGATGACGGCAAGTGAAATGGTTCCCACACTGGTCACAAATGAATAAATTGGGATGGTCTTCTGCGTCTTTCCGCCTCTTGCGTGGCTTGGTCTCCTTAGAAACATTATCTGCTTGCGCAACTTCAGTTACCGTTTTCAGGTTTTTACTTTTTGTTACTTTATTAAATTTACGACGTGATCTATTAATTTTCTTATGCGGTACAGTTGCGGGCGCCAACGATGCATTATCGCGATCATTTTGTGATGAATCTTCAGAAATATTGCCATCATTATCCTCATAGGAATAATCAAATTTGTACATACTTTCACTTGCATCTGACTTTTCTGTGCCTTCTACATTTTTAACGTCTTCTAGCGTATTTTCGTCATTAGAGTTTATTTCCAAAGCATTCACTTCAGGGACATCCACGCCAAAAGTTTCTTCCTTTTTGAACGTGACATGAGAATCGTTTATACTAATTTCCTTCTCCTCTGCAACGACAGCTTCCGGCTTCATGATTTCCTTTTCCTCCTTCACATAACAAACTTGTACAAATTCGGTGGCTTCAATGTTAGTCTCCTGAACTTGTATTCTTTTTCTTAATTTCGGTTGCTTTGTTTTAAATAACGCCTGTGTTTTCAAAACGTTTTCCCGAAATTGATACGCCTCTTTCAGGGATTTGATACAGTTTGGACAGATAAGCTTTGGAAGACCAAATCTGTTTTTTAACTACAATGGGTTAAGATGTAAAGAAGTTATCATTCACATTTGTACTTTAAAGCGACTCATAAAAAAGTTGGTGAAAATAAGAAGCTGGCAAAATTATTATGTAGTTACCACCGTCTAGATCTTATTTATTTTTTTGTTTTTATGTGAGGCAATTCAAACGGCATAATTGGTATGGTAACGCCATTTCATACCAAGGTTTATATTCAAAATCTATCAGAAACTTATCTGCATACACAATAAGCAATTGTATATAAAGAATGCATATTCTTAAACATTTGGGTTGGTGTTTAAACGAATTTTCTGCAGTTGCAGTTACTTGTATATTCGAAAACAAGAAAGCTTGCAAAATATTTAAGCCTATATACCAAAGTTACACAAATTTGGTCAATGTGTGGAAAAATGTAGCTCAACTTTCTGGGTACGGTTTTTGAAAAGAGTATCACGGCTACGCATAGAACATTTTTCAATCAAGCAAAATATATGTATAAGATTTAGCAAATTAAATTTATGTACAATGAATGGGGTAAGAGGTTGCTTTCCAAAATCACAGAAGTTAAACGTTTTTATATTTTTAGACACCATAAAATGGAAAAATTTATAAGTTGGTTCCTCTGACTTACTCTGATCAAAACCCTTTGCAGAATTTCTCAATCAGCTCGCGACTTCCCCGGTAATGCCATCGGACATGATAACTGAAGTGGGAACGGGACTAGTTGAGAAACCTACATGGCATGCTAGTAAAACTCAACTCATACCGGTCCCAACATTTGGATGCAGCAACTTGATAAGCCGCTCATGAAAGAAAATTAAGAGTACGTAACCAGGCACAAATAAAGTTGGACTTCGCTTAGCTGCGTACCCCCGAGATAGTCACAGAATATTTCATCAAACTCTCTCAACTACTATAACAAAACGCTCTTGATCCTTATGTGCGCACAGTTGTGATCCTATGGCAACTATTGGCAAAAGAAAGTTACTGGTTTCAACGAATAAAGAGTCTGCTCGCTTGGGACGCAGTGTGAACCTTGACACTTATAACATTGGAGTGGTGGAGAGCAAGAGAGCAAGCGATTTAATGATTAAGCCTTCTCTCAACAAACCAAAGTCCAACTGTACGAGATGTTGATTTTGTCTGACTTACTGCATGGCGTAGACCCTAGGTTACGACACAAGTGGATGAATCAATGATGGATATCTTCAAGAGAAAAACACTACCGAAAATATAGGACCCCACCATCGTTAATGGGGAGCACCGCCGCATTAATCATGAGCTTTGTATACCAAAATCGACGCTGTTAAGCTCGTCAATATACAGCGCTTGCGTTGGCTTGGTTATTGTGTGCGGTCGAACGTAAATGCTAAAGCACGAACAGTTTTCCAACTCGATGGGCAGCACAGAAGAGGGCGGCCGAAACCCCTTTGGAAGGACCATGCTTTTAATTTTATTTATTTACAACTTATAGTTCGAATCCTTACGGCCAATTGAACATGAAATTACAATATACAAGTAAAATGGATTTACGTATTTCAAGCTTATAAAACTTCTGAACAAGGGAGGAATATAAATAGAAATAATATCAAAATTAATAAAAAGAAAATATTAAAATTATCAATTAGAGAAAAAATTAAATCCTATTATTAAATTCAATTTGAGAGAATATATGTACAAAAATTATATCGTTATGAATAAAAGCCACAACAAATCCTAGTATTGAAAGATATAAGTAATATTATGTATCTAGATTGTCGGTTTAAAATATTGAAGGAGTTACTTTCAAAAGTTTAAATAGGGTAATAAGTTGTATTGCCGAGCTACTCGACCAAGAAATGATTTATCCATCAAATATGTTATTTTACGGATAATCAAGTATCTACAATGTATGGAATGTGTAAAGACGAGCAAGGAAGCGCAGACATTTGAAATTATATGTTTTGTCAATCAGTGGTCTAAATCCAATGAAATCTAAGACAATTGGTATTATATGAATATAACGCTTCTATGAGTATAATAGTTGTCTCTGCATAGAGGCAGCATTAAATGCTAACTGCAACCTTTGTAGATTGCGTTTATTTGTTCCTGCATATATTTACAAACGGTAGAGAAAATGTGGGATTACTAATGCATGTACCAAGGCCCTACTCGGCAAAAAGGTCAGTATTATAGAGACAACGAAGCCTATAATACATACAATCAATTACACTATCTAATGCTGATTAAAACTCAACTTATCATCAACAGTTACTCCTAAAGACTTGGAAAAGATATAACAAATGTAAAATTCTTTGCAAAGACCGCCTAGACATCTCTAACCGCTAAAGACGTCGCCCGGTGGAAGTTTGGGGGTTTTCCTCAATACTTGTTTGCACTCGAGCAATAGTCACTTTATTTCGAACTGTACCAGGTTCTCCAGCACGCGTAAGATCACAGACAGCCCCTTGTTGCACAAAACGCTGAACCAATCGGTAAATTGTTGGAGCGCTAGGAACATTTCGAAAATCAAAGAAATTTTGATATGATCTGAATAATCGAATACTGGCTTTCAAAGTAAAATTGAACAACTTTGGTTCTTTGCTCTGTGCTTTGCCTTTCCATCTTAAATTTCCGAAGTATTATTTAGTTAAAACTGTAAAGAGACGAAAAACAAAGATTTAAACAAAAAATGTATTCACTGATCAAATCTTAGCGTTACTTATGCGCCACCCTGTAGAAGAATTTATGCTTTAATTATTGCAAATCACCCGAGAGTTAAACTTTTCCAATGTGTCCTCGATTTTGACCTGAATAACATCTATATAGCTTTGAATCACTTTTAAAAACAATTTGCACATCATTCAGATAAGCATATACAGGGAGCACCAATAACCTGGACTACGAAACAGACTATTTAAAAACATTTTGGAAAGGACAACCACTTCTAATAGACAATAATATACATATTTTTTGGACATAAATTCTTTTCGTTGTTGACAACGATTCCTCAATTTTTAACCAGACCTATCGACTTACATTACTTTCAAATGGAATGGGTCGCATGTAAATATCCCTACCCATTCACTCACGACTTTGCTTACCATAATGCCGACAATTTCCTTAACTTGAATTAGTATATTCCTCTGTTCTTGCTCAAATATCTCAAGAGCAGAATCTCCTATGGATTCTTTAGCACACAGTCTACACATATTCTGGCACATACTTAGTTGCAGCCACACTGAAATTTAATTAAGTTGTGAATGAAGGAATTGTAGATATTCCGATTCTGTAAGGATCTTAGATGACACTGCTGTGCGTCAAAATCATCTGTCTTTAATGTATTCGTATCCAATGTTTGTTATCCTCTGCTAGACCTCCCACTCAGAATGGAGGCAAATGTTTATAAACAACTCGTATTAATGGTAGTCAATATAGGAGGTGTTATTAACAATCCGATACGGATATTCATTAACCATCCGAACTATCTGCAGTAGGCTATGAAACCGTCGCGTATCATCAAATTAGCGTTCGCCATCATATTTGTTGTCATATATGTGGCCCAAAATCGCGTTGTTAGTATTCGTCGCAGAGTCGCGTGTTGTATTGTTTATTTCATACGAATATCATAATTGCGAACCCCAAAGCCCAGTCATAACTCACATCTTACCGGACTCTCAAAAATTTTGTCTCGCCTCTGAACTCCGCTGAGCAGCTGTTGGTGCTTCCAGCCATGACTGTCAACTCTCAACAATAAAAAAAATCGTTAAAATTTTTTTAAAATGACTACAAATGTTATCATTTCATTTTTCGAAAAAATTACGTAGTTGGTATGGTCTAAAATTTCTAAGTCATAGTTCATGAGAATTAGTTGATATTTACTAATATATGCAATTGATAGCATAATTGATAGCAATGATGCAAAGGCAATTGATGCCATCATTTTTTTAGTAACTAAAAGAACAAATAATTCTGAAAACCAACATCAAATAACTCCAAACACAGAGGAGGAAGTTAGTGGTAATATTTATGATGTAAAATACATTATCTGCCTAAATTATTCATTTTTGAAAACATTGAAGTGTGAACCATTGCTATGGAATTTCTATCCATTCTATCCCGAAAGCCTTGAAGAATTTAAAGTAAATTTAATAGTTTACATCCTAAGAAGACCCTTGCCTTGGAAGCCACCTTTCACATAGAAAATTGTCTATAAAAATCTGTTTATTTCTTCTAAGTCAGTTTGTATTAAAAAAAAAATGTGTTTTAAGACATTAATCTATATGAAAACTACCTTCCAAAAGAATTCTTTGTATTCAAATTGTTATATATATATATATATATGAAGTTGGGTTTCTTTATAAAATGTATCTTCCAATGGGCTATTGTAAAAATACGATCTTCCACCACATTCTTCTATGAAAAAATCGTCTTCAATGGCAGTGTTCTTTAACTTCTTCCTGTATGAAAATTATCTGAAAATCATCACACCTTTGATACCTGACACCTTTCTACGTAAAAAGTGTGTTTATTTGACTTTTCTATGTGAAAGTGTCTCCCAAGACAATTATTTTGAAAGCGCATCAAAATGAGCCTATTTCATAAAGAAAAATCCGTTAGAAAATATTTTTTTATATTTATATGGTAAAGTTTGTTTGAAAAATTGTATAAAAACCCTCTTGGAAGATAACTTGTTAAGGAGTCTCGTGGAAAAGATGTTCATTTATAAAGGTGTCTTACAAGAAACTTTATATACGTAAGTGCGTTGGGGGCATCGTCTACGTAGAAATCCCGTAGAAAATACGTTTTTTCCTTTACATTACAATTTCTAGTAAAAGATTGATAGAATGGATTCTTAGAAACTGTTCCATATATTTATAGTATTCAATTTTTTTCGAGATTAAGAAAACTTGGTTTTTATGTGTTCCCTTTCAGGCTATTGTTAAATTTCGAATCGTGGAAAGATTTTACCAATTGATTTTGTCCTAACCATCATTCTACCTGCGATGTAGGCTTAGGCTTACTAAATCTTCAAAAAAAACTACACAATTCATAATTCCTCTTACGATTCCCTTTGCATTCACGATATTTCTCCTGTTGAAATCATGCTACAAGTATATACATTATATTTGTATTAAAATAAGCAGTCTATTGTATGTTATGTATTCATAAATGAACTCTTTTTGGCCTTTAAAACTACTTCCATTTGATTCGCTATGACATTTTTTATTTTAAAATTTTGAAACATTTTATGATTTTCGCACATGTGAAAGTTAATATTATTGGATTTTCTCCAAAATGTTATTATATTTTCTTAGCAACCATAGTTATAGAGTTATCAGGTAATGTCTTATTCAAGAATTGTAGACCACATTATTAAAGGCTGTATATTACATTTTTTTAATCACAGGCCATTACTGATCACTGTTTTTTAGTATGACTTCGGAATTGGTTTGAGTACCACAACACATTTATTTCATTTAACAGATACAGTTAGGCTTACTTTATATCAGGGCATATGTTCAACTTTATCAATATTGGAGTAATCTAAATTACAATCCCGCCAAGATTTTTTTGATCAAAATGAAAAATGAGTCCATCTGAATATATTCAAATAAAAGACTTCTGCAACATGAATCGAGCTTATTGAAATTTTAATACTTCGATGTGAAGTGGAAATTATTTGGAAACAATTTAATAGCAATTACTATCGAATTTCAGAAAATACAATTATAATGGCAATTATACACGAAACTGGTTTTCCGGGTTAACTCTAATTTTCGAGACGTTTTGTTTTAAACTACTAAAATCCTTGGATGGTTGTGTACGAATATATGAATAAATGTGAAATTACTTAAAAAATATACACTTTAACATTTTGAAAGATTGTGTTTTTCATTAATGGTTTTAAAGCGAGGTTATGATAAACATGGTATGCGGGATATATACGTTTTGTTATTATACCGTCACCCGGAGGAATGAAGATATATAACATTTGATACGTCGAAAATGTATTACCCAGAAGGAAGCGTAAAAAGCACCAGGTGTCATTTGGCCAAATGTGTTTTATGAGGTTTTTAAGTCGATCAGGTGATATTTGCCTGTTTGATTGGCTGGCTGGTGAGCACGATATTTGCCGTAATTCTATACCGAACTATTAAAACTTCACAAACCCCAACATTGTTCCTGAACGTAGCCAGTGATTGTAGGTGGGCTATGTCTGTCCACTCCTTCTAGGAATTTAATTTCCTTTTTGTAACTCCTCATATGCAGCCTGTAGTAAAATTTTTTGTCTGTAGTATAGTTTTACAATATTTGGCACAATTTGATATTTCCCATATAAATGACCGGTTTAATCCAAATATTCTTAGGTTCATATATTTTATGTTCTATTAAATTTGTTCAAATTTGGAACATGTTGAATGGTCACAAACATAGTTTCCAAATGGAAACGGAGCATATTGACACATGCATTCGGGTACCTTCCATACAAAGCGACCTATTTCCCGAAATTCTATCATTCTTCTGTAGGCTTGATTTTATCTTTTAAATTGCTATGTAATTCTCTATGAAACTGGGAGAAATCGATTAAATGACCATGCCACTTCTGATACATACCATATAACTACCTCCCGATTTAAGTAGCAGATCCTTACTTTCACATTTGTCAATTGGTTGTACCAATTGGTTGTCAGTTCCAAGAACGAAAATTAGATTCATCAGATTTTCCAATACACTGAGGAAAATAAATTGCTCCAGAACGGATTTAGGGGGGACGTGGTACTGCCATTTTGCTGACGGGTCTAACAGAAAGTCAATGCAAACGGCCCCATTTTTAGTATTATAATGTCTCTGGATTTAGAAAAGGTCTTTGGTAGAGTCGATCATGTCAGTCTAATAACCAAGCTTTTGGAATTGAATGACTTTGGGGGAAACGCATGAAAACGTATTTGCTCATATTTATACGACAGGTATGATATGTACGAGCATGTCTTAAAGGTGGGACGTCGAACGTAGTGCCTGTTAGAAGTGGTAACCCGCAAGTTTCAGTACCTGAGCATGTGCTTTTCATTTTGTACCTAAATGATGGTTTAAGCAAAAATTGAGAATGTAATCCAATGTGCTCAAATAAGCTTAAAGTGAATACGTCTAAGACAAAAACAATGTTGTTCGCTTCCCATCCATGTAAATTGTTTGACAATGAGGTAGCTATAATCATGACCCTTCGACAGTTATATAATTTCCATTTTATAATTCCACTTTATGTTAAAATTATTACATTTTCCCTATTTCATTCACTATAAAATTTTTCATCATATTATGGAATAGCTGTAAATCCTAATTAAGGTTGTAATTCCGCATATTTGGATGAAATACATGCAATTTAAAAAATTCTAATAAGTGAGGTAGACGGCCATTGCAAGTCATATTTTCCTGCGTTCTTTTTTTAGATAAAGATAAACATGATTTTCATAACGTTAGTGTTGTAAATTATATAATGTATTTCTTACAGAATTATGAAAAGATATGTTGTAATATTGCAATTTAATCAAACCTGCTTTAAGGCTTAAAATTACAATCCTGAATAACATTAAGTTAAATTATACGTTCATTGATTCGTATCTTCCACTTTATTACACTGCATTCAGTAAATTGGGAGGGTGTCAGGCATTTAGTACTGCGAGTGAAAATGAACTGCATTGTTACATACCTTTACATTCTCCAAACGGAGGACTGCAGAAAAAAAACAACAACAAAAATCGCTTTTTTATTATGCAATAATTCAGATTATTTTTATACCTTCACCCGAAGGAACGAAGATGGTATATGATTTAATAAAAGACAAAGCTTTGTGTAACACTCCTTCTGCCAGCACTGTATCGGTTAGCTT
The DNA here is from genome assembly GCA_019455685.1 of Philornis downsi. Lineage (NCBI taxonomy): Eukaryota > Metazoa > Arthropoda > Insecta > Diptera > Muscidae > Philornis > Philornis downsi. Next base: position 212,128 of record JAHXMU010000220.1, read on the forward strand.
GACTGAAATTTACTATATTTGTTTCCAAGTCACTTTGTGTCGCCTAATTATAAAAATACATTTTAAAAGCTGGATACTCGTAAATAAAGAAAAATTCAGCTAAATGGAAATATTTTAAACACTAAATGGATCCCGGTATTGCCGTCGTGCTCGTAAAATATTGGTATTCATGAGTGCATCAACCACAGAATACTGGCATTCAAGTATGCAAAAATCAGTTATCCTTCAAAACGTTGAAGTCAAAAATCATCCAGCAGCGAATACACCATAATTTTTACATAATTTTAATTTAATTTTTCCTGTATTGAAATGTTTTTTAAATTCATTGTTGTAAATTCATCTTTTTCTAAACATCTTTTCTTAAAACGTATGTTGTTTATAGTTTATATTAAATAAATATTCCTTTTATTGGCGTTGTCAATATCATAAAAGCTAATGCCATAACGACTTAAGAAAAATGACTGAAGTTATCGCCCCTTCGGCACAATTGTCTGCGAAGAAACATTTTGAAAATATTTAATATGATTTTCAAACACGCTTTTCTTTCAAATCTGAAGTGCTAAAAAATATTCTTAAAACACTCAATAAATAAAAAAAACTCAATAAATAATAATAAAACACTCAATAAATTATGATAAAGAACCTTAGCCTTTGCTTATGGTGTGATGCTTCATTCATCAATGGCCTATCCTAATAGAAGTTTACCTTACGAAAAGTTAATATTTCCTTAACCATTTTCTCTGACATTGAGTTACTTTAGTATTAGGCGACTTAACGCTAACGCCAATTTGATTTATTATTTATTATTTACTGCGCAGTCACAAATTTTTTTTTTTTTTTTTTTTTTGTAGATATTTTTAATTTTACTTCATTTATTTAACAATCTTGTAATTTAAAGCCTTTTGGTCAATATTAAGTAAATTACAAAATCCATAAAATAAATACTACTGCAATTCCTTAACCCTTTGATAGATAACTCCGCTACTTTGACGTCGGAAAACATCAATTCAAACAGACGTTGCCACACAATCACCCTTTATAAAAATAAATACATTTTATTTTCTTCCATTTTGTTGGCTTTTATGGAATCCAATCATGGGCATGGATAACAGACCTACATTGCATTCACTGCTTGTACATAAATCGAAACTACAACTTTGATTTACGCATCGAAAATTGAACAAGAGCATTAATAAATTCTTCACTATGAAGCCGTTTAAGAAGTTCATCGCATTCCGCATTGACGGCTTTTACCAAGTTGTCCTTCTCAAGTCTACGCATTAAGTTTTTAGATATTTGCAACGATTCCCTAGGTAACTCGGAGAATTCGCGTAGTTTGGGCCAAATAATACTATCCACCTCAGAATGCTTATAGATGCGTGTTGCAAAATTGTAATGGTATGCCTCTTTGGCAGTCAACTTCTCACCAAGCAACAAAATCTCTGTCGCTTTGGAGCGTCCTATAAGGTAAGGGAAGAGGTACGACGAGCCAGCTTCAGGAACTATTCCCAATTTCACGAAAGGCGTGGAAAAATATGACTGGAAAGAAAAGAAATAACTTATATTCAACTTTCTGGGCTCTTCTCTTTCTATAAACATACGGTTTCCGAACACCACACTAAATCCGAGAGTCCAGCCAATGTTGTGCCGATACCTATACAGGGGCCATTTACCAGCGACACTATTAATTTCGGACATTCGATGTAGGCATAAACCATATTTTTAAAAATGGTGTTTGCCTCTTTTAGATATTCGTCCATGTCTGTGACATCTGCAGATTGCGACAAATCATTACCGGCTGTATAGAAATCCCCAACGCCAGTGAACACCACAACTGTAACAGAATCATCGTTCGCTACCTCACGCAAAATGCGAGTGATTTCTTTATAGGCTGGGCGGTTAACGCAGTTCTTCTTCTTGGGATTGCAGAACTTAATAAGAAGAATTTTGTCCCGCTTCTCAACCACGAGTTCTTTAAAATCTTGGTACATTGTGACAGAGATTTATAAAAATACTAAAAATGGTGTGACCGAATTGATCCAGCAATTGGAGTGTAGTTTCGAATGCAAAGTTCACATTTTAATCTGCAATAAAACAGCGTAATCAATTCATGATTCGCATCATTATACGCCAATAACAACAAAAAAAAATAAAACAATGAACACAGGGTTATCTCTGTGGAATATAACTGCAGCTGTTAAAGTTTTATGAGCAACCCTGTTGTGGAGTACGACAATTTGGTGTAATTGAAACATATACAACTTTCCGTTATCTTACAATATAATTTGAATGCGGTTCGAAATCGTATCAAAGGCAAAGCGACCCTAAAAAAATGTAAATGATTATTTGAATGTCCTACGAAAACAATATTTGCTAAAATTCATTGGAGATGGAATTTTTATGAACAAAAGTAAGAGAAAATGAATGAACGTTTCATACACAGCAATGCTGCTTTGCTAATTTTGCTTAAAGGCTGGTACTATGCTGACTTTTCTTTTTTTGTTGATTTCCAAAAATAATAAAATATTTGTAAACAGTAACAAAGAAAAACGGAATTTAACAATTCTACAAATATATTATCGAACATTTTATGACGCAAAAATATCAGCTCTTCCGATTTCAGTGTTGCAATCAATTCTAAACACGCTGCCAATGCCGCAAATTTTTTTCACGAGCAAACGAATTTTTTCCTCTTAAAAAACTTAAAACCTAGCTTAAAGGCTGCACTGAAAATTCATATGAAAAAACGGTCGTGAAATTTGTAGTTAAATTTTCGCCAAACATATATATATATAAACATATATATATATATTTTGTTAAGTCTGAACGTTAACGCAGTAGCGCAAACTTATATGCTCACGATCTCTTCCACAACATGAAATTTGACTGTTTAGATTTTTATAATGCGACATGCAATTTTTTTCAAATGTTAGTATTTACATTATACAATCTATAAATAATGTATATTAACAGAGAGCAGATAAACGACCAAATGCTCTACAGCTACCTTATCGCTACACTGCACTGAGCTGTAGCCAATTGTTTTCTATGGATATCGTTCTTTTTCTTTGGACACGCAGCGGTGTTTGGACGCACGGTGTGTATGAAAATAAGAAACAAAATTTTATAAGGATAAAAAAAGATGTGAGGCAGTAATTCCCGTTAGTACAATAAAGTGGCTGCAATTTGGTTAAAGACGATGTTTACATCCTATGGTGTCCAAAGTGAGTAACTAATAGCAATTGCATGATGCAATTTTAAAAAGAATGGCACCATATAGTGAGAAGCTTCTATGCCGTATACTCTTCTAGGTTTGAGACACATATAAACGACGTATATCGAGTTTTTTTTTTTTCTTTTGTTTTCTTTGAAAACCACAGAAGAATTACGTTTTTCTCTGCAAAGAGAGCGGGCATGAGAGCAGTATCAGTGTGTTCTCTTTAAATGTTTTAATTTTCCCTCTGTTTGCATTTTTCTCTTTTCACCGTCTTTGAACATGGCTGCCAACTGAAAAGATTTTTCGTCTATTCGACGATTTTTTTCCAAAAAAATGTGCGCTTGACGATTTTGAAAAGTTTACACCAAAATTAGTATAGAGTAGCGATTTGGATTTGATGATGTGAAATAGAGTTTCTGGCCCAACGAAGGGAGAATTTAATATAACAATGTAGAAATATGGATACCTAGCAAATTTGGAATTAAATTAAGATTGAATATGCAATTATATTTATATTTAATGTAAAAATAAGCTTAAAATTTGTTAGTAACAATGTACAATGTCATTTATAAATCAAAATGTAAATGAGATTTAAGATACAATCTTGAATTAAAGCGATCCTCAATATGAAACGATAAAATTATAAATATTTGTAATATCGAGGTTGTAGCCTTTCGAATGGCGCCAAATATAATATATGGCCTAAATATAAACATAGTGAGCTTAAAGTTACAAGTTATATGCAACTATAAGCAATATATAATTATTATTATTAATATTTTTTGTTTTTAATATTTTGCAGACCATACCGAATTGTGACCCTAGCTAGACGCATTAGCTTTATTATCCAACAAATAATCTCCAACTTCAGAATGAGTTTCATTTGTGTCAACGACTCTTTTTACCTTTCTACATTTAGGGCCTTTTTCATAATTTATTGAAACTCTGAGAACGTCTTTACTATGTACGGCTTTAGAATTTTAACTATGTCTCAAAAATACATTAATCTGCGTTTATGCAACTTGGTTTGGGAAACTGCATTTCGCAAAACAGTGGTTTTTACGTACCAAGGTCAAAGGATTTGAGAATATATTGTAGTAGTAGTAGCTCGAATTTACAATTTACTCCCAAGCCATTTAAAAAGTTTTAAATTATGCGCTGATTCTTACAAAAGACGCATTGTACAAGACTTTCAGACTTTGCTGTAAAATTTTGTTTTGAATTAAATTGTGGACAGCCTTTATTACATACCGATTATCTTATATTTCCAGATTATATACCGATTAACTTCCAACTTCTGAATTAGTCTTTCTTCATACTTTTTTTTGTCTTTAATATCATATTTTCTTTAAAATTATATTATTAATTTTTTTTTGTTTATAAATTTTATGTTTAATTTTTATTTGTTTTTTGGAAACTTATAATATTGAGCAGATTAAATCTAATGGATGAATTGTTGCATATTGTAATTTATTTATAATTGGCCGGAAGGTCAATTACAAGCCGAAAAGTAAATAAATATTTAATACAGCCAGTGAATGAAAAACTTAAAAACTGCCTGAGTTGGGAACTATTCCAGTTTTACTCCGCATTTGTCTGCGGAATGAATTTTAAGTCTAAACGCTACCACAGAACGGAAACTTATGCGCTCACGCTCTCTTTCACAACCTGTTTACATTACTAAAGATATCAACAAAAATAAATATATCAACAAAAAATAATATAAATATATCAACAAAAATAAGCAAAATTATTGAAGTATTGAACAAAGAGAGCGGGTAAGCAAGCACGTGCTGCACAACCACCTTATCACTACGTATAGTATTTTCAAATTATGTTAACTGGGTTGTAGCCAATTATATCACATACTCATATGCATATCGACCATTTTTCTTGGACACCCAAAAGCGCATACAATAGTGCATGCAATAAGGTGCCCTAAGTAACAAACAACAACATGATGCAATATGAAGAAGAACGGAATCATAATGAGCAGCTTCTATGCAGGTGTTCTCTTTCAGGTTGTGAGGTATATTGAGCTTTTTTTTTGCATAGAGAATTCTGCAGTTTTTCTCTGTGGTCGTGTTTACGTTAAAAAGCAACGACT
>JAHXMU010000220.1:222587-274390 GCA_019455685.1 Philornis downsi
GTTATTTTATATTGAAAATCGTATTATATTAAATGCTTTAGGCGATTGCGGTTGAGGCTTGGTATAAACCGTGGTAAAATAAGTTTAGAATAAAAATCTGTTGCTTCCATGTTAGATTCTGCATGTTTTGAGCATGATAAACTGCGCTCAGACAACCCCTGAAACGTTATGTTTGAAGAAGGGTATTCTGCATATTCTGCAAATTCAGAGTGACAGTATCACGATTTAGAAGAAGCGCCTGTCGCTAATGTGCTGGCGATCTATTCAGACTTGTGCCGTTGTGCTAATAACGAACATACGTCAGCACCCAACAAGATTCGACTGAATGAATGTGTAAGGTTCTGCCAAGTGGAATAAGCGAAAAACTAAAACCATATTTTAATTAGTTGTTTGGATTTTATCGGCGATCCTTTAGATATTCATGCGGCGCCAGATCATGGAGAACTCCCAAGAAAAACAAATCGACGCAGACTGCTACTACTAAAAAATTCGTTCGACATGGTCGGCATTTCTACAAAGCCCATAGGTCTTTGAAGGATGGCACTGACAAACACGAAATCTTAAGTAAAAGTATAGACGAGGGTTTAGCCAGGACAACAGTATACATATTATGTGACATCTTCAATATACTGTTGGAAATGATCATGCCAAAAATTATAGTTAGCATGCCTGATACCATCCCTAAAAAAAGCCATAGGCTATTCGCATGCTGATAATACAGACATCATTGATTAAAAATTGTAAAACTTAACTGCCACCTTCTCAAACATTAAAAAGTAAAGTCGGCAAAAATGGGTGTTGCGGACGTGACAAGATCAAGTTATATGTTTCTATGAACAAAGAGTTTACTTAATTTGGGGCGTTGTGTGAACGTTGCCATCTATAGATTTGAAGTAGCGTGTGAATTCATCTACTTTAGGTCCGCTGCGCATAATACTAACGACGCCAACCTAGATATCAGGAGAAAATTACTGTTTGATCACAAAACCCTCTTTCGACGGTCCGCCTGTATCAAATTAATCAGTCATGTGAGTCTTTGGAAGATAAATACTCCGAAAAATGTATGCATCATAGTTAACGGGGATTAATAGCGTCGTATGAACGCAAACGCTCCAGCACAAAAAGTCTCAAGAGGGTCAAGGTCCTAATATTTTGCTCAATTCTATTTCTATAATTGGCATTCATCCAGTTTATATATTGCACATTGCTTTATAAATGCATCCATTTTTTTTGACAAAAAATAAATTTATTCAGGTATTTAATACTTGTTGTCCTTTTGATTTTATAATGCATTTCAGGGTGAGTAATGGCGTCTATGGAATGTGCCTTCCCCTATTTTTTCAACATTTATCCACAGGCATTCCACTGGATAAAGGTCTGGGGATCATTAACCTGTTGAAACATCCTGTACTATGTTAATTTATCTAGATATGTACATACATATGTATATGTATTTCCTTTTTTCATTGTTGATTTGATAAACACGAAATTACCGACGCCCGATGCCTCCATATATCTCTAGATCATCGCGGTATTTCAAATATCAGTAGAAAGAATATTTTTCCAAAGGCTAGAACCTTCTTTATATATTTCTTTTTAGTAAAATTCATTCTCCTAATTTGGTTTATTTTTTCGGACTCAGTCACCTGAGTTGATTTTGTCGAGACAGAGATGAGCAAAGAGATTCATATCTGCATTTGTCCTACATACAAATGGCCCCAAATGGATTATTTTATTGATACCTTACGCCGCGGTTACACTTTCAACTTTTGTTGAAGCGACTTTTACATATACTACTTGTCAGAATTCGACAAAATCGACAGCTGTGACGTAGGCGACCCGCAACCGGTTGAACAACTTTATTTGTGAAGATGTCGTCGGCAAGGAAAGTAATTAAAAAAGTAACATCGGCGTTAATTTTGCATTTTGCATTCGGCCGCAATATCGTCATAAGCCTTCACTTTTAAATCATTTCGCCTGTATATTGGCGAATTCATATTCCACAACGCTTCACGGCTTCTATAAAACTCTATAAAATGCAATAAATCTGCTTGCTTATTCATTTTATAAAATTATACTTTCAGATAAACCAAACAATTTTTAAGTTTCACAAAAAACCGCGCTTTATTTTACAAACAAACCACACGATTTATCGCAATCAGCTGTTTGGTTGAACCATTCGTTGAAACAGTAGTTGAAAGGAAAAATCGCAAGCAACCGGCGTTCAACTAGAAAATGTGTGAGTGTATTAGTGAAAAAATATGAGTGTGTTGGAGGTTGCAAGCGATTTGTTGAAAGTGTAACCCCCGGGTAAGGGCCAGTTTTAAGAGGATGACACACAGAGATTGATCTGACAGATTCAACTCTATTTGGGGATAATTTGATTACATCTTCTTACTAAACTACTAAACGTTTGCCGTGTTTTTAAAAGTGTTAAATCTGCGGGATCAATTAATATTTCTGATATACAGATTTGTAGCTGAATCTTTTGACCTAGTCTGGTGACTGCACGCAGAGGTAATCCAAGCCAGTAGTTTTACTCGACAACAACTAAAATATGTGCTAACCATGGTGCCACGACTGATTACACTCAATAGCAAAGACAATGTATTCGCACAGATAATTTATTTCGCTCTGAAGTGAATTTCGCTTGCTTCCATAGTCTACTGAAAAGCGTAATTTTGTCCTATCTCGCTCTTTTTATAATAATATTTAATATAATATTTTTTTAATAATATTTTATAATAATTAAGAGTTTTTTAACGATATATGTAATAATATTCATACGTTATTGATCAACTTATAATCTGCAAAACTAATAACCAATATTTCTGAAGTTATGGAGTTATCGCGCAAAGAGAGTAACCGAGAGAGCGGAATCATCTTACTCTCTTGGCTCTCTGATCATCCTTACTGTGGCTCAAGAACGAAATAAATTATCTATACCTATACAATGTCTTTTTCAATAGCAACGAATAGTTCTGCGAATTTCATAATACTTCGTCCCGTGAAAGCGTTGCAATTTAATCCTGTAGTTATCATGTTCTATTAGTTTGGGAATGTTTGCTTAAATAAATTCAAACATATTTTAGAGCTTAATTTGTTAGACATTTTCGAATAAGAGAGATATGTCTGAAGCCTTCTATCTCTTTTAAGTGTGTAATAGTACAACTGCTCCGAGAATGATCGGACACATGATGATCCTCATATCTAACAAAATGAAGGCAAAATGTAATGTTTATAGTGGTATAGTAGAATTTTCATTTATTGAGTTGCTGGCTTTAATGGATTTAACCGACACACTTTGATGTAGTTCATCATTCTTCTCTAAATGACCATTTGTTATTGTCCTCCCTAGATGATGTTGCAGCCTTGGGGCTGTTTATTTTGATTTTTCGCGTGTTTTTGTTATATCTAATGTTGATACCCAGATACAATTTTTCCCCGGATTACAGTGTTTCTGAATTTCCGTTGAAGAGAAAAATAGGTCGGTATAATTGTAGTGATTGGCTGAAATTTCCAGAAATAATTTGCCGCTGGTTAATAGGAAATTTGACTTACAAATTTTGTCATAAAAATATGAGTAATATTAATTGGAAACAGTTTTGTAAAGTCAGAAATGAGGCAAAATCTGTCATCAGAGGGGTAAAGAAGCAAGCGCACACGTTTTCTGGAGCAAGGAGCATTGGGGTATTGTGAAGAATACTGAGTAACAATTAATTAAAATCTGGTGCTCGACAGGTCAACAGCTTTGGCGTTGAACAGAATTTTTGTAAGCAATCAGTTGGGTGCTCCTGCTAGTCGATTCTGCCTTAACCTAAATATCATTGAGCCAATATGTGAATATGTATGATTTTGTGCCAAATAATCGTCATAGGCGGGAAGTATTGATTTTCTTCTTTTCGAGAGCTTCTTTTCTTCTCATCGAGAGCTTCAAAACGTTTACGGAGATGCTGCTTTAATTGAAACAACATGTCGAGACTGGTTTCGTCGCTTTAAAGACGGTGATTTTGATGTTGATGACCGTTCGTGTGGAGGAAGACGAAAACCCTTCGAAGACACTGAATTGACGGCATTGATCGATGGGGTTCCGTTTCAAACGCAGGTACAGCTTGGTTCAATATTAGAAGTTACCCGCCAAACCATTTCCAAGCGATTGCATGTGTTGGGAATGATTCAAAACCAAGAAACTTGGGTTCCTTAAAGTTGAAGTCAAGGAACGTTGAGCGTAGTTTTTTGCGACAAAAAAGGAAGGGGTTTCTTCATCTTATTGTAACGGGTGATTAAAAATTACAGCAATCCAAAAAAAGAAAGTCATGAGGACTGCTCGGTCATGCTTCCACGTTGTCGCCTCGGCCGAATATTCACGCTGCGTAGGTTATGTATGCTCTGTATTTGGGGGGACCAGGTCGGTGTTACTTATTACGAGCTGTTGTAATCAAGTGAAACAATTACTGGGGATCGGTATCGACTTCAATTACCTACCAGGAAACGCTGAAATGGGAAGTCGTAACCCATCCGCCATATTTTCCAGATATTGCGCCGCCCGATTATCACTTGTTCCGTTCGACAACACACTGTCTGGCTGACCAGCAGTTCCACTCATACGACGATATCAAGGAATGGCTAGATTCGTGGATAACCTCAAAAGGTGAAAGTTTTATCGCCACGGAATTCGGCCTTTACCAGAAATATGGGAAAAAATAGTATTTAGTATTTTTATAAAAAAAAGCACCTAATATTTCCGAGTATTTTTTATTTAGTGATCACTGTTTTCAGAATAACCGTTCTTCAGGCTAAATGAAAAACGGGGAAAGTAATTCCACTGAGGAATGTGTTATCTGTGTTATCAAAAATATTTGGTTGGGCGTTAGTAGGTTAGGCGTTTTTCGAAAAAACAGGAATACGACATGGCCTAACGGACATGTTGAGGTCTCATTTCAATAACCAAGGTTTCAGAATGCATTTGACGGAGTAGATCATGACATTATTCTTAAAAAACGTCCTTTACGAATTCCACAGATGTGCATGTATCTTGGTATTGGCCTGCCTACTTAATCGAAAGAAGTTAATATGTTTACGTATACGGAAATCCAAAATTATATCTATAAGAAGCGGCGTTCTGCATCTAATACTCAATCCGCTCTAAAACGAGAGCTATTGTATTCTGAACACATTAGAACATTGCAGCGTTATTACGGTGTAGGTAATAAATTTATACACAGTATCAAATCGATGACAAATTATACATCGATGACAAATTGAGTTTCGATCTTCATATTGATATGGTAGTTTCATACACTGATCGTGCGCTTTGTAGACTTTACTATGCTGATTTGAACCACGTCATGTAAAACAAATTCTAGTGCATGCTCCGATTATAAGCGTTATATGAATAAAATTCCTTTGGGCTGTTACAAATTACTTGGGGAGCAATATGTTAAATTTTCGCACTCCTGTCGAAATAAACAACTAATTATTTGACGGTTTATTAGAGAAGAAATTTCATATGAGAGCCGTCCCTATGTTTAACGCACTGCAACCCGCTAGCAAACCTCAACTTAACAATACGATAAATTACAATTTGTGAAAAATTAAATGAAAAGAGGTTAAGAATGATTAACATTTTTAATGTTCTCATAACCACCTATGTGTATCCATCAAATTTGTTTTCTTCTTTTTGTTCTGAAGTTTTCCAAATAACGCACAAATTTTGTCTGTGCAAGTGAAAGGTTGCACCTACCTAAAAAATGAGTATATGAATTAGTCTTGAGAACAGCTGTTTCAGTGTTCATATTGGACTAACATTGGGTAAGTTTAGTGGATTTACAGTCGCCGCTTATCATTTTTACCGTGCCGTCATGCATTGTTCCAATTACGCCTTCAGTTCGTCACTTTTGTTGCGACTTGGAATTCTGTTACCGGCATCCTTTGTCATTGGTTTCGCTTTTCGCTAAATACCATCACTGGTGCGGCACTGCCTTCATCTGACGTTTGCACATATCTGCCGTTTGACAGTAGAAATGACATAATTCCATTAGTATCTAACCGAAAACAACGAGCAGCAAATTTTCCAACACAACATACGCAGAGAAAAGTGGAAATTGTTTTGCAAAATTCTAATAAGTCCGTGTAAAAACGATGGCAAGAAAGAAGTGCACGCGAAAATTGCAATAGTTTATGTTTTAACTATTGGGCAAAATGAAAATTAAGTCTACAAAATGAATTGAATGAAATTCAGCTTCAGCAGGCGTCGGAAAAAGGTGGTGGTGTCACCAGCAAAAACGAATAAAACGAGCAAAAGAAGCAGCAAGAGAATCGAAGAAACGAACTTTGAACGAAAATTGAAAAGAGTGCGAAAATAGTTGTTAAGAGATAAGAGAAAGAAATATCGAAGAGCGAGATTGATTGTGCGAAGAAGAAAAGTGGAAAAGAAATAGTGTGGAATTAAGAAGCAAGAAGAGGCAGCACAGTCTTTTCTGCTTTGCGACAAGAATAGCTTGGAGTAATTTTTTGTATAAACATTGTGAGTAACGATACAAATTGTACTGATATCGGTATATCCATCCCGTCTATCCTTTAGGTATGATGTGAAATAACTACACATGTGGTGGATATATTCGAGTGCTCGTTCCTTTTCTCAAAGTGATTATACTGTTGTTATTTGCAGGAAAAAAGTGTGAAGTGAAATCGTTCGAGACGGCCTGATTGTGTGTGTGTTTGTGTTCTCATCGGGAAAATCAATTTGCAGTGGCAACACAGCACACGGCTGCACATTTGGCTGCAGCTCAGAGCCAATAGTGTCACCAGCCGTCGTTGCCACCCAACATCTCAAACAAACGTACTTTCTTTCCTTGTGGCTTCTTATTTAACACCAGTATTCATATGTCCACAATAACCGAAGTAAAGAACCGGGCACCATTCCAAATACCACTTGACTAAGGTGAGTTTCTCAGCACCTAAGAAAGCAAGAAGTAATTATTGTATGTCCATCCGCTTATACCGGATCGCCTGCTATCGCTGCAAGCAATGGTCGATCGATCAGCGTACCAATTTATTATATTTTGCATTGTTTTTGTTGGCCAAGTCGTTGCCAATAAATGCCATTTCCTTAGTGTGCCGGCAGCAAGAGCAGTGGAGCTCATTGCCGGTTGTCAGACTGGATCTCTCTGCTGGCGCAGAATGTCATTGTCCAATGCACATTTAAGGCGATAACTGAACAACGTCATCATTATTGTCGCTGTGGTCTTTGTCGCTTTAATCATTTTCCGTTTATTGGGTCTATGTAAGTTTTTTGTGCGTAGTTTTGTGCCCTGTTCAAGAAATGCTATTTTTGCAGTTATTTACAAAACGTCAACATTGTTCTCGCATGACCAAGGCAACGACAAAGTTAACGTCACACTTCTCGACGAATTGTTGCCAGAGATTCATTGAGTAAATGCCATTTGAAAAGCCGACCAGATAGCTAATATCAAGAAAAAAAACTCCATAAATGCATCGCTCACTGACATCATCACAAATAGCTCACACAAAGTTCAGAGACGTTCTTGGTAAAATTAGCGGCGCGTCGGTTTTTATTTTTACATTTGACATTATTGAAGGGGAGGTGAATTTATGGCAAAATTGAGAAGATCGGCAGAAAAGTTTTTGAAGAAACGTGCACTAGTCCATTATAAGGAGTTTACAATTTTTAAAAAACTTTCTTTAAAAAGCTTAAAACATCTGGGGTAGTCTAAAAAGCTTTTGTTGGGCAAGGAAGCATGGCATAATTTTAGGGGAATGCGCTAGAGAAACAATGGAAGTGATGCTGCAAAGAATTAACATTTTGTCTGAAAGCGAACCAAAAATCACTATTTTAATTAAATGATGATGGCTCAACGATTGCTGACATATTCAAATGCATGGATCTTGTTTGAAACATTTTCAGTTTAGGCACAAAGATTTATTCTCTAGTCCAAATGTGTGCGCTTAAACAACATTTTGAGCTTCAAGGCAAACTTTCTATAAGATCAATCTAGTCGCTCATTTCCGTGACATGGAAAACAAACAGGGTATATTAGATATTTGCTAAAACTGAATATTTCATATTGTTAATTATATACAGGCTTATAAAAACACAAACATTTTGAGAAAGTACATTTTCCGACAGGTTGATTTAGTTCTTGTATGAACGCGTCTTATTCCCATTTGATCTATTTATCCCAATTGACTCATATTGACTCATCGCCAGATAAGTGGGCCAAGTACCACATAGCTTCCGACCAAATACTGACGACTCTGTAAGATGATTCAGTACGTTAATCTATATCGACCCGCTATTTTTGGAGGGTCCCATACAAATTAACTTGTAAGTCCAAATTCGTATACTACGGTATCCTGAATATTTTGTCCAAAAAATACGCTGAATAGCAATGTTCTTTCTGGTATCTTCTATAGATTAGATTCATACATTTCATTCAGCTGCGACAAATCCATTTAAATTTAATACATATTATTATTTATAATAATGATTAGTAAAACTTAAATAAGTCATTTGTTTATTGTCAGCACAGTCTAGCATATATCGTGAGCTTAATAAACTTAGCTCTGAGAATGACCATTGTCAGCATTGCTACACCGCTTCTCGTACATCGCATACCTGGATCGACCTGAAATGTGGTGTTAAAATATCTCACGTCATAGGCAGGTTAAGTTTAACGTTGGTCAAATTCACCCAAACAGGAAAAAATGATCATTCAACAAGAACTAGAATTTTTTTTATAAACATTTTTAAACAATTTTACCATTTATTCGTCAATTGAAAATCAGTATGGCGGCGTTGGGTAGGCACTGGAAATTCATATAATTTTGCATTGGAACATATTGAAAAGAATGTGAAATTTAATGTCAATGTAGGGGTTGTCTGAATGGGTGCAGCGGTTGAATTAACACGCAGTAAAATAAGTATAATTATAACTTACTGAAATCTTTTGCGTGTGGGTGGTACCCTTATTGGCATGTGATGGTTTTTAAGTTTAAGTTTGAAAATATTGGACTGATTATAATTAAGTTATTAAATTATGTAATTTGTGTGGGAAGTTACAGAAAAGGCGTTGTTTTCCAATCGATTTTATTCAACTTTAGCCGTTAAGCTGTTTCAATAGGAAAAGCACTAACCATGACTTTAAACTCGATAAATTAAATGTTATCCAGCGGAAAATTACTAAACAATGCACAGTCGAATACTTTCATAAAAGCTGCAGGGTTAATTAGAAGGAAACAAGATAAGAGTTCGAAACTTCGTACACGTAATTTATACGGCACAACCGAACATTGGTAAACAAATTCTTGATACTTTCAAAATGAACAAAATTCCTGAAGTTTTGTCTTCTCTGCAACAGCTTTTGTTCTGGTTCCTTTATAAATCATAATGGAGTTTAAATACATCCTATACAAATGAGCGACCTAATCCATATATTCTTAGATTGTTGTCTTTCTTTCAATTCCATTAAATTCAACCAAATTTGGCACATGTCAAGTATTACCTGAAGTTAGTTGTGGGGATGAAAATAGCCTCTTCTTCCACACTCCTTCAGAAATCTTCCATGTAAATTGATTGATTTACAAAAATTCCATTTTTTCTGCAATTTCTAATCAAAATGGAAATTTGTCCATCATATTGCCTTATAATAATTGGTTATGGCTTTGTAGTACCTCTCTTAAAAAATGGAACGGTTTAGTAAAAATCAATATTTTCTCCATTATATTTAGCGCAACTTTCAATAAACTTCGAGTAATATTTAAAGAGGTTTCAGCCAGATGTTCCTCTTTGCAACGTTGAACCGGAAATGTTGATGAAAATGGTATCTACACTTTTCTGAAAATCGCTTTTCTGAAAATGCAGTTTTTAAAAACTGGCATCTATAACTATACACACGTATTTATACTATTTCTCTATGTTTTGTATTTTACAAAAAGAATTATTTAATGTTAACCTTTTAGTAGGTGCCTCTTGATTGTTAGGGAAAACATCTAAAATGTCGAAAACAAAAGTCGGCTGTTGTGTTTTAAAATCAAATTAGGTATTTTCACATGTCGATTTCGATCTTTCGATTTTTTTCTGCTGAAAATGGAGCCCTATTTTTGAGTACATAATTCAAATCTAATTATTAGTAAAATGACATAAATTATTGCATTCCCAAAAATCAAGCGATTTTCTTGCTATTCTTGATTTCATCTATATTTGTAAAATCCTTTCCTTTATTTATTGATTACTTTTTGGTTTTAATTGGAAGATGAATTGCACCTAA
Source organism: Philornis downsi (assembly GCA_019455685.1). Lineage (NCBI taxonomy): Eukaryota > Metazoa > Arthropoda > Insecta > Diptera > Muscidae > Philornis > Philornis downsi. The sequence continues at coordinate 232,877 of JAHXMU010000220.1, forward strand.
ACTACAACTAGTGTAATATGCAAGTGCTTCCCTAAGGACATGATCTATAAATTTAACTTTTTTCGAGCTTTTTTAATAATATAATTGTTCCAAAAATGACTTGAAGTATACTTTCCTGTTTGAGTAATTTCAACAGCATACTGACATGCATTGCTGTTATTTCCTCTTTAAAATATGATACTGATTGGATATTCAAAAATTTCTGGTGTCATTACAGTGGGCGTTGGAACTCGTTACACAATTTTCACGGACTTGCGAATAAAATTTTATTACAATCCGAAATATGGAAAGAAATTATTAATTTTTCACGACTAACATATGCATTGGAAAGACCAAGCCAGCATTCCAGATGATTATCTGGGTATTTCAAAGTGAATGCCAGTCAGGTTATTCGAATTAAACTCTCCTTAATACCCCATGATTTAATATGCATATAAAGTTAACTATTCGGTGTTATATTTACTCCTGGATCACTTTGCATCCAAAAGGGAATTAAGTTGAATTAAATAAAAAATTAAGTACAGACCGATTGTCTCGAGCGTAGCTGATATAAAATTATATGAAATAGGTGGAGGTTGAACTATGGTACATTTTGAAGTCAAACAAAAAAAGTTCGATTATAATAACTTTAAGTATTATAACTACTGCAATATTTCAGAGTTAGCCCAAGCATGAAATTAAATCTTCAATGCTACTTTCCTCTGTACTGGTTTTTATTCTAAGACACAAATATGACAATTGCTTCTGAAATAAATCGCCAAATCAAAGCTATTGGTTTTTATTATTATTGTTATTATTTTTGTTAAAATTATTATAAATTGTTATCATCATCATTGTTACGACATATTTAATTCAATTACAAAGTATTTGCAAATTACATATTTAAACATGTTGTGTGTGATATGTCTGCATAAAAGATCCAAATTTAGGTCAGTAATTTCATTAGCTTTGTGAAATAGAGATTTAGTTAATGTATATTACAGTATGTCTCAGCGCCCCTTTGGCATTATTGAAGGTAGTCGACAACAGCTAATCTGTTATGTATTATACAATATTTCATTGCAATAATAATATGATAGGTATATACGAGTACATACAGCTACAAAAGACGCATCTCTATATTTTGTGAAAGACATTCCTTTAGTTAATTTTTAAATATAGAAACGGTTTTTTGAGTTTTTTTATAACATGTGTCAAGGTGTTATACTCAACACTTATCAAATTCGTTGTTTGAAAAAGACACGTTCATTCCTCTGAATATTATCCAATACTACATATGACTTAAAAAACGTAAAAAAGCAGTTGGTTTCTATATAAGCCCTAGGTTTGTAAAACATTTTTTTTGGAATATCTCTGTGTAATATTAATGTGGACATCGTAGTGGAAAGATTGAAAATTTTTTTTTTTTTTGCAATATCTGCAGCTATTCTAATTAAAAATTTATGTTATACTTACGTATAGTAGGTAAATAATAATATAAATAGGCGCTAATTTTGATTTTAATCTCTCCATGTTTGGCACCTCCAGCCTACATTATTTTAAAAATGAATTCCAGAATATTTTATACTAAGAACTTTTGAAATCTCTATTCCATTAATGTAAATTGTGCAATCACCATTAGTAACGGTCTGAATTTTATATATTTCATTTTACTAGCTTTTAAAAATAATCTGTTTAATTTCTCATATTCCTATACGAAGGCATCATATCTTTCAATAAAAATGTTCAGAAACAAGTTCTGTTTGTGAATATACAGAAACCATACACCCTTCGCCTACATACTAGTACAATGTTTTCCAGTTAGTTCCAAGTTATTTATGCCATTAAGGTATGTTTTGTACAGTAGTGGTTCCGACACACTTCCTTGTGGAACTTCAATTGCACTGCCTCCAAAAAACTAACTTTTATTAATCTGTACGTACTGTTTCCGATTACATAAATAATTTTTTATAAGTGCAGCTTGTCTATTGCCTATACCATAGCATGTATTTTTTTCCAATGATATGGAGATAGTCAAGATCGAAGGCTTTTGAAAGGACAGAAAATTGCACCAGCTCTGTATGCAATCCGTCACAAATATAATTAATTACGGTTTCTTCATTTCTGCAATCTATTCTGAAGCCATATTGATTTTCAGAAAGAAATTTTTATCTTTATCTTTCAAAGAGTTTATCACTGATGTTTACTTCCTGTTTTATTATATTGTTGAATATATTCACTAAATATTAACATAGTTCGTGCGCACATTCCATTAAAACTTTTGGACTAATTTCATCATTACCTGCAGTTTTTGATGTATCTAGATTTATCAGTAATGTATTGACCCAATTATCAGTTGTATAAATAAATGTAAAATAATTTCTATGGAGACATAACGTTCTGAGTGAATTAAAGTGATTATCGAGATATAAAGATTTTTGGTACCTCAGCTCTGGCACCGAGTTTATACAAAACTTACTAAAAGTCAGCTTTGAGAAAATCACATGTAATGTGTTTACTTTGCTCATTTCTTCATTTTATTTCGAGTTTCAAAAATCTGCTCATTGTTGTATTCAGAAATTTCTAAAATTCGGCTGACGAATGTTGCAGTTTTAAAGGATTTTCAAAATAGTATTGGGTTGTTGAAATTCCTCAAGCATTTTTTATGATCTTACCTAATCGTTTTGAATATACATTCAAGATTTTTACACTTTTCTCTCCTTCTCTATTTTGAAAGATTATTTGTGTAATCTATTAGCTTTTGAAGATTGACTGTTACCCATTGAGTTATTTTCTGCTTTAACAATTTTCTTTTTCGTTTTTTAATGTAGACATTACCAATAGATGCACCACTAGATGGTCTGGTTAACGTATTGTGCCAATTTTTATAACCATAATAGTCAAATATTTGAATGGTGTTTAAATTGGAATCACCAACAAATATGCATGACATTCTCCCAAATTAATATAATTTCTAGATTATTAAGGAAGTAATCTAAATTGCATTTCTGTGACCTATAGTACGGTATTATTTTGAGTATCCTTCGGTTATGTTTTTTATCGTTCACATTTAGGACAACATCAACAGAACATTTAAAATAAAATTACATATGTAGTAGTCATATCGCAGCTATCTTTCAGCTTTATATACAGCCATATTATAATTTTGCAGTAAATCACGTTGAAACCAAGTTTCTTGGAGACGTCAGTATAATATCAAGTAGGTTGGGACAATGTAATCTATTAAATTTGTGTAATGAAGAAATGCTTATTAATATTATGGTAAAATACTTATTGACTTATGTAAATGTGATTTACAACAATTAAATTAAGTAAAATACTGCGTAACCTTAAAATTCATATAACATTATAAATGTGTTTTATATCCTCTATGCTCTCCTTTGACTGCAGCACATAGTGCGAATTAGTTCCTCTCATGACGCTATGGGTTTTGCATAATGAAGAGAATAACGTAAAGAAACATTTTCGCAAACAATTTTGTAAACAAATATGCCTTGGAAGAAAAATCTCGATAAATGCTTTTCTGGTATAAACATTAAATTAGCAGATACTTTTTAGAACAATAATCTCCATAAACTCTCCATCATGTGCAAATTTTATACATGTTACATAATTTTATAATAATTGAATATTAAATATTATGTATTATTATTATTTTGTAAGATATATTGTTATAATTATACTAGCCGACCCGGCAAACGTTGCTTTGCCTTCAAATTTTATTTTTATTGGAAATGTTTCATGCCAATCGGTCTATTATAATCAGAAACGCCTATATTTGCAGAAGAACTTAAAATATGTTCACTCAACCGAAATACAAAATTCTGTTTAAATACCGTTAGCAGGAGCAGAAATAATTGCTTTTTAATTTGTGGTTTGTATAGGAGGTACCACTCCCCATTGTCCAATCCCGCCCATATTTGCAGCAGCACTTAAGATATGTACACCAAACCGATGTACCAAATTTTGTTCAAATACCGTAAACAGGAGCAGAAATATTGGATATTTAATTTATGGTTTGTATGGGAGGTACCACGCCCCATTGTCCAATCCCGCCCATATTTGCAGTAGCACTTAAGATATGTACACCAAACCTACGCACCAAATTTTGTTCAAATACCGTAGGCAGGAGCAGAAATAATTGATTTTTAATTTTTTGTTTGTATGGGAGGTACCACGCTCCTTTGTCCAATTGGACCGAATTGTAAATCTAAACCATCCCGGGCACCACCCAGACGCATATACAAAAATGTATGCAAAGCGGTCCAGCCGTTCTGGAGTTTTAAGCATCGGAACAAACCACGATTCATTTTTATATATATAGATATTATTTTATACTATTAGTGTTGTAAAGTTTTATAATGTATTTGTTATCGAATTATGGAGCAAATATGTCGTTGTATTTTAATTTGATCAAATCGGCTTTAAGACATACAATTGCAATCCTGAATAAAAAAAATTAAATTAATTATGCAGGAGAATCTACTCCTTGAAGGAGCACTTCTGAAAGCTCGTACTTTTCTACTACCACCGAAAAACGCAAAACGAAAAGGTTTTGTAAAGCTCAGAAATAGAGTTTCTAGTTTTTTTTTCGGACAATTAAGTGTGTGCAATTTAGTTTATTTTTCTTAGCACATTTTTTTTATTAAATCGTGTGTGGGGACAATTTGTCTGTCCGCCAAGAGAGATAAATTGATATATGTGGCAATCTTTTTTTCTTGGCAGGCAGACTATAAATAGAAAATTGCGTTCTGATATCATAGCGGCCACTTGGCGATCAAGAAAAATCGAAATCGATTAAAGAGAAAAACAACTTCCGCAACGTCTGCCAATAGCGGTGGTGACCACATGCATTTAAAAGCGACGTAATTAATCTCTTGAAAGTTTTGATTCTCCATGATTTATTTAGTCGTCATCACATTGGGGAGTGGATATCTTTAGTCCGTCTCCTCTTTTATAGTTTCTGTGCATTTATTTTGTTTCATTATTATCGTGATTATTATGCTCATATTTGTCAAAAGATGATTCACACACACCTAACCAACTTCTCAGTGTGCGCTGGAAACAGCTGCCATCGGCACAACAGCAGCAGTCGTAGCAGCAACAACGTCGTCAACATTGCAGCAACAAATATCAGCGGATATTACTTGGGGTCTCAATTACAGCCGACTATTTTTTCCAATTTATTGTTTTTATTCTACGTCTTCTGTTTCTGCACATTCGTTTTACTACCATAATTTCAGTGATTCTGTCACTTTGACGCCATTGTTCACTCCTAACCTTGCGCACGCCCACCCGTTGTTACCGTACTTTCTTTTAAACTTACTTCTTTCGACACGTAATATCCACCCTCCCCCGTCTAATAGTATTGGAATGTGCACAGAGACATAACAAATGATAGAACAACTAAAGCAAGTGATGATACTTGCACTGAGTGGGTCACCGTACTTTTACTCTTTTTGCCAAGTCCTTTTTAAGCATATTAACTCATGAATGTTTACGAATGGTGCAAACTGCCAATTGTAATTTGACTAACGTTTTCATATAAATATCTGTGTGTTACAATCGAGACTCTTAAATCTTCACCTGTTTATTAGAAGGGGGTAAAGTATTTTAATTATTTTCAAATAGTAAACAAAACATATATAATGACCTTACCTAAATTGCCTAAATTATAGCATGATCTTACCAAATATTAAATTAACTAACTTTCAAAAGTTTTACGGCTGTAAAAAAATTTAGGCGCATCCTATGTTCTTTCGCCAAAAATTTTAGATCATTTTCAATATATGGTGCGAATATTTATCTGCTATATTATATGGAATGTACGAGGTGCTCCATCTACATCAAGATTGGTGAATTTGAAATGAAAAGGTATATCGCTCCTTTGAATATGAAAAGATTGCAGAGATAAAGTTGTTTATGAATACTATTCATCAAGACACTCTTCTAGACCACGAAAACATTCTTCTACAGAAAAATCACCATTTGCATAAAACAGAAAAAAAAACAAATTCCAATTCGTCCAACTCACATTTAGACTCACTCAACAAGACCTAAAGTTTAATGACGATTCCAAGCATTAGTTTGAGAAGCATTTATTATAATCGTTACAAATAATGATAGGTCGTTGTATTGGGTCTCGGATTCGCAATCATATGGACGATAGTCGCGTGTTACAATCATGAAATATTTTATGTAACAACTGTCTATGAGGATATTCTTCTGCAAACAATTAAAACAATTACATAATTTTCTGTCTAAAAACGCTTTTTCTGCTTTCTCCAAATGAAAAATGTATCACAAAATGTCTATTTTATATGTAATATTTTAAATATATTTAAAAATATCTATGAATACACTTTTATTCATGAAAAAAGTTTAGAAGAAACGTATCTATATGAAAAATAACTTTAGATACCTTTCTGTATGAATTAAAAAAACTATTCGTCCAATCTATTTCGCCGCCTTTAAAGTATTCCGGGTTATAAGTACTGATTCAGGTCTCATCTCCCATATTAAAAAATAAATCCTCTTGCATGCCATGAATGAGATATGAAAGAGCTTATCATATTCAGTGAGCTTACACGCATTCTATTTTTAAGCGTGTCTGTTTGAGACGTTTCAGACTTGTCGATTACTCGACTACTCGAAATGTTCGTCAGTCATATCCAGGAGGTGACTGCCGTTTAAATGTTAAAGGTGGCAGTATCTCGGGGATTGAATCTGAGATTATGCCAACAACAGTCTTGCTGCTGTCTCCCATAATAATGCGTTTTATAATGTGCAGTTAATGAGAAATTGGCTCTTCATAGATTTTAACGCGATGGTCTTTTTCGAAGAAATTGATTGTTTTTTATCAATCGATGTTTGTTGCGTTTGGCCCAAAGTATCTTTTAATATGGAGGTGAATGTTGATCCACTGGAAATACCAGTCTTTATCAAGGTTTCTAATTGTTGTTCGATGGTATTTAGCATCAAATCTCGAATTTGTCGGACGTTTTTATCGGTAGATGATGGTTGTTGTCTGAAATTTAATAGGATCATAATCAACCCTAAAAAAATTAATCAGAAACTTTAACGCGTTTATTTGACGTAACTTCCATGTTTATTTGCTAATTGTCTAAAGCGTGTCTTCGGCAGTCTAGGATTTCTTCATAACACAATCTGTCGATCTCTTGACACTTACATACATATTTTTGTTGCAATTTTTTAGTCCGAGGTTTCTGCTCAGCTTACGCATAAACATAGGAAAATTTTAAATTTCTAGTGTTGTCACTAATCGTTGACAGTTCATAACATAGTCATGGATGACGTACATGAGAGGGCGGCGGTTGGAGCAACACTTTTGAGTACTAAATGCTTAGTAATTTTTTTTAATTGACATTTGAACTTTTAAAGGCTTAAATGAACAATCATGCTTGTGTATGTTTGTTGATTTGGTCATCAATCATAATTTTCTTAGGTATAACGATAACTAAAAACAACACAAAAAGTGATACAAATTAAAAGCAAAATATATTTCCAAAACAGCAACAGTTAAATAAATTCATCCGCATGATTGGCGTTCGTCCACAAAATCAGAACAATTTTTACGAGGTGTGTTCAAAAAAAAAGTTGAATTTTAATTTGTCTCAGAAAATATTTATTTATTCATCATTTTCTATTTTATCTCCTTTAAAGTAGTCCCCCTCAGATATAATACACTTGTGCCAGCGTTTTCAAATCCTCGAAACAGTTCTAATGTGCTCTTCTTGGTATGTCCTTGAGCTCTCTCAGCGATTCGGTTTTTATCTCCTCAATCGTCGCAGACCGCCGGCCTTTCATGGGTCTCTTCAATCTTGGGAACAGAAAAAAGTCACAGGGGGCCAAAATCTGGTGAATACGGTGATGAATACAATTCTCCATAACAATTTTCTTACTTTCTCAACATTTTCATCGGTTGTTGATGTGCTGGGGCGTCCAGAGCGAGCGTCGTCATTCAAATCTTCTCGACCTTATGTGAAAAGCTAGTACCATTTGTAAACATTTTTTTTACCCCGAGTACTCTCACCGTATGCCACTAATTCCATTTTTTGCACAAAATTCGATGCAACTTCTTTGATCCATTTTTTCGATAGCAGAAAATCGCCGAACACACAAAAAACTTGTCTTGTCTCAATTGGAGTATTTCTCATTTTAAATTTAGTATTAAGTTCTTTTCTTGAAAAATGTTCATCTCAATATACTTAACTGATCCGGGATAATACTTACCAGTTTTCTTTTTCAGTTCATAAGATGTTCATCATCTAAAAATGCGTGACATTTCGCTGCCATAGGCATTCTTCAAATTTCCTTCCTTAGTTCACTATGAAAATCATTTTCATTAAAAACAAGAATCAGAATGAAGTTATTTATTATTTTCTAATCGTAAAACAACACTCGCATTACAAAAATATGTCGACATCACGAAACTTCAGGCCCGCGTCGGTATAATGTTAAAAAACATTTTGTACGGGGCTTAAGAAATTAACGCACAAATTTAGATATATTTCGCTTTACGAAAAATGCAATAAATTATGCCTGCTTGTTTCTCTTCCGCTGGTTAGTATTCCGCAAGGAAAACAGTCTCTTATTTAGATAGCATAATATAATCGCTCATCGCCAGCGAATATTTCCCAGTTATATAGAAGTTATTTCAAATATATTGCACATGTGAAAATTAAACTGATAATGACTGCGTTGTTTTCGAACTTTATTTGAGAGACTAAAGGGAGTTCCAACAGGAACGAAAGATTTAAATTTGGCGACATTCGAAGTGTCATTGTTTGACATTTGAACAATTGTTATTGGTTGCTAGTAGAAGGTACGAGGTTAGTAAAAATGGAGCGCTACACGAATGAACAACGCATTCTCATTGTGAAATTGTTTTACCAAAACGGTGAAAGTTTTGCGGCTACAGTTCGCAAATTGCGATCAATTTGGGGTCACAATAATGGTCCAAAAGACTCAACTGTAAAGAGATTAATGGATAAATTTGCCAAAACTGTGTCTGTTAGTGATGTAAAGACAACAACGCGCCTTCGACCATGTCGATCGACTGAAAATGTCGCAGCTGTACGTGATGATGTCGCTCAAACTCCATCCACCTCAATTCGACACTGATCTTAGCAAATTGGTGTCTCCAAATCCACTATGCAGCAAATTTTGACGAAAGATTTGCATCTTCATGTATACAAAGTTCAATTGACTCAGGAACTGAAGCCAGCTGACCATGGACAGCGAAGGGAGTTCGTTAATTGGGTATTGGAGAGACAACATGAAAATTAGGCATGTCAAGCGCAAACAGTCAATGGTGTTCGGTATCGTAAAATGATAACCAGTTTTTCGTGCCTAGAATTGAAGAAATGAATGTGGAGGGCATGTGGTTTCAACAAGACGGCGCCACATGTCATACAGTCAGAGAAACAATTCAATTGCTGAATCAGTCATTTAAATCTTGCGTTCTTGTTGGGACACCCTTTATTTTATGCCATAAAGGGAACGAATCGCAGTTTAACATTATTTACTTGCTTTCCCAACCAATGGCACGCATAAAAATTCCAGAGAATAAGAACGAATTCTCTCGCCAAGAGAGAAATATATATATATATAAAAAGTATAAAAATTTGCAAGTGAATACAAACACCCTATGAATGAGGTATGAGAGAGCTTCTCACATTCAGTGAGTTTACACGCGCTCCATTTTTAAACTCACTCAACGGGACCAACAGTTTAACGACGATTCTGGACGTCATAGTTCGAGAAGCATTACGGATTAAACCCGGTGGCATGAGAATGCAAATTGGGTGTATTAGCCGTCGCGTTACAGTCGGTCAGTTAATTACTTATTTATGTTATTAGTTTGCTATTACCTTTTTTATTCCAGATGTATGCACACATGTACAGGGTACTGCACCAATTGCACTACAATAAGCAATTCAAATAACTTTTTCTAATCAATGTATTTCATTTATTTATTTTTTATTATTGTATAGAAAATTTAATTTATTTTATATAACGAATTGGGTTTGAAGACGTAAATGCGACACCTGATCAAGAAAATTATTCATTGCGGGGTCAAATTATTATTTATTATTATTATTGTTTTAATGGACTGCTTCAATTCGGTCAAATTCCTTGGTTCTGTTTTGTACATCTCTTGCTTGACATAACCCCACAAAAAAACGTTTGGTGCGGTAGGTCAGGTAACTTTGGGGGCCAGTAGAAAATGGAGTTTCTGCATATTAATTTTTGGGAATTTTTGTTGAAGCTCCGCCATAACCGGTCTGGCTGTGTGTGCAGTCGCTTTATCTTGCTGGAACTAAATGCTGTTGAAACGGATACGTCTTCGGTGCAATTCTGAGTAAAGAAAACTCCTGAAACGTCTTGAAATAATGGTCCCTCGTTGACAGTTATAGTAGCAACTCGTGCGCCATCTAGAACAATAGAATTTTTTAGGTACAAAAGTACAATTATTTAAAATTCAAAAGTAATTTTTTTTCTCGGAATTTGCAAATTGTGTAGCACTAAACTGTCACTCGATTCTTTTAGTAATCTGCACAAATCCGTACAATTTACTTGTAATCAAACAGAACGAATAATGAAATCAACGAGTACTGCACAAAGCTTCCTTTTCATGCTAATAATTCTACCGGTGATAATTATAATTGTTAATGTTTATTTCATTTATTGAACAGTCTTGTAATTTAAAGTCCTTTGGCCAATATTAAGCAAATTACAAAATGCATAAAATAAATACTACTGGAATTGAAAAACAAAATCAAAATATAACTTAGAATATAACATCAAATTAACTAATAACTATTTACCTATAACGCTCAAATTAAAGGGCTCCAAAAAGTAGGCGTTATAGAGGGAAATGAAAATAATGGGAAAAAATTAATTATTGAATGATATGATATATATATATAGGTCAGCCCAAATTGCAAGTTTTTTTTTTTTTATCAAGTTAACAATTTTACAGTTTCATACTGGTTAGTAAATCAGAATATGCATACATTGAAATAAATACTACTCCAAAGTAAATGTAAAAATGTATATAAAATAACAATTGATCACATAAAATCATATATTTAGTATCAACCAATAAATAGATCAATAATTAACATTAACAAGCATTAAAGTGTAAAAGTTTATGTATTTACATTTGTGTAGTGGAACATATATGCAGTCTAATATTGAACCATTTCAATTCAATTAGTTCTGAGTAGTTATTGTTAAATTCATTGGTTGTGATCCAAGTTTGGTCTCTTTTAGGAATTATCTTCTGGCTTATCCATGGTATGGTATGTACTGATTTTTTTTTCTTTAATAGGTTTGAAATTTTTTTACTGTAAGGATCAGTTTGACGTCTTCTTGCCACCCACAGTCCATATTCCAGAGCTCTATCAAATCTATCGACATTCGCTCAAATATTGATGATTATTGGTGATTTCTTCCAGGGATCTCTAAGTAAAACTTTCAGAAGTATACACTACTTCCGAGACGTACCCAAAACTTTCCACTGGCTGCTCTCTAACAAGGATTTCTTAAAAGCTATGAACCCACAACTGTGTTAGATTAGTTGCATTCCTAATTAAAATCAACAATGTGAGAAAAACATTCGTGGTTATTGAACTATGTGATGGTGGTAGATGTGATAGTCACGCTATTTCGTTATATGGCGGCGAAGACCTTGACGACTTAAACAATTTGTCGTTCATCATCTGTGTGGTCGACTGTTTTGCGTGGAATCCAGGAGTAACCTTTTAAACCCTTTTAGAATTAACAATAGTACCCGTAGGGTGAGGTCGTACATACAACATTTCTACTTTAAAAAATTCAGTCAAATTAGGGAAAAAGTTTTCTAAGCATCATTTCGTAACTAGGCACCACGTCACCAATTACAAGTGCTAAAGTATTGAATTCTTCATGTATTGTGGTATACTTTCCAGTCAGGTCCTAATGGTTCATTATAATGAGAGCATCTGAATCATGTTCCAGACGAAGTCTACCGGTGCAAACGGGGCAAGTGGATCAATCACAACCAATGCTATTCTTAAATGAAATTCACCGTTCTTGTAAACTTCCATACGTAAAGATAGCTGGACTCATAGCAACTGCGGTACTTTACTACAATTGAAATATAAACTGTTGGCGTAATACTTAACTTTTGGACTGCTCGTGGTGAATTTACGCATGACACTATTTGCCTTTTTAATGCAAGAACAGATTTTCCTCTCCGGCGCGCTCAACTTTATAAACTTTAGTCTGGAAACAACAACATCCTAAGAAAAACTCTAACTACAGGTGATGGATATTGGTATAATGGAATTAATCGTCATGTCTGATTCGAGGATTGTTATCACAGGAAACTTCAGCTGTAATGAATACGGACAATCACAATCAAGTATGGGCAACTTTAAAGAAAACAAATTCCCCTACATAGCATGAATGAGAATATAGTTATCCAAATTTGCCAGCAAACGTTAAAACAGGTTTCGAAAATGTATATGGAAAACATGTATAAATTTGTTATTCATAAATGATTTGGTTTAACTTGGCGGAGAAATAGTTTCAAAGCATATAAATCCATAAATGCACTTAGGACACCTACTGAGGACAATATATTATGTGTCTAATATGCAATCATTTTACTCTTAGTTGGCTACTGCAATGAAGGCAACATTTGTCACCTTGTGCTGCAATAAAGGTAGAGAGCACCACTTGTGATTGTTCAAGTCGCAAGATTTGTGATCAAATTATAATAGAGCAAATTGTGAAATGAGTTTTTAAATGCATGACGGGTTTTAAGAGGCCTGATAGAATCTATATAGATTTCTTACATTTTCTTTGCATATTCGTGCATGTACTCGTATTGTGTATTGTGTATGTTTAACGAATTAGTCACACATTATCTGTATTGTTCCCTAAGGTGCGCCATACATTTCAACCAGATATTTTATACTTTCTTTGGTTTGGGTATTAAAAAACTGTAATCCTGTATTTCGTGACTTTAATGTAGCATTATGTTGTTGGAGTTGCATATTTGGATCACCGTTAATGTGGCTCTATTATGTATTAAACAAAGGAGACACATTATGTTTTATACTAAGAATCATTTTCTGTAGTTGTAGTAACTGATATACCTAGTTGATATACCTAGTCCTGCCATATGTTCTGTTACAAATATAAAACGCGATAAAAAAAAACCAATATTCATATTGTATTCAAAATTATTTCATTTATTAGAAGACAATATTGGTTATTAAAAAAAAATGGTATTCACTCGAAATGGCCGCCTTTTGCTTTAACACAAGCCTTCAAACGGTGTGGCCGTTGGGCTATAGCCGCATGTACGATTTCCATGGATTCTCATCCGTAAACAGAATGTTTTCATGGCCATTGTCCGCGTGCCACTGCAAAAGTCGCTTGCATCTTTCCAGCCTAATTTTTTTTTAGCTGAGGACTTAGAAGACGCCCCTTGGACCGACGATAGGCTTTCATATGCAGATCATCCCGAATCAGCCTAGACATGGATCTGGTTGATATATCCAATTCCTTGGACATGACTTTCTGCTTTCGAAGAGGATTTCTCCGAATTCTTTCACGCACTGCCTTTGCTACCGCATTCGTACGGACAACGCGCGGGCGACCACTTTTTGGCCTGTCTTCTACTCCAGACAATTCGCCGAAGCGAGCAATAGCACGATAAACGAACATTCTTGATATTCCGAGTGGTTTTAGCAACTCGAAAATTTCTCCAGCATTATTTCCGCACTTATGTAATGCTATTACGCCGACTCGATTCTTTTTAACGCCCCACTCCATGTTAATAGATTGCAAGCTGAAACCAAACTGACTAGTATTCTTCACTAAACAGTGCATGTGTTCTGAAAAAAAAGTTAACGGTTCTATTCCCTCAAGAAGTTTTGAACGATAAGCGCTGGAAATTGTGTAACAGAACATATGGCAGGACTAGGTAATTATCACGAATAGTAATTTATTGATCTGGCTTAGACTGTTATTGTCATTGATTTGCCTATATTCTTCCTTCATAAATATCAAAGTTTGTGCCAAAGATATTGTGATGCTGCAGGTACTCTATGTGCCTCACTGTCTTATTTATCTAACATCGACAATCATTTTGGGAAACGTTCCTTTATATTATTGTCGGTGCCTCGGTGGCATCTGAACATGGCATTGTGAACATTAACCAACTGGATTAAATTTTTTCTAAGCCTTTTTCTTATTTTTCTAATCAAAAATTCAGAAATCAAAATTTATCATATTAAAATTTGTTTTTGAATGATTTTTGTATGATTCCCAATCAGAATTTAAACGTCGTGGTCTTCGACTCTTAAGTTCTTTGCTAACCTCTTCTGTACAGGTGATAAAAAGTATGGCAGATGAATGCTGATAGCTGCTGTTGGCTATCGTTGCCGCTTTTACAGCTAAATATCAATTTGGGAGATCCAGATCGAAGCTCATGGAATCGTGCAGGGAAACCCTTGATAAACTGGATATTCGCGATGTCAGGGTGCTGGATTCCGGGACATAACAATTTTCGCATGAACAAAACATCAAATTCCCTGGTAGGAAGAGCCTGTGTTATATCTATACAAGATTTTCTGAACTGTGAGAGTATTCTTCGATTTGACTGATGACTCGATGTGGAGTTGGAGAACAGCAACTGGAAGGTGGTCTTTTTTTCCTTCCTATCACATAGGTGGTTGATGGTCTATCTGTTTAGCGTATATATCCACCCCCTTGGAATGATCGATGTCTTCAAACAAAACATTGTGATTCACCATATCGAACGTCCTCGATGGCCACGAATAATATCTTTTATATCGGCGATTTTGATTAAGACCTTAGTCATGTTCTTTCGTACTTTGTCTTTTACTAAATCCATATTGGTATGTATCTACTGGAAAGGGCAATGTAAGGCTAAGGAGTATTAGTGACTCAAGTAATTTCACTAATTGCAATAAGGAAAATTTTCTGTATACCACACTTTGTTTGCGATCTTTCGCGGATCGACAAATATAGTTTTACTGGATTTTACGGGATTTGCAGTTTTAGTAATACCTCGTGCAATGCCATTTTACCTCGCCTAAAGCAACAATGATAAGGCCCAGTCAGTTGGATCAGAATAGTTTTTCCAATTAATACATTCGACCACATGCACTGGGTAAATGATTGGAATGTTCGTTTGTTGGTACAAGTGCAACCGCATTGCAAAAAAACGTAGACCAACGTAAAATAAAAGAAATGTGGTTAGTTTGGATAAATAGTTAAGGTCTTAGCAATAGGAATAAGTTCACCGCCGTGAATGTCGATGACTAAAATTGCATGTTTTCACGTCATCAAATGCCTTACCGTAGATTATAAGTTTAAGTATTATTAGTTAACAAACAATTTACTTTCGAGTAAGTTCTTTTGAATGAAGCTGTTGAAACTTTTGGTAAAGTGTAATATTTGTATTGTTGAAAAGAAGGACGTTAAAAGTCCATTTAGAGCAAGCTACGGGAACATCATTAAAATTGTAGTAATGACGATTAAGTATATATGGATTGGAAACTATTTTTTTTTCATCTGCTGATGATATTTATTTCGTGCGCAAAGGCGATTGGAAACCAACCTGACATGATGTAGAATGATACGCATTTTAGAATATAAGCTTATGTTTTGTGGAACTTATTAAAACTGAAAGACGAAACGTTTGTTTGCTGCCAATGAGAAAAGGGAAAGGGATGAGAAAACGCTTACCGTTTGAAAAAATTTTGTGATCAACAGAAACAGTGCAACCTTCATCAAATGTATTTCACAGCTGGACGTGCTCGAAGTGCTACCAAATTCACGCAACTGTATCAACCAAACGGCTAATTACAAGTCTCTGGAAGCATATCGTTTTATGTGGCAGTTACAAAGTAATCGAAATGGAATTCATATGCAACAGTGTTATACTTTGTACTTGGCAGGAAAATTTCATCCAGCCATTTTTTGTCAGCTACGATATTTACGTCTGAACAGAATGTTTGTGTATCGAACTATTATACGTTACAGACGTCAAAAAACGGCATGGAAGCGGATGATCAAAGACAGCAACATCGTCAGAAATTATTCGGTAAAGCTCAGTCTAATTAGCGAAAAATTTTAATGTGTCTGCTCGTAGCGAATATCGCATATTAAAAAATGAACTATGATTGATGTCTTATAAAACACAAAACACAAAAGGTAGTCAGCGTAGCAAGAGCAAAGGTGTAAAAATACTTTCAAGTCTTGTGTTTTTTTCTAATGAAAAAGTTGTTACGGTTTAGAAATATGTAAACAAATGAAACCAGTATGTGTGGTTAGAATACAAATCTAAAGGCAATTTAGACCAGCAAATTGCTCTTTGATGCAAGCATAGGACCAATACCAAACCCTGTACACAAAGCTAACTTGAGACTAAAATGTCTGTCCTGGACAGACTCGATGCTATTATCCACGCTAAAGGTGGCTACGTCGAACAATAACACACTTTTCTTAAAATTTGAAATGTTTTTACTGATGTTTTTAAATATAAAAAACTAAAATTGAAAAACTACAGCATATTCAATTGGTAGCACTTCGAGCGCCGAAATCAAATTGTATTCATTTTTAGGGAAATGTTTATGAAAACAACAACAACAACATC
The DNA here is from genome assembly GCA_019455685.1 of Philornis downsi. Lineage (NCBI taxonomy): Eukaryota > Metazoa > Arthropoda > Insecta > Diptera > Muscidae > Philornis > Philornis downsi. Next base: position 249,579 of record JAHXMU010000220.1, read on the forward strand.
TTTTGATCCTCTTACAAGAATCCATTGACAAAAGCAAACAAATCTTCACATTTATATAAAATTGCTCACTCCTTTCCATTTTATAAGAAAGAAAAGCGCTATTACCATAGGCAAAATCAGAATTAAATAAATGAATAGCTGCCAAAAGTTGGATAAGGTAAAGCGTATGTACTTACCATGATACGCACAGTGTCTAGGATAATATACTAGTTTGTTGGAAGACATGTGAGCCTGAAATCTTCTCTTCTCATGCATAAAATGTCGACGTAGGTTACTGTACCAATGAAATATTCATTGAAACATTTTGCAATATATTATCCTTTGATTAGAGCGATGACATTAAACTAAACATTACAGCAATTTGGAAATATTTCGGAGTAGTGAAATTAATTCCTGAGTTGGGCTTGTCAATATGTGTGCTATTTGCACCAATTTTGCGAATCGTGATGCCTGCGTTCTATTAAGTTGTGCGCACTGTACCGACTTGTCATCAGGTTAGTTGACATGCAAAAAATGACTTCCAATACTACATACAATAAATATATCGACGCAATATCGTGGATGTTCCGACTTGCCGCCAAATAAGTGAGCGTGTCAAAATTAATAAATTTTGTCTGTTTTTCGAAGAAAATGGGAAATTTGTGGTATTTTTCAATAATCTCACCCACAATTAAGGCGGACCACAGTATCTTATGGGCAGCATTAAGCTGGGTTTTATAAAGAACTATCCGTCTAAAGTTGTTCAGAAATATTTCGTCGATATTTTTGCGTATTTATTGCAGTAGGGGCGTTCAAAGGATATGAATGTTAAAACTCTATACATCTTTAACCAAATAAAGGTAAAATGTAGAGACAGATATCTCTAAAGGTAAGAAAACTAAACAAATTACGCTTAGTCCAACCAATGACTACGCAGTTGAACATATCTTTTGTGTGTTTTAGTTTAATCATACAAATTACGCATACTAAGTTTCAACTCCGAACTTAACGCTTTTTATGTATATGCGGCCCTCCAAAAAATTAGTTGGTGTTCCAAACTTGGCTAAAGCTTAGATCCCACTATCGGCGCACATAGCACAATATGTACCGATTTTTATTGTGCTACATCGGTGCGTTTGACAAGGATTTGGGCAATTACTTTTTGAGCAGTCACATTATCATCGCATATTGTGCTATTTGTTTTCGGTACATGTCGTCCGGAAGAAAAATTTGTGCATAATCTGCAAAACGTGGTCACACTATCAGCGCACTTTTTGAGAAATTGAATCATATGTTTTTTGTTTACATATCTTCGCTGATTGATTTACAAACTTGAAAATCAATTTCTTATTTTACAGCATTTATTTATCTCGTAAGTAACGATCCTTGTATTCCGGGCAAGAGTATTCCCAAATGCATGGATAGGCTTCAACAGCCTGAATATGGTCATGTGTTGACTCGTTCGTCCAAGATCCGGAAACTCGTGGCCTTTTCCTTTTGTTTTCCGGGTTTGATGTAGACAATTCTTCAAAACTTGTTTCACCTTCTAAAATTTCGTAGTCTGAATACATTTTTAATGATTTTTTTTGTGACTACGCGTATTCAGTTTAAATTTTCTTTTTTGTGCTTCTTCCGCTTTTCTTGTGTTTACAAACAGTGTTGTTCTTAAAAATCGACGCTTATTGTTAACTTTGATCGGGGTGCAAGTGGCCGATAAAAATCGTCGTATTTTTAACAATTTTATTGTTCCACTTTATGTACAGAGTGTTCACATTATCGGTGCAACAGGGTTGTATTTCATAATTTTTAGTCAGCACGATTTCGGCACAGATTGTCCCATTTTGACAAATGTTGTGCGTTCCCACTATCGGCCTATTAAATTTTACAAAAATCGGTACATTGCGCCGATAGTGGGATCCCAGCTTAAGTTTTTACAGCAGCTCAAATAATAATAAAGCAATTTTGCGTTTAATTCAATATTCAATATTATTATTAACAGCTGGCTGCTTAAAAATTCTGTAAATAACAATTTGTTTTTTAAAAAAGGTTAAACTTAATTTAACAGTTATAATATATTACCTTAGTCGAACAATTCAATTTATTAATATTTAAATGAAAATTAATGCAATTTGGGCGCAATTCAACAAAAAATATGAACAATAACAAAATGTCAAATGTTAGTGTGGTGTGCAGCAAATTTGTTGAGTACACTTTTGTACATTACGCAGGGTAGCATTTGTGTGCAAATTGTTCGTAGTGCTGTTGTTCTAATGTGCAGTTTTCGGCAACAGTTGGACTCCGATGAATATTTTCATCGATACTACCATACACTGCTGTAAATTACCAGATCAATGGTAGAACAAAAGCCAGAAAAATGCTAATTTTTTTTTAGACTTCCAGTCCGTCGAAGGTCGCAGACATTATCTATCGTGGTGCATCAGGAGCAAATTCAATTATTAAAACCTTGTTTAACCCTACAAAAACACGCGCTTTAAGCAAATCTATTCAACCAGGTGGTGCTCCACGCAAAACACCTGTCTTATTTATGCCTCCCACAAACAAACTAAATATACTATATGGATAAAGCCATATAGGCAGTCAGCATATCTTAGAGACGAGTGTATCAACATAAAAAAAAATATAATAATCGAAAGTCGAATGTACGTAGCTCACGAAATTTAAAATTTCGCCTTATTTTTTGAACACACCTCGTATGTTGAATATAATACTGAAATAATAATACTTAATAGTGAGACATGTGATAGTATTGAGTTTTTCGAACTTGCATGTGCACTAGTGGCGCTTGGTTTATAGCCACATGAAAAAATTTCAGCGTACAAATAATGCAGAAAACAGGTGATGTCTATTTGACATTTGTTTCCGCAAAACCAATCACTCAATTCGTTCAAAAAGCAAACAAACGGCTATTTGTTTTCATCTTTATAATTCGAATGAATTTTCGATTTAGAGAGTTCTTATTTTTGTGTTTTTGTGCGAACCAATCCTAAGAAATATTGAAAAAAATATATAAAGAGAACGTCGTTTTTTGAAAACTTTGATAGTTGACGAAAACTTCTAAATGTTTTATAAAAACACTGTTAACAATGCCTCCGTCCATATACAATTCGTTCGTCTACCGTTTTGAAAGTTTTATGGAAACAGGCTGTAAATTGATCTCTTACTGTTTTAATCCCTTTATTTAATTACACGTTAGGCTGAAATGTTAAATTATCCATTTGCACGTTCCCTTTGAAACGCGGTAAGTAGCTCAAACGTATTTTCCATTTTACATGGAGGACACCTGTTTATGGAACTATCGGAGCTCTCGGCAGTTGCAAATTTCGTCAAAAGAGAATTAAAGTTAAGAAAAATAAAAATTTTAATATCTAATAAAATCCCCACAAACATTTGTTACGCGTTTAACCCCGTTTAGATATTTAGAAAACTCAATCGTTTCTCTCCTTTCAATTCCAAGATCGTGTAAAAACTAGTTTATCTCATCGGATCAAAAAAACGGGGATTCATCCGAAGCTCCATAACTAAACACCGTTTCGTGATATATTCGGTAAGGTCTACACTGTATATACCAGGTTATTTTGAAGGTGCATGTACTAAACATTTTAAAGTGGCTCAGCTAAAACCGCAGTTACGAGTCGATATTTTCGGCGGCATATCGAATTCTATTTAAGCCGATTGAATCAGCTGCGGCTGCAATCGCCAAAAAATAGTCGGCTGACGCGAATCGGCTTCAATCTCTTTGTCCTGTCCCCATTATGGTGGATATATAAAATGTTCTTGCGTTCATCGATTGCTCATTTCAACTTACATATTGCCATTTCCTTAAATCTAAAATATTCTCAATCACGAATTGTTGGTATATATAGGGAAGTTTTTGTAAAAACTAGTCGTATGGCAGCATTTATTACTATGATATTATTATGGTGGCACAATAGTTAGCACACGCGACTATCGTTCGCATGATCGCGGATTCAATCCCCGATGCAGTCACCATTTGAGTGCGTCTTACCGACACATCGGGTAGTCGAATAATCGATAAGTTTACTGAGTGCGTCTCATATTCTGATTTTCGGAATAGTCGTTAAACTATTGGTCCCATTGGGTGAGTCTAAAAATAGAAGGCGTGTGATGTTACTGAACTCTCTTGAATCTCTTACTTTCCAACGTCTCTTACATAGAATGCAAAATTTGTTTTTATAATCTATTTTCTTATATAAAAAATAGAAACAATTACTTCTTCGCTGATATTAAAATTTCTCCTTTTTAATACCTATAAATGCGCTTCCTTTTCTTATTAAAATAAAATAAAGCTACAACTGCTTATTGCTTTAAGTTTTTACCCAAATCCTTAATTTGTCCTTTAAATACACCTTGTTATTTCTGGAACTAATAGTAATCTCATTATTATTTACCATTGCAGATTAACTAAAGGTGAAACAACCAGGGCGGGAGCTTCGGCGTACACTCCCATAAACAAACAGAAATGGCGTATCGAAAGCCAAACGATTTGGATGGCTTCATACAACTGATGCCAAAGGCTGATATGCGCGTCAAAGCTCAGTTGGCAGAAGACTTAGTTACATTCCTTGGCGATGACACCAATTCGGTTGTTTGCATGGACATGGGGCTGTTGGTGGATGGCCTTATGCCGTGGCTGACTGGTAGTCATTTTAAGATTGCACAAAAGTCGCTCGAGGCATTTACGGAACTAATTAAAAGACTGGGTCCGGATTTCAATGCGTATACAGCAACAGTATTGCCGCACGTAATTGACCGACTCGGTGATAGCAAGGACACAGTGAGGGAAAAAGCCCAGCTATTGTTGCAGAACTTAATGGAGCACAAAGTGCTCCCTCCGCAAGTGCTACTTGATAAGCTGGCGGCCAGTTGTTTCAAGCACAAAAATGCTAAAGTTCGCGAAGAGTTTCTGCAGACCATTGTCAACACCCTTAATGAGTATGGGACTTCGCAGCTTAGTGTGCGCAACTATATTCAATCAATATGTGTCCTTCTTGGAGATCCCACAGTGTCAGTACGTGACACAGCCATACAATCACTGGTCGAAATATACAAGCATGTAGGCGATCGTTTGCGACCCGATCTGCGCCGCATGGATGATCTTCCTGCCTCAAAGTTGGCCATACTTGAACAAAAATTTGATCAAATCAAGGGAGAAGGCCTTTTGCTTAAGTCAGCACTGCTCTCTTCACAAACTCACAACAACAACAACAATAACAACGGCCACGACGAAGCAGATAACATCGCCGCTCGCGACAGGCCCACAAAGATAGTCAAACGAACAGTGTCAGCAACAATGCGTAGCAAGAACAACATAGCCGCGGATAGTGCGTCAGATGCGGGCGCTGTCACTATGGACATTTTCGAGGCATCATTTGAAGCTGTGCCGCAATTGACCATATTTCATCCCAAGGACATGGACGACGTATACAGGAATATTGTGTCTATAATAAGTGACAAAAATGCCGACTGGGATAAGCGAGTTGATGCTCTGAAGAAAATAAGATCACTGCTCCTCTTGAACATACAGGCTCAGCCACAATTTATGACGGTTCAGATTAAGGAACTCTCGATTTCATTCCTCGACATTCTTAAGGAAGAACTGCGCTCTCAAGTGATCCGTGAGGCGTGTATCACAATAGCCTTCATGTCCAAGACGTTGCAACAGAAACTGGACAAGTTTTGTGAATACATCCTGGAGCAACTTATACTCCTGATACAGAACTCAGCAAAGGTCATTGCGTCTGCTTCGTCAATTGCATTGAAATATATCATTAAGTATACACATGCCCCCAAACTAGTGAAGATTATTACAGAGTTGCTACAAACGTCCAAATCAAAAGACATTCGTGCTGCGTTATGCGAAATTGTATGCCTATTGTGTGAGGAATGGCCCACAAAGTCTATCGAGCGCTGTGCTCCTCTCTTGCGCGATACACTGAAGAAGTCGATCAGCGATGCGGACAGTGAAGCCCGTCGTCATTCACGACGAGCTTATTGGGTATTCCGGCGGCACTTCCCAGATATGGCGGATCAAATTTATAGCACTATGGACATAGCCGCTCAAAGGGCATTGGAAAGAGAAAGAGATGGCAGCTCCGGCGGAGGAGCAGAAGAACGTCGGGCTACTGTTGCTACGGGGCTTATGAAGCGTTCGCCTGGTTCCGTGCAAAAACCGGCGCCAGGTATGCGTAGTGTGTCAGCGGTAGATACAGCAGCAGCACAACGCGCTAAAGCTAGGGCCCAATACGCTTTTCTCGCTCGAAAGAAGGCAGCAAACGCGGGCACATCAAATGCCACTGGCAATACTGTGACCGGGTCACTGCCTCGACCTCGACTAGGGGCAAGTCAACAACAGTCAAGTGCACAACAGCCGAGTTCCAACAGTAGCGTATCCCCTCGCCCTCGGGGACGAGCTGGGGTTTCTCAGTCACAACCTGGATCAAGATCGACGTCACCAAGTTCAAAGCTACGTGAACAACATGGCGTTGGTTCTTACTACAGACCTACTGGTACAATACCTAAGAAGGCATCAGGCATTCCACGATCTTTGGCTAGCTCACGCGAAACAAGTCCTACCAGAGGCGGGGGAGGAGCGCTAATGAAGCGTAGCATGTACACCACAGGAAACTCACGACGAACCCCTGAACGCAATCAACCAACACGTCAATTGGCAGCAGCTCGTTTACTGCAACAGAGTAGGGACGCTGAAAACGCACTTGCCGACGCTTTGTCCCCTGATGGCACTGGTGGCGATTACGCTTCGATGGGTGACTATGCTCGAGATCGGGGTAGTTACTCTGCTGGGGCTCGTTTGGGCAGAAAACTAATGAATCGTGACGAATCGGACGATTCTGAGGCATCGTCTGTGTGCTCAGAAAGATCATTCGACTCTTCGTACACCAGAGGGAATAATTCAAACTATTCGTTGTCAGGTTCAAGGAACCGTTTAGATTGGAGTTGGTTAAGGCCGCCATTTGAGGACATCGACACCATCATACAGTACTGCGCCTCGACACATTGGTCAGAGCGCAAAGATGGTCTCATCAGTCTGACACATTACCTCGCCGACGGCAAGGAACTTAAACCACAGCAGTTGCAACTGGTACTTGACACGTTCCGCAAAATGTTCATGGACACGCACACCAAAGTTTACTCGCTTTTTCTTGAAACAGTCACTGAATTAATTTTGGCGTACGCCAACGACTTACACGACTGGTTGTTTATACTGCTGACACGCCTATTCAATAAATTAGGAACCGATCTATTGAACTCAATGCATGGCAAAATCTGGAAGACCTTACAGGTGGTCCACGAGTATTTTCCAACCGATCTCCAAATGAAAGACGTCTTCCGCATACTGTCTGATACTGCTCAGACTCCTAGCACTAAGACTCGAATTGCTATACTGAAATTTCTCACTAGCCTGGCCAACATGTACTGCAAAAATACCGACTTTCCGGGTGCAGAAGACGGCTCGGTATTGCCAATAGTCGAGAAAGCCATTCTGAAGATCGTTCAAATGGCCGGCGATCAAAAGAGCCTGGAAATGAAAACACAAGCGCGTAGTTGTTTAATAGCATTGTACAATCTGAATACTCCTCAGATGACTAGGATTTTGTCGACGCTGCCTAAGGCCTATCAGGACTCCGCAAAGGTCTGTATTCAGACACATCTGCGACGCAGTAGTACATCAGGCACAAACTCGCCTTCGTCGTCACCTCTGTCGAGCTCCAGCCCAAAACCATTGCAAAGCCCTAATGTATGTGGGCCCTTTTCGTCATTGCAGCCGCAATTCACTAGTCCTCGATCGCGTCAATCTTCGGTCACAGATAACGAATTAATGCTTGGCTATTCAGAAGTCAATGTTCACCAAAATATTCAGAAGACCACCGAAGAAATTCGCAATTGTTTCGGTGGTTTCGACAACCAGTATAATTCGTTGGCGAACAATTCTAATGGGGGCGGCTATAATGGCGATTTGAGCGAGGCAGTTGACTCGTGTGCCTCTTCCAATTCCAAGACTCAATCAGCTACTACAACCGAATCCAACACTCCCGAGAGCACAACGATGCGTTTGGATGGCAACCTGTTGGAGCAGCACCACAAAATGACATCCAGCACCCTGGGCTCCGCGCTTGGCCAAACCCATTCATCATCTGGTCATGAGTTAAAGTTTACTGACAACGGCGAGCTGATCTTGGAGAATGGTCTGCACGAAAGCGAAATCATCAAGGTAGCTCTCAATCTGACACCCGATATGCCGGTGCAACAAGTTCAAACGGCGTTGGCCAACCTGGGCGTGGTAATTAAGAGTGGCAACTGTGAGTTGCCGAATAAAAACTTCCGCACCATCATGAAGATGCTTCTTAACATGCTGGATGCCACATCAAACGAAGTGGTCATTGAGGCGCTGTTCGTCCTCAGCAAGATATTGCGTCGTGTTCAGATGAAGCCCAACTGGATTAACTTTGTCGAATTGATACTCCTCAAAATAATAGATTGCTATCCGAAAGGCAAGGATACGATGCGCGAACTGGACATGCTAATACCTCGAATTGTACCGGCGCTGCCACTCAACTTGACTATCAACATTGTGAATCCGGTCATTGCAACGCGTTCTTACCCAGAGAATCTGTGTGCCTTGAAGCTGCTTACAGAATTAGCAGATCGCCATGGTTCCGAACTGACGGAAACACACTTGGACAGTGTGTTTCCCCATCTAGCTCGCCTGACAGACGACTGTCAGTCAATGGTGCGCAAAGCCGCAGTATTCTGCATTGTCAAATTGTACATTGTGATGGGCGAGGCCAAGGTCAAGCCAAAGTTGACAATGCTGAATCCCAGCAAAGTGCGTCTCCTGAACGTGTACATTGAGAAACAACGCGGTGCCTCCAGCGGCGGTGGCAGTTCAACAAAGAACTCGTCAGCCTCATCATCATGATTGTCGCGAGCCCTCCAGCAACATCACCAGCAGCAGATGGAACTAAGCGACGTTAGATATTAAGATTGTGGTTTGTCTTCTAGGTAGAATTTGTAGTATGTGATCTAATGTCTATAATGTAGTGTTTGGTTGTGCAAACGGGATATGCGTTTAGTTACTCTCCTCATTACGTTCAGAATTAACGATTGCAAGATGGATCTTGGCTAGAAATCTCGCAAGGCCTCCGTACACTGAATATTCATGGCTCATGCACTTCTTCTGCGCGTGGGTAGCTTGTCTCAACTCAAATCTGACCTTTGCCAAAACACACACTTACACATTCACTTTCACACTGTATCATTGGTTCTAAACCATCTTTCATATCTGAAAAAAATAATAAAGAGTCAGTATCTACGATTAAATTGATGGGAGTAAATAAGAGTCAGTCAAATTTACATCAGCAGTCGCACCAACAGCAACTACCTATATTAGCTAATTTACCATCATCACTCTTGATTATTAAGTGCATTTTTCCGTTTTTCTTTTTAAGTTAATTTTTTTTACATATATAAATGTCTCTTTAATTTGATTTTTTTGTCTTCTTTACGTTTCTTTATCTAACCTTTTACTTTACTGAACCATATTTATGTATAATTTTAAATGTAATATCTTCTAAATCTCTTAAAGTTACTACAAGTTAACTGTTCAAACATAATAAGACGGAATCGTATTTTTTTATTTACCTTTGATCTTTATCACTCGAAATCTATGAGATAACATCAAGCAAATACGAAGAAAATATACCGACACGTAACAAAAACGAAATTTAAGTAATAAAAACTCAAACTTTTGTAATTAATTACCCAAATTTATTTTAATTTTCGTTTAATTTTAAGTTATACATTTAATGGTTAATATAAATAATATAACATACTACATAATAACAAAACCTTTAATTTTATTATTTATAATAAAAGAAAAAAAAACACAGAACAACATCACAACAGCAACATTGTCATTATCTCAAATTGAAATAAAGAGAATGTCATTTCCTTGACTATATATTTTCGAACGAGATATATTTAAAAAAAATCAACAAAGAAATAAATCGGGATGGGAAGAAGATATATACAGAAGTCCAACAGAAATTGTGAAATGTCCATAGCCGTTGAAAAGTTATTTTCTTGTAAGCGAATTCTCGACTAGTACACAGATTAGGTTTATATCTGCTATCATATTTATGTTATACGCACAAACCTCTCAATGTTCTTCACTACATGTTTACTACAGACCTCAAGTGTTTATCTTTAAATTCTTAAGAATTAAGAGAAACACAAATCGCCACTTTTGCAGACGAACGATTGTGCTTTCAGTGCCTATGGTATTAAACGACATCGCATTCTTTGCTAAATATATTATTATTATTATAATATATTATAAATAAACGCTTTAAACAAAACACGATGGCTAGAGAACGCAGAGCTGTGCTAAATAAACTTGCCAAGAGGAAAGTTTCCTTTTGAATCTCCACTAATTCAAGGAACAAAGAACGTTTTTTTTATTTTTTAAAAAATCTCTGTTATGGGAAATTGTTATAACTTTCGAAATATGTTGAAAGCGTGCTTAGACGACAGCATGTGTTTGAAGAGCATGGATAATAATAATAAAAGATACTTTCTTATTTACATTAACATTTAGAAAATCACGTAATTTTTTTTATTTACCTTTACTGTTGAAAAATCGCTGTGAAAAATTTGCTGTAATTTGAACCACATCGAATTTTGGAATTTGGAATTGGTGATTAAATGTAAATATGCGTCTTAACTCCACTTGAATTGTTTTTCCTTGTAAGCACAGCGATGCTGCACCCTTTAAATAGCTGTCCTGTAGAAAAACTCAAGGACCTTCGCAAAGGACAAAATGTTTGCGTAGCCATGAAATTAGAAATGAAAAAAACATCCTATGAATTTATTGTTTTCCTTTTAATAAAGGCGGAAGCTTTACTGGGATATGCTACATTTGCTTGCTCAAGAGTAGACATTGCTGTCGGTATAAAATTCGTATATCCACTGAAGTTTTATATTTTTTTTTTTAATAAAGAAGATGTGTTGGCAGTGGCCTCTACTTGTTCATATTAGAATTTGTTCATATTAGTTTGAGTGACAACGTAGATATGGTATAGATTCTAAGTTAAGATATACATATAGTATTTCCAACCCATTGAAATTGGGTTATCCCGAAAGGGAGAACCAAACGTTTGGACATAAACAGGCGTCTTGCTTCAACTCTGGTGCTATGTCCTCCACCAGAACTCCTTATAATAATACAGTTGCTTAGCTACACGAGTATGAGCGTAAAATTTGTGACTATTCATGAATTTATTGTTCCCATAAAACGAATCACTCAATTCGCTTGAAAAACAAACGAATATCTGTTTATCTTCGTGTTTGTAATCCGAATAGATTCTCTGCTTTTGTTGATAGGGTTACCGCAAAACTACTATTTTTGTGTGAATCAATATGAAAAAATTTTGAAAAAACTTTCAAACAGTGGACGAATGATTCGTCTATGAACGAAAGCATAGTTTGCTAACAGGGTTTATATAAAATGTACGAAAGCTTTTGTCAACTATCAAAGTTTTCAACAAAGACTGATATCAATATTTATTTTTCCAACATTCCTTCAAATTGACTCGTACAAAAATAGCAGGTTTGGGTAATCATATCTAATTAAAATAAAAGCTGTTCAAAACGAAAATATATTCGAATTACAAATTCAAAATGAAATTCTTTTAAATTTCTGACATCACATAATCCGATGTTAAATCGTTGAATATAGAACATTTTAGAAATGTTTTATACCATACAATCTTATGTCGTCACCTTAGTGTAGAAAGTACCGAACTTATAATTTTCAAAAATTTGTTTTTTTTTTCTTTTTTTCATTCTTTTTCATCTTGGATACTTCCATTTTTAAAAACTATTCCGTTAAAGTCTAGAGCAGATTGTAAACGGAAACTGGAGCAGAAAGTAATATAACAAAAAGGTCAATTTGCACAATTTATCCAAAAGAAATTCTCCGATTCGTCCTTTGTTATGTATTTTACTAAATATAAGTTAGAACATTTCGAATTAACGATGCGGTTTGTTTTTTTTTTTGTAGTACTGATTGTACTCTGTATAAAAGGGAGAGAAATGCAAATTTTAAAATCTTTAATGTCTGTCCTGCTTGTTCTAAAATTATTGAGTATACTTCACGCATGAGAATACAATTATGAACTCACAATATGCTTTTCGTGATAGACCGTGACGCGATAAATAGTACACGCTACTATACTTCTGATGATCAGGGGTTTAATCCCGCATACAGGCGCCTTTCATTAATTGAGCGGCGATCGCCTCGATGTGTCTGAGTAATCGGCAAATCTGGTGAATGCTTCTCAAATTGTGACATGTGATATCGTCGTTAAACTCGTCGTTGAGCGAGTCTAAAAGTAGAATGCGTGAAAGCTCTTCCATATCTCATCCATCCAGGAATGGTTTTCGTTCAGGCCATAATACCATTATGTTGCTTTTAGAGCTTACCGATTCTATACAACAAAATTTTGGTTACTTAAGTGTGCTGATATCATTGGACCTTATTAAAGCTTTTAGTTATATATCGTTCAATTTGTTGTTTAAAAAGGTATACTACTGTTAAAATGCTCTGAGTCATCGTGTTATGCCATACTTGGCTGGTAGGATTCAGTTTGTTGATTTGAATGTCAAATACTCAACTAAACTATCACTGTTTCTCGGGTGTTCCTCAGGCTTCGCTCTTGGGCCATTATTATTTATCATATATATAAATGACATCTATAAAACCATTAATCCCGAGCATTGCAAATTGTACTTGCTTGCGGATGGTATAATTAATACTTCAGAGATTATAACTTTAATAACGTTTTCGTGAATGTTGTAATAATCTACCTTAAACGTATTACACTTTGGTCCCTCATGGTCCTCATGGTCCTCATGGACCTCATGGTCTTTAGTCATTAATGCAAGCAAAACAAAAAATAATTTTGTTCCGACAATTGCGACAATATTCCGACAATATTGGCCAGGATTCAAATTACTGCCTAAAATATCAGCAGTAGTCGGAAAGTAACCAATGCTTAATGATGGCACAGTAATTTTTCTGCATACGACTTTGACTGTTGTTTTGACTATGGAAATAAACAGAAATATCATCATTACAGTCGTTTAGAGAAAAACGACTATTGGCTGGGGAAACCGAAGCAAATGTATTGATAGTAACAACCACAGCTAATTCACTGAATTTCAGATCGGAAAACCACATAGAAACATAAATAAAATATAATTTTACATTATAAAATCACTATAGCGTTCATTCTTTAAAATAATTGTATTTTTACTTCTGGCAGAGGCTGGGCCTGCGACATCGGTTCACAAACTTTAAGAAAAAATGCTCTTGGATAAAAAATTGCTAAAATGTTAACAAGTAGGTTGTCTAATCGCGAAAAGAACTTCCATTTCACAGGTCTCTAAGTGATTTTGATAAACCTGATTGCATATTATATACGTATTTGTATTGTAAGAATTAAGGCATAATACCTATAGAATACCCAAAAACTGAAATTTAATTTTATGATTGGTTGCTCTATTTCATATTTATAGCTGTATTTATGTTTTACCGATTTTTAATGGATCGATTTTTTAACATATTTCGTCTACATGGGAAGAGCTATTACAAAGTTTCCGAGTAATAGGCAAATTTATGTTTTATCTATTTATATTTCTTTAATTGGCTATTTTTCAATATTTCCCGTTTCCAATGGCAATGGATTTTATGGATATTTTCTTAAATTTCTTCATATTTAAAAAACGGACTTGGTAAATAGGATGCTTACTAGTAATTAATTTGAAACTAAAAACTTAATAATAAAAAGTTGCTGGAAATATTGACCATAATAATATTATTTTAGTTTTAATAAATTATTTTATTTTAGTTTTATTTATATTCCACCAAGTATTGTCTAACAATATCTGTAGTCATCCGTAATCATTACATTGGCTACTGCTGTTGCAAGAAATATAATAGCAGATGCAGTCTCGTTATATGCTATTATCTATTATCTTCTTTATTATTAAAGTTATGGGGCTTAATTGATTATCACTGGCTATCATAATAATCCATGAACTAGAACTGATTGGTAAAAAGATTGAACTACTATACACAAATAAAAAAACGGGGTAATATTGTCTAAAAGTATAGTATTGTTTTACCTAAGTGATGAAAAAACATAGGGTTTTATAATATGAATTTATGTAAACTCCATGTTTGAAGCAATAGAAACAAGAGGAATGTTTATAATTATAAATTATAATTTTGCATAATGCATAATTTTGCATAATACATAATTATAACTAAATATTGCATGCAACCTCAGTACAAAATACAACTTAAAAATTTTTATCAGCTATTTTCTGTATTAGCTGTTTATAAAGACACTTTTTCACACGAAAAGTGTAAACAAGGACTGTTTCCTCTACGAAAAGTGCTTCTCTATATGAAAAGTGTTAAAGACATTTTCCTAATAAAAAGTATCATTAAAGACGTCTTTCTATACAAAAAATGCTTTCCTATACGTAAACCAAGTAGATGTATTTCTTCAAAGTGGCACTAAAGATGTTTTTCTATATAAAGTCAATATTCTACAAGACAAGAATCAATAAAACAAATGTCTATTCGAAAAGTGTCAATGAAGGCTGTTTTCTTTACAAAAGGAATCAGTAAATAAATTTTTTGTGTGAGTAGTGTTTAAGGAGGCATTTTCTCAAATGAAAACAAGTTCTGTGGACGCTTCTCGGTACTGTAAATATTTTTTTTTTCATTAAAAGTGTTTATGAAGTCACATTTTTCATACTTTTCTTCAATTTCCCATTGTAATGTTTTCTCGCAAACCCATCGTATGTATAAATCCCCGATAGAGACATTAGCTGTCATAAATTCTTGTCTATCAGTCTGCAGATGTGAAGAGAATAGTCATTTGATTAAAAGCTTGACAATTAAGGATATTTTAATAATAAACTTCAATCAATTAAATTTGTTTCTCTGAATTTTCTAAAACTGCCTTATACCTGTTTCTGAAAAGCAAATTAGCTAAAAACATAAACATTTCATATTTAAAAATAAAAATATTTACTTGGATTTAATCTTCTCAATATTTTGTGTAATAATCAATGACAACTCAAGCGAAAAGCTAATTTCGAAAAGAATTATCCAAATGTGATAGAAGAATTACCTGTAGGTTTACATTCTGGGCTTAACACATACATACACACAAATTTATATAACACTATACAATAATATATATATAGAGTGGCGCACCAATTGTGCTACCATAAATGACTTTCTAATCAATGTATTTTATTTATTTTTCTGTATTATGTTGAAAATTCTATTTTATATTTTGTAACTAATTGGTTTTGAAGATGAGAGACCGTAAATGACGTTCAAGCTCTTACACGTATATGCGATACTTGATCAGAAAATTATTTATTGCGGCCTAAAGGGCTGAAATCAGGATCGCCACAATTATTGTTTCAATGGACTGCTTCAATTCAGTAAAATTCCTTGGTTTTGTTTCGTACACCTCTTAAAAAAAGGTCTGGTGAAGTCAGGTCCGGTGATCTTGAGGGCCAGTGGAAAGTGGAGTTTAACTTGGTTATTAACTTGTGTGGAAATTTTCGTTGGAGCTTCGCCATAACCGGTCTGACTATGGGTGCAGTTGCTCCATATTGTTAGAAACAAATGCTGTTGTTATCATTATTACTACTTGTATTTGTAGCACGGTTCGTGCACCACCCTGTACATTAAGAACGTATGTGTATTTTCATCCTTTTGATATTTTGAAGATTTTCGCAACATATGAAACTCGTACAGTGAAATTTTTTCTGATAACTCTTCTGAGCTATCAATTTTGATGTTTTGAAGACTTTCCGCAATATACGAAACTCATACAAAAAAAAATATTTTTGATCCATTTGATGAGTAATGATTTTTCAGTGTATCGAAAAAATTACGCCAATGTTCAACAGCTGAAAGAAAGATTTGTTTTTAATTTCGGTAGCGACGAAGCTAATTTCTGATTGACTTCCCTATGGACCAAATCAATTCAAAACAAAATTTATTATACTTTTAAAATTTATCTTAATGCACAAAAAAATTCGTATTGCCTAAAATTATAATATGATTCCACCTAAGTGCTATGGCAACATAGGGTTTCATAATAAATTTAGGTTAATTCTGTGCTCGAAAAAATGCTTGAAGCAGTAGGTAATTTTGCAAACAAATTTTGGACGTTTACATATTATAAAGTTGTCAATGATCTCAAGTATTTTGGGTGCTGCATCGCACCACTTTTTGTAATTTTCAGCTGTAATTGTTCATAATACCCAAACTTTAATTTTAATTAAACATTGCATGCATTATCAATATAAAATACAACCAAAAAAATTTTAATCGATATTTTCTCTGCAGTGAAATATTTTCTATACTAAATGTCAACATAAGTTTCGATGAGAGCAGGTTTGTAAGACAGTTTGTTATATTAAAAGTGCCAAAAAATACAGTTTCCTATTTCAAAAGCGTCAACAAAGACTCTTTTTCTATTTGAAAAGTGTCAACAAGGATCGTATGTATGAAGTGCCAGTAAAGATTGTTAATAAAGATGTTTTCCTGTACGTAAAGTGTCAACACAGATGTTTTCCTTTAGGTTTGCCACTTACGATATAAAAAGGAAAATGTCAAAGACGATTTCCTATAAGAAAAATATCAATAGAGCAGTCCTAATGCAAGAAGTGCCAATAAAGATAGCTTAGTAAACGAAAAGTGCCAATAAAGACAGTTTTAAAGATGCCCAAGAAGACACTTTTTCACATAAAAACTGGTTATGAAGATATCTTCCAAAAAACACTTTTTTATATCACAGACGTTTACTTTTCATCACTAATGCTTTATTTAAGAATGATATTTATGGACGACGTTATGATTGAAAATTGCTATAGTTGAACATGTTGGCTTCCATTGATCCTTCTCCAGCAGCTTGTATACTATATGTTATCTCACCAACTAAAAAAAAGTGAACTAATTTTGAGTCAAAACGAACTCAGATTGAGTCAATTTAATCTCCTTATGGCGCTAAATATTTATTTGCGTATCTATTTTAAGCACGTACTGTTCTCACACGTAATCAATTAAAGTAAAATTTAGTCAATTTAAATTTCGCTTACTCGTTTCAAGTAAAAATTTACTAGTATTGTATAGATTATTTGAGTATGTTTTCGAACCAAATTCAGTACGAGATTTTTTCCAGTGTATGTACCTTCAATGTTCTCAGCATTTTCAATAATGACAACTCAAAAAAAAAAAAACTTACAACTTGTTTACATAAAACGTCCAAAACAGAAGGAACCGTTTATGAACGAAAGCTTTGTCAACAGAGTTTTTATAAAATGTATGAAAGTTTTCGTCAACTATCAAAGTTTTCAAAAAACAATGTTACCATTATATATAGTACATATACATATATATACGAGTATATATATTTTTAAACTTTTGTTAATAACGAAAATCTGCTCAAATTAGAAAGACGAACACAACTAGTTGTTCGTTTGCTTTTCGAACGAATTGAGTGATTCGTTTTATAGAAATAGGCTGTAGTTTCGAAAAGAGTTATCTATTTGTAATAGTATAATTTACTATTTGTAATAGTATAAATTACATGTCAGAGTCTGAATTATCCATAGGCTTCGGTAAGAATGCTTGTGCTACAAAGTTTCACATAAAATTGAAATGCCTCACTCAATTCCGATAATATAAAACCGCAATTTTTTCCTGCGAAGGCGTAACTAAATCCTGATATTACAAATCAGTTTAATTTCTGTTTTTGAAGACAGATTTTGTTTCCAAATGTTGAAAATAGTGTCAGAATTGCATCAATTTTGATGCATGTTTACGTCCAATCCCCATTTCAAATTTCGGTGTAGTTCACAAGTTATATCAATTTTCTAAAAAGTACGAAGTATCTCTAATAGCAATATTAAGTAACCACATATTTTTTTGTTATTGTAGTTAATATCCTTAAGACACATGGTGTTCTAAATACAATCTGAGAATTCCGGCATACATCAAAAGTTTTATTACAATTTTCGATTTTTCCATAATAGCGATTTTTTGGAGAAAGCTTCATATCTCAAAACAATAAATTCGGATTTAAGTAATTTTTCCTTGCAAGCATATAAGATATGTATTCTTATTCTATAGAAATATACTGAATAAGACCGGTTTAACATTTGTTTTTCTTTGTCAAATAAGCGAAAACCAGATTTTCCAAAAAAGTGGTATCTCGCAAAAACTCGAAAGCCGGGTTTTTTACGGGACAATGCTTGTGCACTCTTGTAGTAGTTTATTGGTACTGGAAAGTGCCATTCTAACTTTTATACTGGAAATCGACATTCTAACATTGTATTTTGAATGGTAACACCATAGCTGTGGAACTGATTATTGGAAACCAATAAAAATATTCACTAGACAAATGGAAAAGGTTGACATGTCTGAGAAGAGGGCTTTTCTGTTACATCCCCACATCTACTGATGAGTTGAGACATCATTCAAGGCTCTATGGACCGCAATTGTCACGAATTGGTCTAGCAGGGGAAAGCTTACACATATAATAACTAAATCTAGCTTTCGGTAAAACGGATATTTTCTAAAATTGTTCTAATGTTTGTATTATTTATACGTTATTTAAAAGGGAAATACTATGACAACTGACGAGGAAAGTAATCCCTTCAATCCATATAATTTTGTAAAAGATCGCCCTAGATGTGGGCTTGTTTATTGGAAATCACTAACAAATACAGTTGCTTACTGGAAAAGTAAAATATATTTTATATGAAAAGAAGTCCTTTTTAATATACCCATTTAACTGGTGATGAGACGCAACATAGTTTACCAGGTCCATGTGCCATTCGTGATAAAATTGATCTAGTATTAAAAAACTTATCCATGTAAAGTCGAATCAGTCTCTGGAATAAATGACAATTTGTCTATATTTATCTAAACTTTATCCCTGAATGGGATAAGGGTGAGCATCCTATATTCACTACACACTTTGTATTTTTAGACTAATTGAAATGGAGCCACTGCTTATTGATGATTCTAAACTTCAGTTAGTGGAATTTTTACTAGACTTCTCGATTACTTGACTACTCGAGGCGTTTGTCAGACAACCGAGGTCACCGCCGCGCAGAGAAAGAAAGATGGCTGTAATAGGACTCCAACTCACAAAGTCATGTGGATTGTAGTCATTTGTACTAAGCGTCGCACATT
The DNA here is from genome assembly GCA_019455685.1 of Philornis downsi. Classification (NCBI taxonomy): domain Eukaryota; kingdom Metazoa; phylum Arthropoda; class Insecta; order Diptera; family Muscidae; genus Philornis; species Philornis downsi. The sequence goes on from JAHXMU010000220.1 coordinate 268,915, forward strand.
TTGATGAAATTTCACACAGACGTTTTTGAAGTATGACCACAGCTGCGTATTGGGGGTATGTGAGTGTGTTGACAAATTGCTTGATATCCTTTTTTTTCTTCGATTTATTGCTCAACTCATCATATTGCGTTTTTGGACGCATCACTGTAAGTTTGGTGGTAGTTACTATAAACGTTTCTGAGTTCATTCATTTAGAAAAATTTGAATATAAACGTTGGTTTTTATAATTAATAGATTTTTTTACAACTTCCGAGGCGCCAACTTGAATTTTTTGACTGTTTTAATTTTTCTATCATGTTCATAACTTTTTCCGCTCGAGAAAAATGTCCTTGACCCTCAAATAACAGCACAATTCCTTCTGCTTCAATACTACTGGCATGCTGGATGGGATATATAGGTACATATTAAAGTGTCAAAAAATAAGATTTTTGGTAAATTATTTTGTATTTTCGTCCTTTATGGAAAACTGGTGGCCAATTCAGTTTAAACAAGTGAAGTTACGAACTTTCATTTAAATATAGTTAATTTTTTTTTCAAAATCTCACATATTTGGAACATGCTGTGGTCGCCATTGCAACATCTAGGAAGACAGTTTGGGATTTCAAGTATTCTAAATTTTTGTTATTTTTCAGAATAATATGAATATGTTATGCAATTTTTTCCGATCGATCCGATCGGTAAAAGAGTGACGATATTATTTCCCAAAATTATTGCAAAAATATGTTATTTTAGAAAAATTTTGAATTGAGACTTGTTTTATTTTTAGCATACAAAATTATTGCAGTGATTTTTGTTACAAATAACGTGGAATTTTATTGCTGTTGGAAAGCATATTTTCCGAAATAATTCGGACTTCCATTTGCTTTATAATTGGAAAAAAGGCTGTAAAAAGTCTGAGGAGAAAATTAAAAAAAAAAAACGTTCTAAATCGCGTATCTCCCAGGCTAAAAGAGATACCCGGCACATATAAACAGGTTTTTTCAGATTCTTTCAATGAATAAAAATTTATCAAACCTGAGGCAGTGTATTTTGGAACACCACAGTGCGACTATGGTTATGCCTGGAATGGCGAACCATAGTGGCGAACATAAGCTCCCTATCATTTAAAAAACGTCTGTGTGAAATTTCATCAAAATTGATGAAACCGTTAAGTAATGATAAAAAAAACTTTCACTCTATAAAGTGTAAATTTATGGACACAGAAGCATTTATTCTAGTTCATACATTTTCTAACGACATAGTTTTAATTGTGACGCGACTATTGGAAAAACGAACTATAGGTACATTAATGTACCGTGGATGAAAAAATGGCCCATTTATGCTACCATAACACTGTGGACCGTAAACTATGGATTCCATACACTTCAACCTGTCGTCTGTCGCCTTTGTGGCTTTAACTTATGCTTTCACAAAATTTGTAATAATTTTTTTAAGGTTAATTTCTATTCCATTAAAAAGTAGTTAATGTAAAGGTTAATATCTTCTAAAGGATAGCTTGCAAGGAATGCCTGGAAAAAGAATGAAGGAATTGTATTTATTTCATTGGGAATGGTATGAAGAAAACTTCACAAAAATTGCTATAACGGCAACGTAATTCGATCAACAAGACAGATCAAAAAAAAGTTTTATTTTTCTAAAAAAGGTGACAACTAGTGATGTGCAATTAATCGGTTAACCAAACTTAGTGGTTAATCCATATTTCGCTTAATTAATTAATCGAAAGTTTCAACTATTCACAGCTATGATTAATCAAATAATTTGAATTTTGATTAACTAAATTTGAATAATTTATTCAAAATTCAAATATTTTCTATACGATAAAGATAGGAAATACGCAAGTACCAACAAGTTTTCAGCGTGCCAAAGAAGCTATAGTGCGACGTTTTGAGTAGCACATATGCGAATATTCAGTTATTCAAATTTTGATTATAAAATTATTCAACTAGTCGATTAATTATGCGTTTTGATTAATCAAAATAATGATTAATTAAATAATTAATTCAAATGCGTGATTAATCGGTTAATTGATTAATCGGCATTTTGGCTAATCTGGTTGACTGATTAATCAATTGATCGAACAAAAAAAAGAGGCGCTTAGTCATGATTTTGAAAGCGTTTAGCTACCGAACGGCTTAATACAGAAAAGAAATATATTGGAAATCATCAATAAATAATTTACTTAGTGGCGCTGATGATAGTAACAATTTATTTGATCTATTTATCATGATGTATCACCACACTTTTCTTAATTGCGTTAACCGTTTTGCCAACTCAGCTACTACTACTCATAGATTGAAGAAACTACTGGAGAAAGAACACAATTATTGTACGATTATTTAAATGTCGTCAAGATTCCTTTAGCTCCTAAGGATCCGATTTCAATAGTGAATCATAGCTATGGTTTTCTTTTTGTAATTGTAATAATAAGAATTCACAGCGATGTTAACTTTAAGTTGCTTAACCTTTCTAGCGAGATTTGGGTGACAAACAAATCTTTAGCAAACTCGGTAATGAACAATTTTCATAATATGAATTTATAGCTTTTGTAGCGATATTATTAGAATTACAATTATTATTATTACATCTTAATTAATTCAATATGTTTATGTCCTGTATGTAGGTTAGCCACGCAAGTATATGAATATAATGCATATACAATTATATCAACATGCATCATGCTAAATAGTATATGATTACACACACATATATATATATATATATATATACATATATATATACAAACCTAATAATAATAATTATTATTTTTTTAATATTATTCGTCTCTGCTAATGAATGAATGGATTTCTGTATTTACATGTGAAAAATCTCATCAAATTAAATATGAAATTTAGTAAATGAAACGTGCATAATAATATTATACTAATTAATATTTACTCCTAATTAAATAATAATTAAAATACCATTTTTAACGGTTAATTCAAAAAATGTTGTAGTTTATTAAAAAATTGGAAATTTGTTGACAATACAAGTTGAAGAGGGAATGACTGTTACCTAAAGGCTGGTATTAATCTCAAGGAGAGTTTTGGTCGTCACATTAGTCTAAATTATTTTTGTCGCTAAGTTGGTACGACTATTTTTTTAACTTCTACGGGGCTTAAGCGTAGTCTCTCATATAATTTGTTTACAGTGCTCGATTTTGCCAGTTCATATCAAAGGTATTTTATGCATTACAGTGGATAAAACTATTGTACAAACAAATTGTCTCAAATTTTTTTTGCAAATTTGGTTTCATGCCCCGAATTGCTGAAAATGTTATAGAAGGCTTACGGCGAATCTACTTTTTTCTAAAAACATATGCATATGAGTGGTAGGTACAGTGCATTTAAAAACGATCGAGATGCAGTGAAAAACTTACCTCGTTCTGATCGGCCATCATTGTCTTCGACTGAAGTTAACATCGACGAAAAAGAAGGAAATGGTGACTGAAATTTGCCATTTATGTTAGAGAGAGAGAGAGAGAGAGAGAGAGAAATAGCGTCTTAAATTACTGTGTCTCACGAAGCAATTCATACCATTTGCACAATTATTTAGTTGTGAAAACCGTCGCCACTTGACTGGTTCTGCATAGTTGAATTTTTTTCCAAAAATGTATTTCTAACTGAAGACATGTTAGAATGAGTCAATTCCGACAAACATCCACAAAATGCATTATATCCAGTGATGAGACATGAATTTATGAGCTTGGCATGCAAACTAAACAAGTAGCTTCGAATTTGCGTCGTTCAATTGTCGTCGTTCAATCGAAAGTGAAAAAAACACGTTAGAAAGAAAAAGTCAAGGTAATATTGACTGTTTTCTGTCATTATCGCCTCATTTGCGCTCGGAATTAATTGCCAAAAGCTCAGGCGGTAAATAAAGGTTATTATTTGGGCGGAATGTGGCGTTTGAGAAAGCAAATTCATCGACAAACGCGAAATTTGTGAAAGGAAAACTCATCGATTTTGTCCCAGGATAACGGATCACATCACAAGGCTATCGTTGTCTAAGAATTTCCGGCCAAAAATTCTACAAAAGCATCCGTTTTCAGTTGATGAAAGATTTAAAAAAAGAGAACTTGGGTGAGAAGTATTTTCTAAAATATGAGTTTTCCTGGAGTCTTTTCGGAAAATAAGTTTGAAAAATGTTTTTTGGCATAAGCTAATCACTCCCCTTCCTTCCACTTTCAAAGTGATGTAATAAATTTTAATGATTAATAAAAATTTAATGTTTTATTGACCATTTTCAGTTGCTATTATTATTTTTGCGGCCTGGAGAGTTGAGTTCGGGATCGCCTCAATTATTGGATTGCTTCAATTCAGTCAAATTCCTTGGTCTGGTATCTGGAGTCTGGTGCAGTCAGGTCAGGTCACCTTGAGGCCAGCGGAAAGTGGAGTTTCTTAATATTAATTTGTTGGCGATTTTCGTTGTAGCTCCGTCATAACCGGTCTGGCTATGTATGCACTTGCCCCATCTTGCTGTAGTATTTTAGGATTAGGTTTACTAAATATATGACAATTTTGTTTGTTTGCATTGCCGTTTAGACTAAAATCATGAGATATAAACAACCAAATTATCAAGGTCTTGTCTTCTTTAGCCATTTCATTAATTTTTTGGCAAAATTCCAAGCGAACGGGCAAATCCAGAGTGTTTAACTTGCTTGTAATTTGGACTTTGTGCGGAAACAAGTTTAAATCGTCATTAATTAGTTGCCCGTTATAATGACCCTCTGCTAACTCCAATTTGCCTGAGCTGACGATGTCATAACCGCAATTGTGTCTTGAACTCGAACATAATGATCTCGATATGGTACATTCTTTGTGCGATGCTTCCATATTCGGCAAACATGTTTACTCACTTCATAATAGTTCATATACTCGGGGGAGTGCCGCCAAACCCCCGCCTAAATTTCCTTTTGGACGGAAATGAAGGACTACAACGCATGGTACCGCTGCACTATTCAAATTCTCTTTTGTTTATCTTAAGCATTAATTTTAATAAATCTAAATAGCAACCTGGCAAATAAAACAAAAATAAGCCGATTACTCACACAAAAAAGTTATTACATTTTGCACGATCCATGCGCCACCACCCTCTACTTTAAACGCTCCTTTCTGGGTGTTGCATTTTTGCCCTGTCAAATGATATACATATACCAGAAGAAATGAACATATCTGTCCCATTGTCAATAATCGAATTAAATGACACAAAATATAACGAATTCTTAGATTTTGATCGAACATATAAAAAAATAATAATAAGAATGGCCGTTGTCAACTCCTTCAGTTACCTTCTTGGAAATAATGCTATACCTATAAATAAAGTTTCAGGCATTTCAAAAAATATGATAAGAACAATAACTTAGTGTTTAGGATCGTTTACGAGTATATGACAAACTGTTCCATAATTTACGAGCCTTATTAAACTATTTGAAATCGCTTTGGGCTTTTACAAAAGATATGTGATACACCTATATTGT
>JAHXMU010000221.1:0-18264 GCA_019455685.1 Philornis downsi
TTCAATGGACGTAGATGGATCTTCCAACAGGACTCTGCTCCTGCGCACAAAGCTAAAACCACGTAGGAGTGGCTCAGAGTCAATATTCCTGGCTTTATAGCAGCAGAAGATTGGCCATCAGGGAGTCCAGATCTCAATCCACTGGATTATGCTTTGTGGTCAGAATTGGAGAATATGGCCTGCAAGACTCCCCACAGAAATTTGGGAAGCCTTAAAACAGCATTAACCAGAGCAGCGTCCTCGATCTCCATGGAAATCGTACGTGCGGCTATAGCCCAATGGCCACACCGTTTGAAAGCTTGTGTTAAAGCAAAAGGAGGCCATTTCGAGTGAATACAATATTTTTTAATGACCAATATTGTCTTCTAATAAATGAAATAATTTTGAATACAGGGTTGCCCATATTCGACGGACCCATCTGGCAACGCCATAACTTTTGACAGAGATGTCAGATCGCTTAATGACATACCGCGTTTGAAGCGTCAGTCCAAGCAGATTTTTACCATGGAACAATACACGCCACGCGAGCGCTCTGAAATAGTTGAAATTTACATTCAACAGAAGAAGTCAATTGTGAAAACTCAACGTGCTTTTAAAATATTAAAAAATGTGAGAAGTGCGCCTTCTAAGAACACCATTAAGCGTTTATACGAAAAATTTTCGACTGGTGAGGCTCTTTCTAATCCGAAGAGGCCAAATAAAAGTCGATCAAGGCGATCGGCCGAGAATATCGCTGCCGTACGAGCCAGTGTTGAGAGGTCCCCAAGAACATCCCAAAAACGCCGTTCTCAGCAGTTGGGCATGGCTCGGTCCACTTTACAACGGATTATTCGCGTTGATTTGCATTTGTTCCCGTACAAAATTCAATTGACGCAAAGATTGTTGCCTGCGGACAAGCCTCGTCGATTGGAATGGGCCCAACGAGTCATCGAAATGGCCGATGATGACGAGCAATTTTGGAACAAAATTATCATGTCCGATGAAGCCCATTTCACATTGAATGGGACCGTAAATAAGCAAAATTGCCGTATTTACGCCACTGAAAATCCTCAGGAGATTCAAGAATTGCCTCTTCATGACGAAAAAGTCACAGTTTGGTGCGGCGTTAGTGCGAAAACGGTCATTGGGCCGTTTTTCTTCCAAAACGAAAATGGCCATGCTGTTACCATCAACCAGGAGCGTTATCGCGACATGATGACCAATTTTGTGATGCCAATTATTCGTCGAAAGCGTATGAGGCAGTTCTGGTTTCAACAAGACGGCGCTCCACCGCACACAAGTCGCATAACAATCGATTTTCTGAAGAATTTGTTTCCGGGCCGTTTGATGTCGAAAAGTGGTGATTTGGACTGGCCACCGCGTTCGCCCGATTTGACGCCCGCTGACTTCTTCTTGTGGGGACATTTGAAGTCAAAGGTTTACGTTAACAAGCCAAGGACCGTAGAAGAGCTCAAGGACAACATTCGTGAAGAAATAGCCGCTATTCCGGCCGAAATGTTGGCGAAAACGATGGAAAATGCTGCAAAAAGGGAACAATACGCCATCAACGCCAGAGGCGGCCATTTGAGAGATATCATGTTCAAAAATTGATGTAAACAAATCTACTTGGAACAAATTAAATGAATAAGATTGCCAACCGCCAAATTTTTATTTTTTTCTTTGATTTTTTCTTAAAAAACATGGGTCCGTCGAATATGGGCAACCCTGTACAATATGAATATTGATTTTTTTTATCGCGTTTTATATTTGTAACAGAACATATGGCAGGACTAGGTATATGTACGTCATATCTGAGTTGACATCACTTTATGAATGATGGTGATGCTGACGCCGTGATAGTCGATGCAGATGCTAGAAACGCTTCATTTGAACACAGGACATTGCGCACTAAATTCCAGCATAGAGCGTGCTTTTGAGCCAAATCGGTTTAAGTACTGATGCATTTTTACTGTCAGTCTATAAGTATTGGAAGATTTGTTGGTCTTAAGATGTGATACTACTATTCTAATCTCATTTTGGATCGATGGGCAGCCTGTTGCATCGTTGATATTTGTCGTGATTTCCAGTTGTGTTCTGACATGCACAAAACGTTTCTCAGCGCATTCCGAGTATCTGTGGTCAAAGTATTTAGTAGAATTTTCCGGCTTCCCTTTCTTTCCAGTCAGTACCTTTTCCCCACTCTTTCCGCAAACTTAAAAGATTGTTGTGTTCCTTTTCTGTTTTTCTTATTGTGTTTCCTCCTGGCAAGCATTACGATTGGATGCAGTATTGCCATGCATACGCAGTATCTTCCAACACTATGCGATAATGCACGGCTTTGCCATGCGGTCAGGAACATCGGGGTTAGAGGCGTTTTGCTGTCGTGGTGCAGAAATTTTGGTGGAGTGGGTTTCGGCTATTTCTGCATACCTCCCGTCCACCGGCGTCTAGCTTTCTTTATGCTTAATTATATACGTTTTTCGTTCTACTAAATCTCGTGTTTACCTTAGCTGCAGTCAGGTGTTAATCCGTATCTATGTTAGCACCGCCGACCTCACACATGTCCATGACATCGGAAGCATGCTCCTATCTATCACCTATCTATCATGCATCTAATTTATCAACACGTGATCAATCTATAAATCTAATGATCATGTAGTGAGCGTCTTTATGCGGGAATCTGGTTCCACTTCTTAATATGTTATGTACCGTAGAGGAAGAAACCAGTCTGAATCTGTTTTTGGAGATGTTGCTATATGGACTGAATTTTTCAATTGTTGGGCTAAGAAAATCGTCCCTTTTTTATAGGCATTAAAATTTCGCGGAATATTTTTACATTAAGCAACTTTAATGTCATAAAATATATCTGTAGTCTTTCGTCTGTCAGGCTGTGTATAAAAATTAGCGTGATAGGAAAATATTTCGATTTCAGGCGGATTGTGGCTATCTGGACATTAGCTGGATTACGCCTCGCCACAAGATATCCATGTCTTACGCTGACTACTAGTTCACATTCGAATTCATGTCTTTCTTTGCGTTATCTGTAAACATTTCTACTGCCTGCTTTATATTTGGCGCAAATCTAACCAGCTTCTTTGTAAAGAGTCAATGATTTCCAAATTCAAAACATATCCTTAAAGAGTCATTGAACCAGAGTCAATGTAAAGATGCAATGACTTCCGAATACATATCCTTAAATCAGGGTAAAGAGCCAGTGAATCAGAGTCAGTGTAAAGAGTCAGTGACTTCTAAATACGTATTCCTAAATCAAGGTCCTTATCACATATGTGGGGTCGTCAACATTTGCAAATTCCTTTTATTTCTTTTTCTTCTGTACCAATATATAGGTGAAGGTAAGCCTAAACATCAGGGGAGTTATTCGTTTACATGAGCCGATGTCCGTGAAACAGACAGATTGTCACTCCACTTGAGATACAAGTTTCACACTGCATTTCCATGACAACTATTGCGGTAAAGCCAACACCTTACTTTACCCGATCTTTGCTCCCTAACCAACTTCAATTTCCCAAGTCAAATATAAAGCTGTGCGTTTGTAACAGGGGTCCCCAAACTAATGACCTAAGCGAAAATTGGATCGAAACTGGCATCTTTCGAATTTTCTTCCTACTGCTACATCCACTCTGCTTAATTTAGCTGCACTATGTTGTCTTATTTTTAACTTAACAAACTCTCTAAATGCAACTTGACCTGAATATAAATTACATAAAGTTTCCAGTTCAGTTCACTGCCACTATTTCGAGTATAATTTAAGCACTGTCTTTAGTGATTTATTAAACTGCCAGCTATTTCCCACCCACCATCTATTCAGCAACATGAAGTCTTGCGAAAAATATTCTCATTGCAACATCCTTTGCGATGCAGCAGCCAGTATCTGCTGCTGCTACTGCTGTACATACACATTTCACGACTGCTGACAACGAAGACAAATAAGATTTCTTCATGAATTCCGGAATACAATTCATACATTTTTCATTGCTGGCCCCGACCAAAAATACACGGACAAGGATTTCTGTAAAAAAGGTACACGAAATACATAATGGCAGAAACAAAAAAAGAAGCATTTTCCAAATTAATATTGCATGAAAACTGCTACTATGCTATGAAAAATGTTCTTAATGTTCCTCCTTCCGCCTCAACGTAGAGCTGTTTGTTTCGCCATTCCCGCTGTCTTTACCCTTCCATACCTTGCCGATGTTACATTCTCTGGTCTCATTTCATCTATTTCTACAACAAATTGGATATTGCTTTGAATACTGCAACTAAAATGATGAATTACATACCTCTACCTTTTGATGAAGTTTACGAAAAAAAGGAAACGAAAAATGTGGAAATGTGGCATCAATAGTAGGAAACGCTGAGAGGACGGCAGCCACTGGATGGATGGCAGCAGGTGGGCGGTCGTTTGTGCGTTAACTAAACACCATTATAAAAACGTATACAAAACTTTTTTTGTTGACCCCTTTACGAATGGAATGGACAAAACCGAAAGGTGATGCTTCCTGGTAATGTATTTGTCGGTCCTTGTGTTAAACCTCGGTAAGTGTGACGGTCGAAGTGTGACAGTTCGGAGGCAGCAAACATTTCAAATTATTTATTATGTACTAGAGAATTGTGAAGGGCCTCTATCACTCTATCTGGTTGTTTGGTGTGGTACTCACGTAGGTCAGCCAAAGTGATTAGGCGACCCTTTATAGTCATGGCCACAGATGTCCCCTTTCCGGTCAGTACGTGTATGTTTGTATGCCGGTAACCGAATCTTATAACATTGCCCAAATTGGTATAAAATATGTAAGTATATACATATTTTGCGTTGAAAGCTCAATAAACAACTTTGAAAATACTTAATTTTACCCTGCCATATAAATTTATGTTATAAATTGTATTGGAGAAAAACCAATTTTCTATCCATTTATAAGAGACCAAAAGGATCTGCTGTTCCGTCTCATGTTTGTTGCGTTAAGAACACAAACGAAGTGAAATGAAACGAAAGGAAAAGCAAAGATATTTGTCTTTGAACTCCTCTTTTATGTGATCATTTATTGAAAGATAGCATCATATCCTCGGGCTCTTTCAAGTAAGCTATCGCAATAATTTGTTTGGTAGTTAAAAAGGAAAATACCTGTTTGAGTATGACAAAAATAATATGTTTCCTGGAATCGAACTTTCCAAGAGGTCGCCGTCAGCTGCTGGCAGTGAAAGAACTTTCGGCTCTCCAAAAATGGAACATTGAAAAGCACATGAGGGCGGTTCCAAAATTAGCCGATCTAACAAAGAAGACACAACATCTTTTTTTTTCAACATAATCTCCTTTAAGTTCGATACACTTTCTCCAGCGATATTCAACAGCTTCTATACCCTGTTTATAGTAAGAACTACCAAACACCTTAAAATAGTCATCAATCGCAGGCTCCAACTCTTCATTGTTAGCAAATCTTTTACCACCGAGCCATTTTTTGAAGTTTGAAAATAGGAAATAGTCCGAGGAAGCTAAATCTGGCGAATAAAGAGCATGATGAAGCAATTTGAACTTTCATTGTCTTGATGAAACGACATTTTCTTTTCCACTGAATGTGGCCTTATTTCCACATTTCCATGTTTGTTGGCAAATCTCACTAAATAAATAACACTTCACATGACAGGTATTTAACAGCTGATAGCCTTGCCAGACCGGCGGTTTTGAAACCACCAAACGGATAACCTTAAATTTTGCTGTCAAATCTATAGATTTTTGTAATAATTTAGACACGTTCGCTTCAGTTAATAAATAAATTAATGGCGCATTTTTCATGCAACGGAAGTTTACTGTTTGTTACGATAGGCAGAAATCAAAATATGATTCTTTTAATTTTTGTGTCTTAAAAAATTATTTCACAAATATTAAAATATCATTCGGATCTTCAACCGAAGTAAATAATAATAAAAATTGGAAAATTGGTCATACGGTCTATGTCCAATAAAAACACTATTTGGTCGGTTTGTATAATACTAAAAAAAAAAAAGAATTGATGTGTCTGGATGAAGAACACATTTTTGGTAATTCTTATGAATTCTTGAATCGAATTGAATAAATGAATATATACTTATCTTATCCGGCAAGAGCTTTTAATACGAAAAAATATCTCATCTGCTAAATTTCAAGTTATAAAACGCAATAGAAATTAATATACCTCAGTTTTTTCATGATTTTTTAGTTTGTTGTTTTATCTCTTTTTTTCGCGGTAGTTTTGGCTTTTCATCATTAAAAAATTCTGGCAACACCGCTCATGGGTGGTGAGTTGTGCTCGTGAATTCCTACCCACCATCGCCAGTAGTTTGCGCATGCCGTTACTCACTTTCTTTGGGTAATGTGTAAGGTTACTCATGGGCGGGTGAATATGAACTCTGACCAGAAACCCTTGTAATGTTTCTAAAGAACACTGCTTTCTATGGTTGCTCTTTTTCCAGCAGAGTGTAATGCCAAGATTAATTCAATTGCTTTGTTAAACATTCCAGCATAGTTTCTAATGCATTACTGAACATTTTACAGTCATCGCTTTTAGTTGACCCACAAATCATAAAAATTGCATTTGCCCGTACTAATTTAAATAAAGCTCGTTTCTTCCGCGCTTAAAACAAATCACCATTGAACATGATAAATACGTTGCAACGTTGTAATGATAAAGCCCAGACTAACCGCACTGGCTGCTCACAGCCCAGATTGTGTTTCTCTGAATACACGTGCCAGAAAGCTAAGCGAAAAAAAAAATAGTTGTAGTTCGACAACTGCAACTGCAGTCTTAATTCGCTTTGCAAACTGGTTGCGTGTATAATTCCTCCTCCACTGGTGTTTCAGCGTGATAACAGAACAATAGAAACAAGCGAATGCTTAGTTTTGCTAGACTTCTTCGCTGGCGTTTTGATGATATTCAACTAGTTTCACTTTAAACTTGTAACAATTAACAACTATAGAATAGAATAGATTAATTTTAGTAATTTAATTGCGATTTCACGTTTTCACTACAAAACTATGTTACGTTCGTCTCTTGAAGATAAACTAGAAGCCGAAGCCCTGCACTCAAATGGTCAGTTGCTGCAATTCGATGTGCGCAGTAAGGATATCGACTGGCACGATTATGTCACGCCAAAGGTACAGCGCTCCACGCCATTTTATTTCCAGCGTCAATTTAATATGCTTAGTAACTATCGCGAATCGGTTGGAGATCACAATAGGCGTAAGGTGCTGATATGCCACGATATGATGGGGAACTATTTGGAAGACCGGTAAGTGTGAATTTTCAGAAAAGTCTATGCATAAAGTATTTGTACAAGATCGTAGGCTTTTATTTTAGTCAGAACGATCGGATATTGGTCAAATATTCAATGTCTTATTCGATAACTTTATTTTACACAGTTTCATTGTACATTATACATATCTCTATTGGCAACAAATTGGGACAGTCGATTTTCCTGAGGCAAATTTTTTTTAGCAGCAAAATCATTGCCAATGGACAGGAACAGGTAGGAATTTCTTGTCCTGGTCCTATAATCCGGACTGTATACGAACCTTCTAATCAAGCGACGCTTCTGACAAGTTACGATGAATGTGTGCGTCCTGATGGGACATAATTCTGTTCCTTTTGACCACTTCTAGGCGATTGCTTTTCTCAGACGATTGATTGGTTGATAGTACAGATCCGAATTAAGGATTTGGCCGCAGTTAAGCAGTTTATAGTAGATGATTCTCGGTCAATTGTATTAAAAGTACAGTAAAACCTTTCTGACTGTCAATACTGGCTTGGAAGCCGTTTGTGTCGGCTCATCGTTATTCGACCGTAAGCGTTTTCGCTTGACGTTATCATAAGTGATCAACTTTTAATCACCAGTCTCAGAAACTTTTAATCATCCGTCTCAGAAACTGGTCCATTTTGTTACTACGATTCACCAGCGATTCGGAAATGAAAATGTGGTCCGTGAGGCTTATTTACGTTAATTCTTGTGGTATCCATACATCGAACTTCACAGCCAATATGCCTGGCTGTTCAGTGGTAAGACCATAAGCACTATTTATATCTTCAGCCGCCTGGCTGGCCTTTAACAAAGAAAAACTGTAACATATGGTATATCTTCTTTTTGCTGATGTCCATCTGTGACTTTTTGTGTAGTTCTCTTGAGTATGAAATCTTATCTTCCAAATGCCATCTATCGTAACTCGATCGCACTTATACAACCGTAGACACAGATTACTGAAGACATCTGTTGAAAATAAATGTATTTTCATTACATTTTATACAATGCGTCTCAAAGTTTATATATATGTATAATGAATCCATTAAAAAAACAGTAATTCGTTTATCGAAAAAGGGTTTATTACTTAGTTAGGTACACAATTTGAGAATTTATTTCATAAAAATAATATCGTCATTGACGTCAGCTTTAGATTTGAGGCAACCCTGTAGGACCATAGGGGTTGAATTAGAATTGTAGAGAGGCCCATTCATGACACCTCTACTGGAGATCAATTTGCCAGAGAAAAATTCACGAACTCTTAGGGCAGACGCATCGGACGTGTGCGACATTGCTCTGTTCTGCTGAAATCATGTTTCCTATTGGTTATAGGTAAACAAATTTTGCAGTTTAGTCAACAACAAATGATCTACTATCACCACAGAATGCTCTGAATTCACTGTAACTTCACGTCCGCTCTCATCTTCAAAAAGTAAGGGCCGATAATTCCTTGCAATGACATTGCAGCCCATAAGGCATCGTATCTTAGGTGAATCAAAGCGTGTTTGATTCTTGCGTTTTGGATTCGTTGAACTTCAGTAGCGATAGTTCTGCTTATTTAAGTGTCCATTAAAATTAATATGATAATAATATGATAAGAATAATGATAATGAATTGATAAACATTGAACTCAGTCAAATTTGAATAAATAAAGAATGAAACTGCACCGGATTGTCACCCCCTTGCTTGTACCTCCCATAGAACTTGGCCGATTTTTGGAAATTCAAAACTTCAAACCTTTTTTTTGACCTAGGATAAAACAATGACCAAAAATTCAGGTAATTAATTCTTGGTAATAAATTCTTGAAAACGAAGACTGAAAATGGACCCCCCCTGCTTTTACCTCCCATTAAACTTGGTCGATTTTTTGAAATTCAAATCTTCACTTTTAAATCCTAATAGATAGGTAGATTGCAGTGACCTGAGTTTTTGACCGCCTAATTTTTCAAGCGGTTGCACTCAAATCAGTCAAATTTATCACAGCTAATGCATTTGCTAAACTTAGTTCTGAAAATTAAAAGGGACTGCAGTACCACGCCCATTCGGGTATCTTCCATGCAAATTGACCGGTCTAGTGAAATTGAGTATTTCTCTTGTAAACCATAATGTGTAGACTTCTGTAATCTAAATTCTTCCCAATACTAAAGGGTGTCCCAACAAGAACGGAAGATTTTAAATAAAACACAGATATTTAAAAAAAATTGTGAAACTTTATTATATCGTAAGGTAGACAGAATGAGGTTATGTATGGAACACCACATCGGGCAGATGGCCGCCGCGGCTTTGCTGGCACATACGCGATCTTTTAATGAAATTTTCAATGCCCGTTTTTCATAAATGCTGCGGTATTACATTAATGCAGCGTCCAGTTTCCTCTTTTAAGACTTGAGTCGCCGTCGACTTATTCGCGTAAACCATCGACTTCAAAAAGCCCCAAAGAATAAAGTATATTGGAGTTAAATCGCACGATCTAGGCGGCCAATTCTGATCTCCAAAACGAGAAATAACGCGACCGGGAAATGACTGATGCAGCAATTGAATTGTTTCCCTGGCTGTATGACATGTGGCGTCATCTTGTTGAAACCACATGCCCTCCACATTAATTTCTTCAATTCTAGGCACGAAAAAACTGGTTATCATTTCACGATACCGAACACCATTGACTGTTTGCGCTTGACATGCCTCATTTTCATAAAAAAAAACGTCCAATGATTCCTCTAGCCTAAAATCCACACCACACAGTGACACGTTGAGGATGCATTTGCTTCTCGTGAATCACTCGAGGATTTTCCTCACCCCAAATGCGACAATTCTGCCTATTGACGAAGCCATCAAGATGGAAATGGGCCTCGTCACTGAAGATGATTTTATCGGCAAAATCAGCATTTTCATGTTGTCTCTCCAATACCCAATTAACGAACTCCCTTCGCTGGCCATGGTCAGCTGGTTTCAGTTCCTGAGTCAATTGAACTTTGTATGCATGAAGATGCAAATCTTTGGTCAAAATTCGCTGCATAGTGAATTTGGAGACACCAATTTGCTGAGTTCGGTGTCGAATTGAGGTGGATGGAGTTTGAGCGACATTATCACGTACAGCTGCAATATTTTCGGTCGACCGACCTGGTCGAAGGCGCGTTGTTATCTTTACATCACTAACACATCCAGTTTTGGCAAATTTATCCATTAATCTCTTTACAGTTGACTCTTTTGGAGCATTATTGTGACTCTAAATTGATCGCAATTTGCGAACTGTAGCCGCAAAACTTTCACCATTTTGGTAAAACATTCGTGTAGCCCTCCATTTTAACTAACCTCGTACCTTCTACTAGCAAACAACAACAATTGTTCCAATGTCAAACAATGACACTTTGAATGGCGCCAAATTAAAATCTTGCGTTTTTGTTGAGACACCCTTTATTAGGTGCGCAACTAAGTTCCCGTTGTTTGAAAATAGATGGCGCCATTTGTTAGTGTTAATCGATTTTGTCATTCAAATAGCTTAATTTAATCCATGTACTCTTGGATTCACATCTTTTATTCAATTTTACTTGAATAACCTAATTGTGGACGTTATTATTAAAAAATATTAAATACCGGTACGGAAATTTCTGTCATGTAATCTAATCTATAATTACCCTCATACTGTTTCTCTTTAATCAAAAAAAATTATTATATATGTTTTGTAATTTGCACATATATAAGACAATAGAGTAATTAATTATATTCCCCGGTTTACGCCATGGAAATATATTCAAGACATAATTATCGTGTACAGTTTTAAATTCAATTCAATTTATTTATTTATGCGAAAAAATGTGCATTATTATATATATATATATATATATATATATACATGTAATATATACATATGTATATATTACATATACATATATATTTGTATATATGCATGCATGCAATTATATATACTCGTATGCAATTTGTTTTGAGATTTATCAAAGGCATCGCAGCAATTAATGTTTAAAAAGTTTAATATAAAAGATTGCTTATAATGTCTAACATTAATTAACTTAAGTTATAGCAGTTTTTAGAGGAGAAACAGGAAAACATTTGTTTGAGTACGTAAGCAAGAAAATATATAGTTAAATAACAACTACCAATTATTGTTGTAAATAATCGTAAATACATCAGCAATTTCCTATGCAATAAATTTCGAAGATGATGACTTTTCGTACTTATAAAAATCTGTCTATGCCATCTCTAATTGTTTCAAGAATTTCAAGTTTTGTAAACGTATGGGGCGTCTGAAAAGAAAGTTTATATATATATGTTCAGCTGACTATGATCCCGGAGGGAGCGGGTGGTATGACAGTCGGCAGCCTGGTCCTGGGGAATTAAGTCGTTATGGAGCGTTTCTCTGGATTGAAATGCGCACTATGCGTGGTAGATTAATTTCGCCATTCAAATGAGTGGCACCAAGCATTCCTCACATTCGAAAATTAGCCAGCAAGTTTGAAAATACCACCACAATATTGGACAAAATAAAATTAGGGTGACCAAGGCCGACAAGAAGGGTAGAGAATACAGAAAGTGTTAATTAGTTTGTTCGTGATGATGGGTGTTTTTCCATTTGGAGGCCTGCAAATGTTGTAAATGTGACCATCATTATTTTGTACAGACACGTAAGGCTTAAAACTCAATGATTTAAAATTTAATTGAAATAATTAAATTGCAAAAGTTTAGGACATAGGATGGCAATTGGGGACTTAATTTTTTAAAGTAGCCAACTGAGTTCTTTTCAGTATTTACCAACACCTGGTTTTCGGATGATGTGAATAAAATATATTTCATTGGAAATATAAGCTACATCAAATATTTGGCTAATAGATTGATTTTTTTTCAAAATTTCCCAAGCAAATATGACATTACAATAGCCAAAGTTACAGTGAAAGAATTCAATTTCGGATCAGTATGGAAATATCAGTCAGTTGAACTGACTTACATATCCTTCACTCCAACTCCTTTAGCACTGCCGCTAGATTCATGTCACCAAATGCTCTGAACTAATGCACATCACTATATTTTGTACAATTAAACGAAATATATGAATCACCTAATCTTTTTTAAGAGAGATACAGTGCCGCTCACTTGAATAGCACCCCCTTTAAATATTTTTCTAAGCTCGATTTTTCTCCAAATAATAATTTTAACGAACTGGTTGTGCTTTTATAAATCATATTTCACGTATTTACTGTAATCCTATAACATAAATGTTCTTTCATTTTAATGAATTAGGTACTAAAACATTAAACACAAAAAAAGTCAAAAATTCAATTTCAATTTTTGGTTTATTTGAATAGCCATCCCCAGACGTTTTCAATAATGCTTAAGTCAGGAGAGTAATGCGGCCAGTTCATAACCTCAACATATTGGTTTTCAATCCATGATTTGACGACTCTTGCTGTGTGGATTGGCGCGTTGTCGTGCTGGAATTTCCATTCCAAGTCTCCGAAAACATTTTTAACTTCAGGAAAAGCTTTTTCCAGCATGGGTTTGTGCGAAGTTGCATTCATTTTTGCAGAGAGAAACTGGAGCTCTATTGTGCCATAATAAGAGATCGCACCCCATATCATAGCTTCACCTTCCCATCTGTGTAATCGATTGAGGTGTTCCTCTTTTCGAAGATCGTGGAATTAGTAATTATATCCATCAGGACCCTCCATAGTACATTTTTTGTCGTCGGAAAATATAATTCTATTCCACTTTCTACTCCACGTCATAATCGTACGACAAAAATTAAAGCGACATTCCTTATGGAGATTGTCTAGCGGTGGTTTCTTTTTAAGTCTCAAGCGTTGCAGGTGTGCTGCTTGAAAATAACTGTTTTTACACTTGTTGATACATTTGCACTTATGCCAGCTATTTCCTCGATTTTGGCAGCAGAGTCGTGTGAATTTGAGGCATATCTCAGAATAGCCCTGTTGTCAGCGGCTGTAATAGTACTTACTGCTCGACCTTTCATATTATTTCCATAGCTTTTGGTGTCACGTAAATATGTCGATATAACATTGCGACTTTTATTAGTTTTTCTGGCTATTTAATGAATTAAAAGTCCACACTTCTTGTAGGTTTTAACTTTGGATCTTTCCTCGACACTCAAGGATTTAGCTCGGCCCATTTTACTTAAAATCGATTGTTTTATATTTAATTATACACAATTACTATAATCCGATCTGATTTATTTTGATCTGCAAAAGACTTTCACACTTAAACCGATTACCACGTGAGGGGTGCTATTCAAATGGACCAAAAAATAAGAACACATTTTTCACTCATTTAAAAGAAGAGAACAAATTAAAATAACGGGACACTTCCATGGCTTGAAATATTTTATAAGTGATGCGCGGAAGTAAGAGAAACAAATAAGTAAAAACTGAACTGTAATGTGAAGTGTACTTTAAAGAGAAGTCACTGTTGTAAAATGATTAGGCGGCGCTATTCAAGTGAGCTGCACTGTACTAGAACAGCTACGGTTAGCCGTTAGATTTTCTCAAATTTTGCAAAAAATTGTAGAGAAAAACGGTGGAAAAAAATTGAGGTCACTGCATTATTAACATTTCTTTCAGATGATAGTATGCAAAACTCATTTTTTTCAGCTCCGCCTCCGCTGCTTCTCACAGATTATAATCATATGATTTCAAAACCGCCGGTCTGGCAATGCTGTCAGCTGTTAAATACTTTTCCTCTGAAGTGTTATTTATTTAGTGAAAGATTTGCCATTTACGAATATGGATCGTTTAACAAACGTTTCAAACGTGGCATTATAACGAAATAAAAGTTTCGTCGAAATCATAGCTTTCATATCTCATAAAAAATGGGTAATCTTATATTTATCATTAGCAAGTTATCATGTTTTTTTTCTCCGGTGCACTTCAGTAATTAGTTCTCATATGCACCACTTATTTAGTTAGTTTTCATGTACTTATAGCTTATTTAATTTAAAATGTTCTCTCTTCATTTCCAGACATTTTCATTCTTCGAAAAAATATGACGACTATCGTTTCTATCATTGGTCGGCGGTGGATTATTTTTGTTATTTCAGCCATAATTACATTACAATTCCGCCATCCGGCTGGATAAATGCTGCCCACAAACATGGCGTATCCGTTTTAGGTAAAGTATTGTTTCATCTGTCACATGTCATTGTTGTTAGTGTTGGTGGTTGCATTGATAAAAACAAGGAATCATATGTGTTTCCGTGGTATTGAAACGCATTGTCATTGTGTGTATTAAAACTAATATAGGATAGCATGGATGAAATCAAACGCAAACTAATATCGATCACGGTTTCGATTACGGTTAAAGGTTTAGATGTTTTGAAAATGATTACGATACGATTCACTGAAATAAGTTGCGTTATAACGGTATTGTAAGAGAATTTTTAAATTCTTTTGACAGTTTCCATAATACGACATTATAAAGCAGAACTTTTGTTTCAAAATAAAAATAATGACCTGAAAAACTTTAATTATAGTACAAATTTAATTTTCTTTACTTATAAATTCAATTTCAAATAAATCATAAGAGGGTCTTAAGGGGTTCAAGCTCTTAAATAATTTATACTCGTATAATTCGTAAGCCTCAAAAATTTTCACAACCTCAAAAAGTTTTTGTACCAAATATTTGGCTTTTAAAACATTACTACCTATACAGGATACTTCAAAAAATCAATGTTATATCAATTTAAAAAATAAATCTTAAAACCAAAAATCTATATCCATATCAATTTAAAAATTGCTCTTCATTTTCCTATCTTCACTGGGAGTTCTCATTTCAAGTTTTTTTTTTTCAATACAAAATAGTCTTGTTTTAGTTATTAAAACAGGTTGGATTATGATGACTTCAGACCGGCAAATGTTGCCGGTGAAGAGTTTATGTATTTTTTTTTTAATTGGCTACTACGAGGATGGTCCCAAACCTAGCCGACGTATACAAAGAAGACACAAAAAAGTTGGGAAAATTTTTCAACATAATCTCCATTTAGCTCAACACACTTTCTCCAGCGATATTTAATAGCCTTCTTCTATACAGTGAGAAGTGTCAGTTTCCTTAAAATAGCCGTCAAACGCAGACTCCACATCTTCTTTGTTGTCAAATCTTTTACCATCGAACCTATTTTCAAGTTTGGAAATAGAAAGTAGTCCGATGGAGTTAAATCTGGCGAATAAGGTGCTTGATGAAGCAATTCGAACTTTAATTTAATTAAATTCTTTAATTATTTAATTTTAATTTAATTTAAATTTTATTAATTTAATTAATTTAATTAATAATAATTTAATTAATAATAATTTAATTAATAATAATTTAATTTAATTTAATTTAATTAATAATTAAATAAATGAAATGAAAAACGAAATAATTCATTATGTGTGTGTAAACTGGAGCATTGTCTTGACGAAACAACACTTTATTTTTTGCCAAATGTGGCCTTTTTCCATAATTTTACCACCTAAACGCTGCAATAAATTAGCATAATATTCGTCGTTGACGCCTTTTCCTTTCTGAAGATGTAATTAATAAAAATTATCTCATCATCATCACAAAAAACAGACGCCTTGACCTTGCACGATTCTCCCATTCCTGTCCATTGCTTTGACTGTTCCTTTGTCTCAGGTGTGAAGTGGTGGCCTCATGTCTCACCCATGTTTATAAACTGACGCAAAAATTCAGGTTTATTGCGGTGAAACATCGCCAAACACTTTAATGAAACAATTTCACCACTCTGTTTTTGCTCTATTGAAGGCAAGCGCGACACCCATCTTGTGCACAGCTTTCTCATCTTCAAATCTTCGGTCAATATACGATGTATAACATTTTTTGAAGCGGCTAAGGCACCTTCAGCCGACGATCATCCACCGTAGTGGTCGGTCACTACGATGGTCGTCTTGGCAGCTCGTACGGCCTCGTTTAAACTCTGCTACCCTATATTTTACTATCTATCGTTACTCTCGTTGTGTTTGGTCTGGTGTTGTTGCCCTGATAGGATACAATTCCTCTTCTGCGGGCCAAAGCTGACAGCTTAGTTATTGTATTCCCTGCCGATCCCACCAAATACATGGCAAAATATTCCTGACCATTAATTCTGGCTAGGCCACCGTTTGCGCTGGCTCAGCATGGCCATTTTTGTTTGACGTTGTCGTAAGTGAACCACTTTTCATCACCAGTCACCATCAGTTTCAGGAATAGGACGATTTTGTTGCGACCCAGTGAGTGATTCGGAGATGGAAATTCGGACCAAGGAGTTTTTCTAGCGTTAACTTTGTGCGGCATCTGGCTCCATTTTGTATCCAGCCTTAATTAAGTAGTTCCAAACGGTCCTTTTGTGCAATGCTTGAATTCCTTGGCAGTTGAAACAGTGCTTACGTGATGGTCGGACTTGACGATTTTCGTTATTTTACCGACATTTTTCAATAATTGGTCTTTTAGTTGGTGGTGCATTTGTAACATCGAAATTACCAAAATGGAGTCGGTGAGACCAAAATTGCGCAGGATTGACTGCTACTGTGCCAAGATCATAAACACTTCGCATTTTCAGCGGCTTGATTTGCGTTTTCGATTTTATGGCAGAAAAACTGTAAAATATGTTGCATTTTTTTCTCTTCTGAAGCAATACTGAATCAAACAATCCCAAAATTGTCCATCTATTGGAGAAATAATAGATTTCTTTTTGTATTTTAGCGGCGTGGCCATGCAGTCAATTTTCATTTTCATTCACAGAACTAAGTTTGCTAAAAGTCTGACGCCTGCTAAATTAGTATTAATCTAGAAATATGTGGCTTAAATAATTTAATTCGTCTGGGAAGTACAAGAAAGCGTTTGGTTATTCAGTCAATTTTTTCCAATTTTAACAGTGATTACAATATAATGCAATTGATCTAATACAAAAAAGTAAGTCGCTGCATTCTAATAATTAAAAATTAAGGGGGAAAAATAAAATTTGGTTAAATCGGCGAATTTGTGTAGAGGGTACCGGAAGGAGCGTGCCACTGCCGTCCATTTTCATTGTCAGGACTAATTTTACGAAGGCCATGATGTGTCCTAATTTTAACTGAATTCGGTACAACTGCTTGAATGGTATGAAACTAAGAATACATCGGTTAAATTGGTGATTTGTATGGATGGTACCATAAGGAGCGCAGCTATTTTACGATATTTTCCCTAATTTTACCTATAATATTATATATCAATAAAATGGAGTTATGGATTGAAGACGAAAAATGTAACGCTTCATGAAATACAATATCGTTTAAATGGCCGCCTCTAGATTGGTTGCAGCAGTGGATCCTTTTGAAGTAGTTTTCGACCACTTTTTCACACATTTCGGACGGTATATCGGCGATAACTTGATGAATGTTGGTTTTCAAATACTCCAACGTTTGGGGTTTATCCGCGTATACTCGGTCTATTACGTAGCCCGACAAAAAAAGTTTAAGGGCGTCAAATCGCATGATTTTGGTAGACAATTGACGTCGCGAAATGACGCTTTCTGGAAAATTCTCACGCAATAAAGCCAAAATCGGCCGCGTCGTGTGGCTCGTGATACCATCTTATTGAAATCACATATCGTCCAGTTCACAATCTTCAATTGCAGGCCAAAAAAAAAGTCGGTTATCATATGGCTACAGTGCTCAAAATTAAAATTCGGATTATTCTCCACACTTTCACTAACAAAAGCGATATTTTCGGCAATGCGTACATTGCGATAATGCACAGGCCTGATCACATCTGTAACGCTTTCATTCGCTTCAAATTTCTTTATAATCTTGCCAATTCTTTACACAATAGGCCGATTATAACGGCCGTAATCAGCCCGTAGTTCACCAAAAGTGCCCACGTTTGATTTTATAGTAAGTTTTAATTATTTCTACGCGTTTTTCGATTGTTAAACGACCCATATTCGTAAATGGCAAAGCTTTTACTAAATAAATAATTTCTTGAAAGATATGAAGCAAAGAACATAGAGACTAAATCTGAAATTGGTAT
>JAHXMU010000221.1:23264-33665 GCA_019455685.1 Philornis downsi
CCACTTCATGCAGGCACTTTCATCACAGAGCATTCTGACGGCTCAAAACGATTGAACGAAGTCCTCGAGTCAACGGAGATGGTAAACAATATTGTTGATGCAATGGTGAAATTATGCAAACATTATCATTTCGAGGGTTGGCTGGTGAATGTCGAGTGTCAAGTGAAACCGGAATCGATGGAAATGTTATAGTAAGTATGCTGCATGTCCGTATTAGATGGGAATGCAAAGAATGAAGTGGTGTAAAAGTGTTGACGCATCAAAGGAAAAACATTACAAGTTTCGTTGTCAGTGATGTAGGATTTTGAAACTCTTTTTCTAAATTTTGATATTTTTGCTGTTGGACTTTGGTAGACTTAAGACTTTGACATACAAATATCGTATATGTACAAATAAGCATCTAAGATAAGTTATAACAATTTTTTTCTACCTTCCGATCAAGTACACAGACCGAAAAAATATTGCAGTTTGCATGCATATTGTGTCGGATGGATATTAAAGTGCAGTTTTCAATTCTGTTTCCAGAATTAGCAGTCTGATTTGTTATTTTTGAACTCAAAATTCAAGTCGATAACATCGATATTCAACTGCAAAAGTTCACATAATGTTTTGCATTAGAGATAATCAAAACGACAGACAACGAAATATGCAAAATTGAGAAATGGAGGAAAACTATGCTCATTCTGAGTTATACAAATTTCGTAATTTAAGGTTTTGATCAAGTTAAATCAAACTAATTAATTGCAGTTGTAATGCGTGCAATTAGGGAACGCTATAAGGAGAAGAGTAGAGAGAGATTTTTTATGCGAAAGAAACGGTTGTGGAGAGTGAGGATATAAGAAGATACAAAAAATCTTTTATCCATCGTTTGTAAGTTCCTGTCGAGTGTTGTATGTGAAAGACTGAAATCTATTATAGCCGACCTGATTGGTCCTGATCAGTGTGCCTTTAGACCTGGTAAATCAACAACTGAACAGATATTCGCAGTACGGCAAATTCTGGAGAAGTTTCGAGAAAAATAAGTCGACACGTACCATATTTTAGTCGATTACAAATCTGCCGTCGAAAGTCCGATATGGCCATGGATGAGTTTGACATTCCCGCGAAGTTTATACGTCTTTGTAGGTGACTGACATGAAATCTTCAGTAAAAATATTCAGTAAAAAAATGCACGAGACTATCGTGCGACCTCTTTAACATATTATTGGATATGATTATTAGGAAAGCTGCAGTTAACACCTCTGGTACTACCTTTAACAAAAGCCACATGCTATTTACGTTTACCGATGACGTAGATATTACTGACAGAAAAATACGAGATGTCACTGCAGCCTCCTCAAGCATTAAAAAGGAATCAGCAAACATGGGTGGTAACCCAGCGGCAAACAAAGGTATTTGTTTCAACGAACCAAGAGTCTGCTCGCATGGGACGTGAATGTTTACAGCTATAATTTTAGAGTGATGGATGAATTCATCTACCCCGGTTCCAATGTCAGCATGACCGTAAAGAGGAAAGTAGTGTTTGCTAACAGATATTACTATGGGCTAAGCAAACGACTCAATGATAAAGTCCTTTCTCGACAAACAAAAATCCAACTGTGTCAAACTTTTTGTATGGTGGAAAATCCACGATTATGACGTATACGAATGAATCTCTACTGGGAGTATTTAATGGATGTATAACATTTTTTAAAGTAAACTCCAAGGTATATTATAAATTATTCATATTGTAAGTTTATGAATTCCTTATTTACTTGCGCTTGCTAGTCCTTCGATGTATATTGCAATTCATTGGCATTTTGCATATTTATCCCTTTTAGATTTGTTTAGCTTCGTTTACGGTTTTAATGGGAAAACCCAACACTTTTCTAAGAGCAAAGGTATACATGAAATGTCATCAGTAACCAACGGATACTAGGACAGCATTGACGCAGACCTCAACTATGCCGCAGGAGGTTGGCAGTCAACTGTGTATGCAACACAAATATTGGATCATAAATATTAAAGTGTTGACCAGCTGATGGTGCAGCCAAAGCAAAATTTGCGATAGCCCCAAAGGTCTGGCAGTTAAATTGACAGTTTTAGCCATCATACATCTCTAGGCCTTGGTAGCTAACTTATGTGTCTGTATGAGGATGAGGGACTCCATATATTTCCCTCCGTCGTAGTGGCAATGTAAAACTCTCATGTGATATTTCACTGTATTGGTGTGTTCAATTACGACTGTGCATGCGTGTGAGTATGTAACATTTTTGTTAAAAGGCTTTGGAAAGTTAAATGAACAAAATTTGTAGCTTGTAGAAAGTTTTACATGCTGCTCGTCTAAATACTTTGATTTGATCATAAGTCAAGCCCGTTGTTGGTTTAAAAGTTGCAAGTGTTTGTTTTTATTTTATTTAAAATGCAAAAAAAAAAAACCGAAAAACTCTAGCATAGATGTGAAATGTTAGTCAAACACATTTACCAAACTTTACTGTATGCTAAAGTTAGAAATTGTTGTGGTTGTCAAATATTTAAGCTACGTGAAGATTTGTAATTGAGTTTGAAAGCATTCGTTAACAGCTGTTAACTACTAAATGGGTTGAGGAGTCAGTATTATTCATTGAAAGGAGGATTGCCTTTATTACTTGCTAACTTAGATGGTGATTAGAATATACATTTTTATCTACTATAAACTGCACGTAGAAAATAATCTCGGTCACTTCGGTTTCCCCTGCTACTCCTTCAACTTGTTCCACCAAGCTTTGATAATGTTTCAAAAGTTTGATTCTTCCAATGGAGTTTTGGCCGCCCTCTTCCGTGCCAATTAACTGGTTAATTGTTGAAAATTTTTCACGCTGAAATGTTTGGATTCACTCAGCATGATTCAGCCAAAGCAATGGCCACGCTTTGATGTGCCAGACCATATCTAAGTTGGTATAACGACGATGGGTCTTTATTTTCGTTAGAATTTTCTTTCAAAGATTTGCACAACTAATTTATCCGCTTGCGCCAATCCAGGATTCTGCGCCATACAGCAAGACAGGTAAAACGAATGTCTGGCACAGTTGGAGTTTTGTGCAACGAGAGGGGGCTTTATCTTTAAAACGCTTCTTTAATCCTTAGTAACGTCTTTTTCCAAGTGAAATCCTTCTCCTAATCTCCTGGCTGACATCATTGGTTTTACTCATGACGTGGCTGAAGTAGGTGAATCCACACCCAAAGTCAATGTGGTCAAAGTTTAAGTAGCACAAACGAGTATATCCTTTATCACCAGACCCATTTTTGTTGATTCCTTCTCAATGCTTGAGGAGGCTACAGTAACATCTCCAAGTTTTCTACCAACAATATATATGTATAAGTACACTCGGCATATGAAAATAGTGCATAACTGTTACTGAAGATCGTACCAGCCGTAATAATTACTGCTTTCCTAGTAATCATCTCCAATAGAATGTTGAAGCAATCGCCCGATAGTCTGTCGCCCTGCCTAGGGGCCCCCATTCGGTGAAAAATGGTTAACATACCTAACATGCCTATTCTATTGAAGACTTCACATCAATCAGCATCCTTCTACGCTCTCCTTGCAGAAATTCTATACTCGGCCGTGGTTTCATAGAGATTTTGCTGCATCGGACTATAGAAGACAGCTAATTAAACGACGAAACGAAAAGGTGATATGTGAATATCTGTTTTCTTGGGTTTTCTCCAGAACTTATTGCAGTGTTTACATTTGGTCAGTCGTTGTTTTACCAGATCTATATTCACACTGATGTCGTCGAATCAGGTTGGATAGAGTACGCTTTAGTCTTTCACGTATCACACTCGGCAGAACCTTATAAGTGACGCGCAAAAGAGTGATACCGCAGTACCTGGTACACATACTTGTATCGCCTTTTTTGAGCACAGATTATAATACCCTTAGATTTCAATCATCGGAATGCATGCATTGAGCCAACTTGCATTCTAATTATCAGCCCATCATTATCGATATTCAACAGCCCTGCTGGCAATTCATCAACACCCGTAGCTGTTTTATCCTTAAACCGTTATTCTGCTATTCTGATTCTGTTTTCGTTCGGTGCTGCGTATTATATTTGCTCTCATTAGAACTATGCTCTCTCCTTAATTGCAGTACACTCTTCTTATGTGTGACACGATTTTTATCACTGTCCTTATGGGAGAAGAGCCCTGTTCCATAACCGTTCCTCTTTACATTTTTGTAGAATTTTCGATCTTTTTTCTTTATCTACATATTTGTCTATCATCGCTCTCCCACTCTTTCCACAGTCGTTTGTTTCATTACTTTCCTTCTCCTCTTCTATAGCATTCCGCGTGGCAATTGGCCTCAGTGTTGTCGCTCCTGGGTAAACGAATCAGTGTTTACATAAAGGTCAGACTTGACGATTTCCATTCTATCGATATTTTGAACAATTGTTATAGCTTTCCAGAGCGTGGTGCATTTTTGACATCAAAATTATGGGAACGAAGTCAATGAAACTTAAATTCTGCCTGATTGGCTGCCGCATTTTCAGACCCCTTGCTTGCGCTTTTTTTTTATCGAAGAAAAGCAGTGAAGTATGGCGTATTTTCTTTTTGCTGGTAACCATCTTTGACGCGCGATCAAACGATACTGAATCAAGCAATCATGAAACTGTCTGAGTAGGTTCTTGAGCACGAAATCGTATCTTTTGTACGCTATCTAGCGTAACCCGATAGCAACGCGAAATACAGATTACTGAAGCCATCTACTGGAAAATAATGGATTTCTTTTTACTATCCTTCATGTGTTTTATCTCCAATAAGCTCATCAATATCATTCTCCTTATTGAACATGCATTTTCCCAAATCTAAAGTTGCCTCCATAACTTTTAACTTAACTTTTTTTAACTTTTAATTTTATAGCATAGATTTTGTTTAGAATTTTATTCTCGCCCTTATATTTCAGTCGATTAAACCAACCAACAAACGGTTCTTCCTTGATTAAATAGGTACAAAGAAATCTTTTAATAATGAGAGCATGAAATTTTCTTTGAAAAGGAAAAACTTCCGTTTGACACTTTTTCCATTAGCAAAAGTTTGTTATTGCGTTAAGCAACTTTTCCTTCGGTTCCTTTTTTTTGTAATGGATTTGTTTACAATAAAATTCCTTTGAACACAATAACCAGTGCAAAAATTCTGCCGGCAGGCAATAAAGTAATCTGGAAGGCATAATACGGCAGGCAGGGCGTCTCCAAGGCAGACAGACAGAAGGACAGATGGCCGAACCCGCTGATAGAAAGGCAGAGACATAGAAAAAGAGTAAGAAAAAAATATGAGGGTTGCTCATAAACAGAAGTATAGTGAGAAAGCCAATAAAAAGACGAACAAATGTAATTCAAGTTGAGGCAACTCATGATAAATATGATGAACAGTGGTCTGATAAAACATTTATAATGTAGGAAGAAGTTTGAAGGGAACACTTTTTGTTTTCGAGAGTTCAGCATTTTAAGTAATTGACAGATAGGCAACCTCCCACGCGGAGGGAAAGTGACTAGAAAGACGTGTGCAAACGGAAGAAGAACTTTCCAGGAACGTCATTAGGGAAATACCTTTCAATTCTTGAAGTTAAAGAATAAAGTTAGGGGGGAAAAGGAAACACATTTCCTTGTATTCCTTGAATGGACTATAAGCGAGATTCTTGTATTTAGCGAGCTATTTTTAGATTATTATTTTTAGATTTGTTTAAATGGATCTACTGACATTTTACTAGACTTGTAGATGGCCTCAACTACTAAAAGAGTTTCCCGTCACATTTTGGTCACCACTGCTCAAGGAAAGATCTATAGTTGTATTAGGTGAAGACACATTGACAGATTAGCCTTCCTATTACGAATTTTCTTAAATATGGTAAAATCTGTCGCCATCAATCTGTTAGTACTCGTACATCATTCTTAATAGCAATTTGGGGTAACTGTCGCTTAACGCGACGCCTTCACAATGGAAGCGAAATGTAGAAAAGAAGGTCCTTACCTTGCTACTGACACGATGACCTATTAACGGAATTTCAGACGGCTATTGAATAATCCGATAGGGCATAGCGTGATAAAATATCAGAGATCACACAGCTTTGTTCTGAGACTTGCAATAAGCAGGAGCAATATCGGTTAACTTTTTCTATCACAATGCATAGAATTGAGTCTAAGTTCTAATAATTACCGAATATAGAAAATATTTTTAATTATTTTCACATAATTTATATAACATTGAATGTTTGTATGTCTATATACGAGGGCGATCCCTAAACTAGCCGACCTAACGAATAAGACACAAAAAGTTGTGAAAATTTTTTCTTATGTTTTATCATAACCTTCTTTTAGCTCGATAATCAATAAAAATATTCCCATGCATATCTCGAAAAACAGACGCCATGATATTGCCAACAGATTCATTGGCTTAAAAAGTCATTTGATCAAAAGTTACTTGGTACTTCAAACGCTTCCTTCTGTGTGACTTTGAAATTATTGTGAAATTTTTGCGGAATTCTACTATAACAGACCTGACTATATGATAGGCTACACCATGTTATTGAAATTCTACAAAAGAATTCTTCTTCGGCGTAGTTCTGCAAATTAAAATCTCTCTCAACTTCTTTATAGGAGTCAACGATCGAAGTGTTACCAATTAAAAATTCTGTAATGTTGTCAATTTTGATTTTTTTTTTCTAAAATTTCAGTATATTGTAAAAAGTTTTAAAATTGTAGGAAAAGTATGTTCGATGTTTTTATCCTTAGCGCGGATATCAGCATCGAATATGGTCTGATGATATTTTGCCCCATTCTCGGAGAAGAACCTTATTTAAAGTGTTAACCATCTAGACTCTTTTAGTTGGTTCTTTGGCCCGCAGAATGGAGCATATGGAAAAATCCGTCGGGTTTAAGTCCGAGGAATATGGTGGTCATTGTTGTGAAGAATTCACATTTGAAACTTTTTTTTTAAACATTGGATTTCATGGGCTTTGCGGGATTTTGCAAAGCCTCTCTGAGACGTCCATAGGTTTCTTCGGAATTGTAACAAAATATAGTTTAAAATTTGTTGACGGTAGATTTATTAATTTACCTTCACGCCCTGTTCAATGAAAACGAGTGGTGAATGTCATGTGGCAGTTACCGCTGCTCAAACCATCACTAATACGGGCATTTCCACAAAGCAATTCGCTCGTTTAAATTGTTTTTTTGACTTATACTCTACGCATACAGCATTGTTTTGTTTAGAAGGTTTGTCATTTGAAAAGACCACTAGCACTCGCACCTTGCATTATTTGTATTTTGTGCGGCCTCAATCGTAGTTCAATTTTTAATATGCGCCCCATGTCAACTGATTATGGTGAATTCTGGATTACGTTAAATTGTGAATTTCACCTCTCGAACCATTTCTGACAATGTTGCTGTTTTGGGATGTTCACTTCCATTGTGGTTTTTGATGCTACCAGTAATATTGGTGATGAGCGACACATGACTACTGTTTGCATGATCGCGGGTTCACGTCCTAGTGCAGCCACCTATCATTATTTGAGCGGCGGTCACCTAGATGTGCCAGAGGAATACTTCGAGTAGTCGAGCAATCGATAAGTCTAGTAAATGTTTCCCGAACTGTGACGTCCGGAATCGTTGTTAAATTGCAGGTTTCACTGGGTGAATCTAAAAGTAAAATGGGTGTAAGCCCACTGAATGAGAGAAGTTCTCCCATATGTTATACATGGAATGCCAGGGAATTTGTTTGGCATCATTGTAACTTGTAGTAGTACGAAACAAATACGGTTGCAATTTTTCAGTCAAATACAACCAATGACGTTGTTGCGTTTGTTCTTTTAACTGCGACGTGGAGCTATATGTTTCCGTTTGCTTGTTACGTTTGTCAAAAATTGAGTGCGCTGTCATTGGTCGTTGATCACTCCGTGCGTGTACGCCTGTAATTAATATCTTAGTAGCAACACTCAGCAGGCACCGTGTAATTGAAAAAAAAAACTAACATCAATATTGTGAATTTTCATTCAAACCCAATCAAATATTCTAAAGTTGCGAATTTGTTAGATTTTCTTTTTGAAATTATTCTATTGTTTCTTATATTTTATCCACTGTGCAAACAAATTTTTATTATCGATTCGTCGTCGGTATTCTTGGCAATGATAACAAACGCACAAACACACCCATTATTCTCTTAATCAAACTTTGTATATTTGCTACTTGTATTCCTTTCACATACAAACACAGACGCACACACATTTGCTAATTTCCTTTTATGTTCCTCCCCTCTCTCTGTATCTCTTTGTCTTACTTTTCTCTTTTTAATTTCAGTTATTTTGTGACCAGACTGCGTGAAGCCATCCAGGAGCAAGTCGAATCTGGCACCGTTTTCTGGTATGACAGTGTTACCAAATCAGGCCAATTGTTGTGGCAAAATGAGATCAATGCCGAGAATGTGCGTTTCTTCAGATCGGCTGACGCCATGCTCATCAACTATAGGTGGAACGATGGCTCTCTTGAACGGACACGCTCCCTGGTGGATGAGGAACGGGCCCATAGCCAAAATGTGTACTTTGGCCTCGATTTGTTTGGCCGTGGCCAAGTAGCCAAATTTCAAAGTAAACTGACATTGGCACGCATTGTCAAGCAACGCTTCTCCACGGGCATCTTTGCGCCCGGTTTTACGTATGAGAGCTTGGGAGATTATGGCTACAACATTAAACAATTGGACGGTGATGATGCAGTAAATGATGCATTTCTATTGCGAAATGAGAAGTTCTGGTGGTTGCTGTGGGACTACTTGGCAACACATCCTTATCACATCTTGCCATTCTATACGGACTTTTGTATGGGCTCCGGCAAGAAGACTTATGAATGTGGCCTGCCCAAAATCACGTCGAACAGTGGTGGAGAGGAAGCGAACGCTAATGAAGCGGGAAGGTTTTTCAATTTGGCACGCCAATCACTGCAGCCTTCGGTGCCTTTGCATGAATTGGCCACGCGTTACTATGATGATGCCTTCAACGGTGGCTCTTGCCTACGCATCACAAAGAGTGATACCACTTTTCGGTTGTTTGCGAGCGATTTCAAATTACAAAACAGCGGCTTGGTGTTCGCCTACGCTTACAAACTGAATCCCCGTGATGGAGAATTCGATTGTATTTTACGCTTTTGTGCGGGGAACAATGCCCGCGATTGCTATCTATTCCTAGGGGATTACTACGATACCGTGAATCTGCAACGTGGTCGCTGTTATGCGTCGCCATTCAAGCCCAAGTACAATGAACTGCTGAGTGGGCCGCTCGAGTGTGCCCGAATACCAAAAGATATGGCGTTTGCCGATTTCCAAGCAAATGGTTGGCGCGTGCGTTACTATGTGGTGGAGTTCGATGGTGCCGTGCAGGTGAAGGATATAGGGGTACTGTACCGCAAGACGTCAGAGGCTCAAGATACTGCGTACTTGGGTGCTATGTACCTCAACGAATTCAATGTTAATCAATATGACTTTCCAGCAGACAGTAATATAGCACTCATACAAGCCTATGGAGGCGATTTACTAAATTGATAGGAGCGTTAAGAAATAATTTAGATTGAATGACAAATTTCTAAATAATTAATTAGTTTTTACAAAGATTTAAACAAACACGTGGTCATTACTGTGGCCGTCCTACTTGAAATCTGTAATTTTAATATGTAAATACAAAGGGAACTCTTTAGGATTGTTCCATTACTTTTTTGACAATAAAAGAAAAATTGTACAAAATTTCTATTCAACGGAAAAAGAAGTACAAACTCTGGCGTGGTATTTCTGTTTAGATCAGTGCAATGACAAAGACATACTGCAATGACACTTTTCACAAAGAAATGTGTCCGCAATGGAAAACTGCCTGCAATGAGACTTTTCATATAGAAAAGTTCCTGCAATGACATACAGGAAAGTGTCTATAATGACACTTCTCATACGGAAAGGTGACTGCAGCGACATTTTTCATATCGAAAAGTGTCGCAGTGACACTTTCAATACCGAAAAGTCTCCGCAATGACACTTTTCGTATGGAAAAGTGTCCGCAATGAAACTTTTCGTATGGAAAAGTGTCCGCAATGACACTTTTCGTATGGAAAAGCGTTCGCAATGACACTTTTTGTACAGAAAAGTGTTCGCAATGAAATTTTTTGTACAGAAAAGTGTGCGTAATGACACTTTTCGTATAGAAAAGTGTCCGCAATCACATTTTTCGTATAGAAAAGTGTCCGCAATGGCACTTTTTGCGTAGAAAAGTGTCCGCAATGACACTTTTCGCATGGAAAAGTGCCCGTAATGACACTTTTCGTATAGAAAAGTGTCCGCAATGACACTTTTCGTATAGAAACGTGTCCGCAATGACACTTTTCGTATAGAAACGTGTCCGCAATGACA
>JAHXMU010000221.1:33675-147798 GCA_019455685.1 Philornis downsi
CGTGTCCGCAATGACACTTTTCGTATAGAAACGTGTCCGCAATGACATTTTTCGTATAGAAACGTGTTCGCAATGACACTTTTCGTATCGAAAAGTACAGCAAAGTGTCCGCAATGACACTTTGTGCGGAAAAGTGTCCGCAAATGACGCCTTTCGTGTAGAAAAATGTCCGTAATGACACTTTTCCTATAGAAAAGTGTCCGTAATGACACTTTTTCTATAGAAAAGTGTCCGCAATGACACTTTTGTATAGAGAACTGTCCGCAATGACACTTTTCGGATAGGAAAATGTCCGCAGTGACACTTTTCGTATAGAAAAGTGTCCGCAATGACACTTCGTATAGGAAAGTGTCTGCAATGACACTTTTCGTATAGGAAAGTGTCCGCAAT
Source organism: Philornis downsi (assembly GCA_019455685.1). Taxonomy (NCBI): domain Eukaryota; kingdom Metazoa; phylum Arthropoda; class Insecta; order Diptera; family Muscidae; genus Philornis; species Philornis downsi. The sequence goes on from JAHXMU010000221.1 coordinate 34,066, forward strand.
GATATTTTTCATATAGAAAAGTGTCTGCAAGGATAATTTTCATATATTGTAGAAAAGTGCCTGCAATGACTTGCTGATACTTTTTATAAAGAACAGTCATGTGATGTCATGTGATGGATTTATTATTATTACAGCGCATATACGAGTGTGGTGTCTCGTACCTTGTTTACAAATTTCGAGGTTTTGCCAACACTAATTCTTTGTAGCCGAATTAATTCAGATGTCATTGTTAGAATGCAAAAATAATCTTCGGAAACATATCGAAAAGCTTCTATAAGTTAAGAGACGTTAAGATCGTAAATTAATATTATCTACCTCGAAATTTACGGTATCCATAATTTCATAACGTTTAAGGCACTTCAATTGTGACCTAAGGATAGTCGTTTCAACAGACGTCTACAATTTGTAGTGGTGACGAGATAACTAGAGCTTCTTGCCTTTATAATGTTGATTGTCGGCTATATTGAAGTTGTTTGTGGTGGGTGTAGATAGTTTTGCAATTGAAAAATATTGACGAAATTCATGAAATGTTTGTCTATCTACTAAGATAATTGTTTGGTTTGATAATCAAGTATTTCCTGAATATCGCTAATATTCTTTAATATTTTCAGTAATTATTTTGAATAAGTCTAAGATATCCTATTGTAAACCTATGTTTTCGGCTCTACCAAAGGCCTTAAAAATGGTGAGTCTTAGTCTGAACTCTCGTTCTTGTTGGGAAGCATTCCTTGCGTGGGGTCGCAAAAATAATCTTTAGTAGTTTAATGATGGTAGTTGGTAGTTGTTAACCTCTGTAATTTAATACAAAAGAAAACAACAAATAATGAAATTGACAAAAGAAAAAAAAACTCGTTTTTTATGTAATAAAAGTGTTGTCATAAGCGTCAACTGTATTCGCCAAATATTTAATATACAAACTTTTGTAAATTTTTCTTATAATAGATCTGAAAGGAAATTAACAAATAAATTTGAATCAAAATACAAGTTTTTGTGTGTCAGTTTATTTAAGTCGTTTCTTTTTTGGAATTTATTATATTTCCGATTTTAAAGGATTTACAATTGTTGCCACCAACACCATCCAAGTCCCACTTTTCACAAACATCACTCATAATCTACTCGTTGCCAGCATTAGTGACCAATAAGCATGTGATTGATTTTCGAGTGGAATGAAGTCCTTATTGCAATGGTGAAAGTGATTTGATGTGAATTGGTTTCAGTTTGAGTGAAAGGACTTTGCACCAATATGTATCAGCTGAATCAGAGATTAGCAGTACTGTTATCTGGCGATGGTGGCAGAAAAGCTATGAGATTTTTAATAGAATTTTTAAAATCTGAATTTATTATTTATTTCTTACAAAGGGTGGCGCATAAGTAATGTTAAGATTTATTCAATGTATAACTTTTCTCTTTCTGCCTTTATTTAACGTTAGCATTTATTAAAATTTAGAATGTAGTTTGGAAATATGTTCACTTTATGTTTTAAAGATAATATATATCAAATGGTGCCCATTGTTTGCTTCTACCTGACGTGCTCTTCCAAAGCATTTCCCATAACTTTTCTTAGAATTTCAGGTCCCAGCGCCCCCACTTCTTCTCGGATATTGGCCTTAAGTTGTTGGATGGTTCTTGGCTTATTGGCATATACCTTACCCTTTAGGTAGCTCTAAAGAAAAAGAAATCGGGAGCCGTTAAATCAGGCGAACGTGATGGCCACTTAAAATCAGAAAAAACATGATATTATTCGACTGCCAAAAATTTCGCGCAGGATAGCCATAGTTGGGCGAGCTGTATGAGCTGTGGCTTCGTCTTGTTGGAACCACAAATCTGGATTGTTCTGCACCTCTGGCCTTAAAAACTTTTCAATCGTTTCCCGCTGTTGAATAACTTCAGAGAGGATCATTGGAAGATATTTTTTCGAAAACGATGAAGGAGTTCCGATTAATGTGAACGGCATAACCGCATAATCTTCCAATGATCTTCTCTGAAATTATTCCAGACCATACTGTGCATCTAAGTGGTTGCATTTGATCTTTAACAATTATTCTTGCACATATTGTGTAATTTTGTTTATTCACGTGACTATTTAGGTGAAGGTGAGCCTCATCGCTCATTATGAGTTTGTGCATAAACTCGTTGTTTTCTGGGCATAATTCTTGAAAATGGCGACTATATTGAATGCGTTCTTGTGCGTCATTTGGTATTAACACGTGAACCAATTGCATCTTATATGGGAAAAGATGTAACATATATAAAATTCTTTGCACAGACCGCCTAGACATCTCTACTTGCTGAGAATGTCGCCAGGTGGAAGTTTCGGAATTTTTCTCAATACTTGCTTGCACTTCATTTCGAACTGCATGGGATCTTCCGGCACGCGGAAGATCACAGACAGCCCCTTGCTGCCCAAAACGCTAAACCAATCGGTAAGTTGTTGGAGCGCTAAGAGCATTTCGAGCATGAAATAAATTTCGATATGATCTCAATAATCGAATGCTGACTTTCAAAGTAAAATTGAACAACTTTGGTTCTTTGTTCTGTACTGAGCCTTTCCATTATGAATTTTCTAAGTATTATTTAGTTAATTCTGTAAAGAGACGAAAAAAAGTCTTAAAATAAAAACGTTAACGTTACTTATGCGCCACCCTATAGAAGCCTTATTAGGCAATTTCTGAGAATGTTAACCATTTCCTATTGGTCTGTATGGGTAACCAGTATAGAACTTTCGGCCAAGTGAACCGACTTACATATATCTTCACCCATGTCTTGTTGAAAAGGTAAAAGTTTGTTAGGTTTTTATTTCAAAAGCAACGGTCTCATTTTGTTTCAGTTACGCCCTCTATATGCGGATATTCCTCATTCTTGATTGTTGATTCATTTATGAAATAATTGACGTTTTATCTTATTTGTTTGTTTTTTGGTGTTACCTAAAATCTGGAAAATAAATTTTACACTACGGCGTCTACGAGGTTTTATATATCAAAATATCGACTAGCTCGGCCATTTTGCCTTTTGATCAATATAGCAGGAGTTCATTTCTGTAAATTAAAAAAAAAAACGTTTTTTTTTTGACTTAAAGGTGCAAATGGTCACGTCTGGCAAGTCCTAGCAGCCAGGGATAAATAAAATTTCCTCATTTTGTCATCAGTTTTCTAATACCTATCGATATTCATCATCAAGTAAGTGATTATTTGCAAGCGTTCTTAATATTTCGTATTTTAATGCATTTGCATTTAGGCAGTTTAGTATATATTGTTGGAAGATTCCTGATTCATCTGTTGCAACCATTTCATATGAACCTTGCCATTGCCTCTAAAAGGGAGAAACACCCCATACATTGCAATATATGAGCTTCCTCAAGGTAGTATTTTTTTATTAAATTTCGATTTTATCTCATATAACAATGTATATTTGTCTCTCATTTCTATAGAATTGCTAGCCAATACAAAATATTCATACGATTATAAGGGAAATAACGAAAATTTAACTTATTTTTGGCTACTTTAAACCAAACTGCTGATTTTGATTTCTGACTTCTTTTTGATCGGCCAAATAGTCTTCTCATTTACATTTCAATGCCGATAACAGAAGAATCAGAAGGCTATGAGTATCGCTTGACAGGTCTAATTATGGACGATGTCTCTTAAAATAAGTGGATATGTGAAAAGTTGGACAGGTGCACAGCTGGGCAAAACGCCGACAATAAAATATTCTATCCTATCGGGTCCGAAGTGCGCAACAAGTGCGAACATTGCGCTGAAAACTACGACTTGGAGAAGTGATAAAACCAAGATCGGAATGTGTTTTTTGGATGCGGGTAATAAAAAACTAAGATCAATACAGATCACCCTTTTCCTCAACCGAATAATATGTACTAAATATACGGATCGGCGCTCAAAGTGTTACCAATTAAAAATGTTGTAATTTTCAGTATATAGTAAAAACATTTAAAATTTATAAAAAATAAATTATTGTTCGATGTAGCCATCTTCACGTTGAATAAAAGCATCGAGTTTGTCTGGAAAGCCTTCACACGCTGCGCGACTGTGGCCTGATGGTGTTCCGTGCCATTCAAAACCGCCGATCTGGCAAGGCTGTCAGCTGTTAAAAACCTGTCATCTGAAGTATTATTTATTTGGTGAAAGGTTTGTCATTTACGAATATGATTCGTTTGATAACCGAAAACACGTAAAAATAGTCAAAACTTATCATAAAAATGGCGATTTAAACGTGGACACTTTTCGAGCATTACGGAGTGATTATAGTCGTCATAAATACACCTACTGTGCAAGGATTTGGCAAGGTTATAAAGAAAGTTAAAGATAGTGGAAGCGTTACAGATGTGGTGAGGCCTATGCATCATCGTAATGTATGCAATGTCGGATATATCGATTCTGTTAGTGAAAGCGTGTAATATAATTTGAATTTCAATTCAGAGCGCTGAGACCGTATAATATCCGACTTGTTTTTTTGCCTGCAATTGAAGATTATGAACTGAACGATATGTGGTTTTAACAAGACAATGCCAGGAGCCACACAAGACGACCGATTTTGGCTTTATTGCATGAGAAGTTTTCAGAAAGCGTAATTTCACGTTTTGCCGACGTCAGTTAGCCACCAAGATCATGCGATTTGACGGCGTTAGAATTTTTGTGTGGGGCTATGTCAAAGACCAAACGTTGGAGAATTTGAGAACCAACATTCGTCAAGTTATCGCCAAGATATCGCCCGAAATGTGTGAAAAAGTGGTCGAAACTACCTCAAAAAGATTTACTGCTGCAACCAATCTAGGGATGGTAATTTAAATTACATTGTATTTCGTACATAATGACAATATCTAAGCGTTATACTGAAATAAAAGTTTCATCGAAATCATAGCTTTATGTGTGTTTTATTTGCTTTACTCTACTTTACTTTACTTGGATAACCCGGTATAACAGCTTTAAATAGAGAATAATCTGCGTTTCTTTAATCAGTTGCCTCCTCCGGCTAAAAATTATTCATTATTCATCTCCCCTAAATCTTGTCGCAAGAAGTTCGTTGTAATCGAATTGTACTGAATTTTCTTAAGTGTGGAGTAATCTAAAGTCATTCTTCCCCGACTAAATTTTCATCAGTAAACAAATCTTCTCGTCTAACCCAAAACCATAGCATTTAATAAAAAACAACCTATATTGCTCTAATGAGACACCCACCAATTTCCTCCCCACATTTTTCCTAGAATTTCATTATAATCGAAGGCAGCTGTATTTTCTTAAGAATTTTCGTCCATACCTTACGGAACTTTACGAAACCCTTTTCATCAGCAAAAACTTTACTCACCTAACCCAAAAATTCAATATGAATGAACAGGGAATAAATCGCATTGCATTAATGAGACACCTTTTCTAGCTAAAAAAATATCATTTATTCAATCTTCCTTAATCTTGTTCCTAAAAGTTTGTTGGATAATAATCGGAATTTACTGAATTTTCCATGAAATTATTACATAAATCCAACACAAGGTAATGTTGGCCATTGTTCTTTCAATCCTCTGTACAAAAAGTCCTTTTGTTTAACACAAAAAGTGTAAGAGGGGGAATGGAAAATAAACCGAATTACTTTAATGAGGCGCCATTACTGGCAAAAGAAGGTTCATTCATTTCTATTCCCTTTTTTTAAAGAAATATTTTATGCCTTGACCATCATCTCAAATTCAGTGTTTCTTCGCCATTTTTCATATTTAAGTTTTAAGAATAATTTCTACAATTTATTGAAAATAAATCAGATAAACAGAGAAACTAACGTACAAATTGAACTTTTTTCTTTTTATAAAATAAATGTTGCCGTAGATGTAAATTTTACTTGCCATTAAGCAAATTGTAATTCCAATAATGCAAACATTTTATATTCTAACGTAAAATACTTGTATAATAAAGAGAAATCAATTATTTTTCCAATAGGTATACAGGGTGGGCCATAAGGGTGTTGGCGGTTTAAATATTCAATTAAAAAAAAACTACGAAACATAAAAAAAATATATTTGTATTTTTTAAAAAGTAGAAGCATGAGAATTTTTAAAACTTAAAAATAATGTTGTCCAAATGGCTTCCCTCGGCTGGTTGACACTCTTGGAACCGAAGTCGCAAATTTTGGAAAACTCGTTGAAAAGTTGTTCTCGGTATTTTGTTACTTTCCTGAATAATGTTCCTCTTCAACTGCTCTAAATTGGTCGGATTATTCTCGTAGACTACCGATTTGAGGTAGCCCCATAGAAAATAATCGCATGGAGAGAGATCGGGGCTACGTGGGGGCCATTCAATATCCCCCCTTTTCGAAATGAGTTTTCCAGGAAAAACATTTTTCAGCAGCTCTATGGATACCCTAGCCGTATGACATGTGGTCCCATCCTGTTGAAACCACATCCTCGAGGTATTGCCTTGAAGTTCTTGCAAAGCTGGCACCAAAAAGTCTGCTAGCATGTTGCAATAGTTGTTCGCTCAAACCGTCATCGCATGCCCTCTTTCATCCTCAAAAAAGTATGGTCCAATAATACCGGTTGACGTTATCCCAGCCCACACGACAAGCTTAGGGCTGTGAAGTGGACGTTCATGCAAGCGTCGGGGATTAGTCTCGTACCAGAACCGACAATTTTGCTTGTTCACATGGCCATTAAGGTGAAAATTGGCCTCATCACTAAAAATCACGTTGTTGAAATTGTTGAACCGCTCTAGCATCAAATTGACAAAGTTAAGTCGGTTATTGGCATCATCGGGTTTTAATTCTTGGACTATCTGAATCTTATAAGCCTTCAAATGCAAATCACGTTTCAAAATTCGTCGTAAAGTTGTTCTTTTGACATCCAAAGACTGACTTCTCTTACGTGTTGACTGTTGCGCATTTCGCTGAACTGAAACACGAACACGCTCCACAATGTCGGCTGATCTTGCAGAAACTGGGCGACCACGAACTGTAATTGGTACTGTTGAGCCGGTTGTTTCGAACATTCTGATCCATTTTCGTATCACATTGGCGCTTGGAACTTCACTTAAATCGTGTAAACCGTGTTCATGCCGATGCAAACGTCATGCAGTAATCACTGATTTATTGTGTCCGTAGTACGCTCGGACACAAAATGCACGCTGCACTCCCGTGTACGGCTCCATGGCGACTAAATTTCCAGGAAGCGGCGCAGCGAACAACATGGCCCACCCTGTATTTAGCAATCTACATGTCGCGTTGTGCGACTGCGATCGGGTTACGTTAGATGGCGTTAGAAAAAGAATATTTCGTACTCAAAAAGTTGCTTAGACAGCATACGAGTACTCAGCCATTTCATCATGGAAAGGACTAACAAACGAGCAACGATTGTAAATCGTTGAAATTTGTTATCAAATTTCGTACTCTGTGAAAAATGTGCATTGTTTGATACGACCATTTTATGGTCGTCATAATCGACCTGCTGAATCAACAATCCGTGCTGTTATCTCCAAATTTCGCACCAAATTTACTTTGTTGGACATAAAAACATCGATTTGCATGTGTAGAGTGCGTATCGAAGAAAATATTGCAGCCGTAGCGACCAGTGTTAATGGCGATCGTGAAATGTCAATTCGTCGCCGTTCTCAGCGATTGGGAATGTGTTAGTTAACCACAAAGAATTTTTTTTTTGCCCCAATTGGCTGAGTTGAACTTGGTTGACATGTGGTTTCACCAGAACGGTGCAACATGCCACATAATGGGCATGTTGAGGGATGAATTTGGTGATCAGCTTATCTCTCGATTTGGCCCGTGAATTGGCCTCCAAGATCTTGTGATTTAATTAATTAATTGTGGGGTTATGTCAAGTCGTTAGTCTATGTGGACAAACCGAACATTTTTGAAGCCATTACAGGATATCATAACACGCGTTATTCGTGGAATACAGGCCGAAATGCTCCAAAAGAGGACGAAATATTGAACCTTCCGAATGGACATTTTGAGACGGAGCCGCGGACAACATTTACATAAAATAATCTTTAAAAATTAAATGGCAAAGACCAATTTATCGTTTCCAATAAAAAAATTTGTTATACCTATGTAATGTAAATTTGAGGGTTTTCTTCGATTTTTAAAAAAACTACGATTAAAAAATCACCCTATACTATACTATATACTCGTATACAAAGAAATTTAAATCACACACCTTAGGGTCACCACAGATCTTTCATTTATTATCGTTGTGTTTGGGTAATGTCAAAATTTCAATCATTGATTCGTAATTTTCCTTTGTATTAACGGCATGAGCGATTGATATGGATTGTTTTTCATTCCTATTATATATAAAGGAGAGATTTTAAACTGTACTTAGATAATTAATAATTTAATAATTTAATTTTCATTCAGATTTGTCATATGGCTGATTAATTTTTTGAAATAAACCGTCAACATCATCACAGTGTAGAATAGAGTGTTTCTTTTCACTCTAACGAACTTCTATCTCTATAGATTGTTACTTTTGTCCCAACTGCCAGATGTTTCCACTGCTGTATGCGACAAGCTAGTAATTCTGCGTCTTACTTCGTTAAATGTAAATCCCGCATTAGATCATTCAGCTCAGTTTGAGTTACTTAATGGCGTTCATCATTAGCCTGATACAAAGTACAACTGCTGCTGAGAGGTGTTTCGGATTCACTGCTCGTAGCACTGGGAATGACTGGTAATGAATCACTTGGTGGACGTTGAACTGGTTTGGAAACCGATGGGACATTCACGTAAGTAATATTTTTTCGAATTTTCATATTGAATTCAGCAACTTTTGTTAAACAGAAATAACAATCGGTTTGGTGGTTACTTGACTCTTTTGATAGTACTGGAATTGACAAATCGGAATAGATTTTCTTGCCATTTGACACTTGTATAAACCTCTTCTGCAACATTTGTTCAAGTTTCTGACACTAAAACCAAAATAATGTAAATATGCATATTTTAATGATTCTGATACTGCATATCGTTTTTTTTTTCCAACCAAATATTCACCACACACAAAGCAAAAATAACTTGAACCAGTGACACACGATCTCCCTGTCATGCTTAAATGCTACTCTCATGAAGATTTAGAATCAATGTTGGCTTCTCTCAAGTTAATAATTGTGAAATTGTAGTGTCAGTATTGATTGTTTTACAGTATCACTAGCATGCGCTAAAAATGAACAAGACGTGATAGGCCAATTTTTACGCCATATTCGAATTCAGCGAATTCACCCAGATTTGTTAAAAAACATGCTTCGTTTCTGCAGTCAATTTTTTTTCTCCAAATTTGTAGTTCAGTGTAATAATACTATCTGCTTTATGAATCCCTTTTCATTAGCAAAAAAAAAAAAAAAAAATTCCTTTTTAATTCAAAAAAGGAATAAGTGTGAATAGAAATTAACCTGCATTCCTTCAATGCAGCACATTTATGGTTAAAAATATTTCACTGATTTCTCTTCAATTTGCTCTCTAAAAGTTATTTTTTTTATAATTGAGCTCCATTGAATTTTCCTAAGATTTACTGTATGTAAAAGATCCGCCATCACAAAAAAGTTTCCCGTTTTACCCAAAAATAGGATGGCCCCTGTAGAGAATAAACCGCAATGCTTTAATGAGGCACTTTCTACGGCTAAAAAAAATGTATTCATTTCTCCCCAATGTTGCTGCCAGAAATTCATTATGTTGAAATCGTAGCCCACAGAATTTTACTAAGCATTAGTGGCCAAAACGGAAACGAGACGGCGATGCTCATTACTTTTTTACTCCCTTTCAACCAATACTAAAGTCCTCTCGTCTAACCCAAAAATGTAATGAAGGTGAATAGAAAATAACCTGCATTAGTTTAATGATGCATCTTTATTCTGGCCACAAAAAAGATTTATTCGTTTCTCCATGCTGGAAAAAAGCAGGAGTTCATGAACCCATTTTATTCTTTAACAAATGTTTTATTTCATCAACAAACCCTAAACTTGAATATTTCTTAACAAATGATTATTTTTCACCTATACAATTTAATAAAAAAGAAAAATCAAGCAGACAAGAAGACCAACAAAGGAGAAACTCATAATATTTTACATTTTATGTTAATTTAAATATTAAAAATATTTCGGAAGGTGTTTCGGAAGGCAGTTTTTCTTCTATGAAGCCGAAGACTCAAGTGAGGAGACTTAAAATATGAATAGTGTTTACAAAGGGTGATATTTTTATTCGTAGTTTTTTTTTTAAATCGAATAAAACACTCAAATTTGCATCATATATTAAATTTTTTTATTGGAATCGATAAATTGGTCTTTGCCATTTAATTTTTAAAGATTATTTTATATAAATGTTGTCCGCGGCTCCGTCTCAAAATGTCCATTCGGAAGGTTCAATGTTTCGTCACTTTTTCGAGCATTTCGGCTTGTATTCCACGAATAACGCGTACTATGTTATCCTGTAAGGTTTCAATAGTGTTCAGCTTGTCCACATAGACTAACGACTTGGCATAACCCCACAAGAAATAATCAAGAGGCGTTAAATCGCAAGATCTTGGAGGCCAACTCACAGGGCCAAATCGAGAGATAAGCTGCTCACCAAATTCATCCCTCAACATGTCCATTGTGTGGCATGTTGCACTGTCCTGATGAAACCACATGTCAACCAAGTTCAACTCAGCCAATTGGGCAAAAAAAAAAAAAATTATTGTGGTTGAGTAACACATGTCCAATCGCTGAGAATGGCGACGAATTGACATTTCACGATCGCCATTAACACTGGTCGCTACGGCTGCAATATTTTCTTTAGTACGCACTCTTCGCATGCGAGTCGATTGTTTTATGTCCAACAAAGTAAATTTGGTGCGAAATTTGGAGATAACAGCAAGAATTTTTGATTCAGCAAGTCGTATCAAACGATGCACAGAGCACGAATTTTGATAAAAAAATTTCACCGAATTGCAATCGTTGCTCGTTTGTTGGCCTTTCCATGATGAAATAGCAGCGAATACTGTGTACTTTTCACTTTGACAGGTGACATTTGGACGGCATTACGAACCAATGCTGCCAACCTGAAAAACTTAAATCTTAAAAGGTCACCCTGTATTAGAAAAAAAATCCATTACTTTTAGAAGAGATAGCTTTAGTAAACTGTATTTGACGTTGCATAAGTGCGGTCGAGTTATGCTAGCGACATTAGAAAGACTAGATTTTTTACTCAGAAAATTTCTCAGATAGTTTTGCGATAGATTGACGATAGATGGACGCCACCAAAGAATAAATTTGCCATGTTTTAGAATTTTTTTTTTTGATAAAGGCGAAAGCGCAAGTGAGGAGGGTGATAATATGAATAGTGTTTACAGCACTGTTAGTGTAATAGCCAATCATGCGCAGTTGTAATTTCCTCGTTTTTGATCGGTCAATTGTGATGTTGCCCTGCTCTGGAAAAATGTGGATAAAATAATAGAAATCGTCGATTAAAATCGACATGTAAGCATTGTTTCGAATGCGCACAAGCTAAATATTGTGCAAAAAAAAAAACCGGTTGGAAGCATTTGAATATCCAGCAAAAGACAGTGGAAGTCATTCAAAAACAATCGCATTCATCCATTCCATCCATTCCAATTCATTCATATTTATCGCTTCCAACGAAGCAGTTTTGAGCCACTTCTCACTTTTATTTTCATTAATGAATCCAAGCAATTAAAGAAAAATGTGTTCGAATGAAATACTTCAAAAATTATTTTTCAAAGAACACGATACGCTCTGAAGAAGTAATTTTTGGTAGTCGGCTCAAAGAAGTTCCTTTTAAAGTTTTTGGAAAAAAATTATTTACCCTCCTTTATATGATGGTCGATATACTAAGTTTGTCATTAAAGCATATACGAGGTGTGTTCGAAAAATATGGTGAATTTTAATTTTTCTCAAAAAATATTTATTTATTCATCAATTTCTATTTTATCTACTTCAAAGTAGTCCCCTTCAGATATAATACACTTGTGCCAGCAGTTTTTCCAATCCTCGAAGCAGTTGTGATATGCACTTGAGCTCTCTCAACGATTCGGTTTTTATCTTCTCAATCGTCGCAAAACGCCGTCTTCTCATGGGTCTCCTCAATCTTGGGAACAGGAAAAAGTCGCAGCAGGTCAAATATGGTGAATACAGTGGATGAGGCATGATAATGGCGTTGGTTTTGGCCAAATAATCTCTCACAAGCAAAGACGAGTGAGCAGGTGCATTATCATGATGCAAAAGCCATGAATTTGTTTTCCAAAATTCCGGGCGTTTTTTTCGTATTGCTTCACGCAAACGGCGCATAACTTCAAGATAATACTCCTTATTTATTGTACGTCCTTGTGATAAAAACTCCTGATGCACTACGCCATGGTAATCGAAGAAAATATTGGGCAAAACATTGACATTTGATCGAACTTGGCGTGCTTTTTTCGGTCTTGGCTCTCCTGGACTCTTCCATTGGGGCGATTGGGTTTTTGTTTCGATATACCCATGATTCGTCACCAGTTATGACCCTTTTAAGCAAATCTGGATCATCGTTGATGTCATTCAACAATTCCTGAGGGATGCTCATGCGACGTTGTTCTTGGTCAAAATTCAGCAATTTTGGAACAAACTTCTTTCAGCATAAAGCCTAAAATTTCCGAAAAGATTACATGGCATGAGCCAACCGATATGCCGACATCCTCAGCAACTTCTCTAATTGTGATGATGGAACCGTCTTTGCCTTCTTTGGATATGATTTCCCCATTCCAGTCCACTGCTTTGATTGTTACTTTATTTTAGGTGTAAAGTGGTGAACCCATGTCTCTTCCACGGTTATAAATCAACGAACAAATTCGGCTTTATTGCGATGAAACATCGCCAAACTTCATATTGAAAAGGGCTTCACGACGCTATTTTTGATATATTGGAAGCAAGCGCGGCACTCATCTTGTGCACAGCTTTTTGATCTTCAAATCTTCGGTCAATACACGATGTATATCACTTTTTGAAATGCCTATCATTTTAGGTAGACCACGAACCTTTAGCTGACGATAACCAAATCCCTTTTGTGGATTTCCTCAACCGTGTCTGGCGTGAACATCGCAATAAGTCGACCACTACGGTGTTCGTGTTGGCAGATCGTACGGCCTGGTTTAAACTCTGCTACTCAATATTTTACAATCGTAAACGAAGGAGCAGTCTGCGCTAGAGTAAAATCTAGCTCGTCTTTAATATTGGATGAACTGAGACATTTGAAATGCAAATATTTTGTCCATGTTTACAAATTCACTGAGATCCTTTACTTTTGATGGCTCAAATAAAATTACTAAGCAAAGTGGCACCTTCAAACTTAAAATATAAGTTTTATTATGCTGGCACTTTTCACTAAAATAATTTTTTCCAAACTACCGGCACCATCTATATGTCAGATCGGTTATTTTTGGGACTGCCATTGTAGAAGATCGTATTTATTTGGTACTTTAAGGAGATTTTACATTTCTCTCAAAATTGTCTCCAGAAGTTCGATGTGTATTGACAACATGGTTTTTGTGGGAACTTTGATAATTGGCGAAAACTTTCACACATGCTATAAAAACCGTATAAAATCACAACGTTTTGAATGTGTTATGCAAACAGGCTATAATTTTTTTGCCGTTTCATATGTCTAAAACGAAATTTTAGACAATTTTAATTCCGATTCAATTTATGAAAAGTTTCGTTTGTATTTCATTTCCAATTAAAAAACAGACAAAATGTTTAAATAGCTTGTTTGCAATTTGCCAGAGCTTTTTTCCGCAAAAAAAAAAAAAAAAAAAAAAAATAATGATAATAAATAAATTGTATCAAATTTCTTTAGCTCTGATTCAAATATATAGATAATATAATAATTTAAAATATAATATATGTAAAGCTGCACTTTCATTGATTATGTTTTGATATAGGTATTTTGAATATATATATCTGAAACCACTTTCAATGCATTTTAAACAAAATTTATAATATTAAAACAAAACGAAACTGCACTGACCACAAACTTCCTGTTCCTGATTCACTTATTTCTTCCCAATGCTGTCTCTAGAAATTCATGATTATTTAAACTTTTAAATTTTTCTAAGAACTATTGTCCATAACCGAACCCAAACGAAAATACTGATTACTTTTTGAGCCCATTCAAATTAGTCGAACAGTCTTTTCGTCTAATCTGGTAAGTGGGGAATAACTTATATTCTCTGAATAAGGTGCGTTTATTAGTCTTTTTTTGAGTTAATTCAAATCAGTAAATTGAAAATATTCCTTTAATAAGTCGCCTCTTTTTGGTGGAACAAAATTTATTCATTCTTCCTAATCTTGTAATTGAAAGCTCTTTATAACAAAATTCTGCTGTGTTTTTTTCAGAATTATTTTCTAAATATTTCTGAATCCATTAGTAGAAATGTTTCCTTATCTCAGCCAAAAATTTAATGAGGTTAAATAGAGAATAAACTTTTTTAACTTAATGAGTCGCCGTTTCTGTCTAAAAAAAAATTCATTAACTTCTGCCAAGAATTCCTCTTTAACGAGCTGAGAAAATTATACTCAATGCTTTCTAGCATATTTTTCATTAGAAAAAAGTTACCCATTTTCGTCTTGATAAAATGTTTTCCCTCTCAACACAGAAATTTAATAAAAGAATGAACCGCATTGCATTAATGGGACACTCTTTCCGGCAAAGATAAGATTTATTCATTTGCCCTCAATCTTGTTCCTAGAAATTCATTGCTTTCTAACTGAAGTTTACTGAATTGTCCTAAGAATTATTGTCTAAAACCTAACCGAGATGATGATAATCTTGCCTTCCACCTCCCTCTTCATCAGTACTAAAACCCTTCCTTTAAGCCAAAAACGTAACAACCGCCCGTGGGAAACCACTCGCATTAGTTTAACGATACATCTCTACTCTGGCCGCAAAAAAGATTTATTTCCTTCCATAACATGGAAAGGGTTGCTCTTAACCTCTGTACATATAATTTAATAACAAAAATCAGACAAACAAGGAAACCAACAAAAGAAACCCCCAAATTATTTTATATAACAAATGTTGCAAATGCCAACTTCATTTGCCATTAGCCAAGATTTGAAAATTGCAAATATTTTACATATTAGGTGTAGCAAAAAGAAAGCCATTATTTTTGTATGACATTGAATTTTTTGTTTAGCATAGTTGGGACGGTCTCACTTATGTCACATATGGATCGTTTAATTCGATAACTAGCTGTCATTTTGAACATAATTCAATTAAGCCTCTCTCAATGAAAGCACCTTCCGTAATGGAAAAAAAAACTGGAACAGATGATTTTCGCACTCCCCTCTTAAGTACTTTTAACAAGGAAAATTAATCGTCACAGACATCTATTAATGTCTGCTAATCACTTAGTGCTGGGTCTGGACTATAGAGCGGATGTATAAGAACCTCCGAAGCCGGCTTCCGTAGCTTCTACAACTGACCTGGCGTTGTCCTGATGGAGTACAATTTCTCTCCATTTGATCACAGCGTCGCTTGCATTAAACGGTTTATTATTACAGGTTTGACATCTCATAGTAGACGGCTCTCCGCCAGTTCAAACAAATACGCAGTAAAATCTTAGTGGCCGTCAATGCTGGCTTGGACATCGCTAGCGCTGGCTCACCACGATGCAACTATGACCGTTTTCACTTGACGTTGTCGTAAATAACCCACTTTTTTCTGCAGTTATTATACGCTTCAAAAAAGGGTCGATTTTGTTGCGACTCAACAGGGATTCATAAATAGAAATTTAGTCCTGAATTTTTTTTGCTTCAACTCACTTGGCACCCATGCATCGAGCTTTTTTTTGTGTCCAGTTTTATTCAATTGATTCCAAATGGGTTTCTGCGCAATGTTTAGGTCTTCAATGGTCGAAACATTATCCTAGCGACATTTTAGACAATTTATATTTCACAACGTGATGCATTTTCGATACGAAAATACCGGCATGGAAATGATGAAAACAGATTTGCGATTTGTGATTTGCTCTTATAGCATTAGAACCATAAACACTAGCTTTACAGCCGCCTAGATTGCGTTTCGCTGTTGTCGAAGAAAGGCTGTAAAATATGATGTATTTTCCCTAAATTTATGTTCATTTTTGACATGCGCTCAATAGCACTGAGTCAATAACGAAGCAATAACGAAGCTTTCTGAGTAGTACAAAATCTTATTCATCTAACGCCATCTAGCGTATCCCGATTGTAAGTATACAATGCGCGAGATACAGATTAACAAAACCATCTATTGGAAAAAATAATGGATTACCTTTTACTATATCTTATATAGGATTATCAATTTAGTGTTTCCAAAACCGTCTGGCAAGGCTGTCAGCTGTTAAGTACCTGTCATCTGAAATGTTATTTATTTAGCGAAAGGTTTGCCATTTATGAATGTGCATCGTTTAATAATCGTAGAATGCGTAAAAATATTTAAAACTTGCTGCAAAAATGGCGATTCGAACGTCTGCTTTCAATCGAAATGAAAATTTTCTTCAGCGATGTAGTTTATTTCTCACTCGGCGATTATGTCAACAAAAAAAATTGACGGCCCTTTAAATGACGTTGTATTTCGTTATAACAATATTGTATAAACTTACAATGTTTATACTTATTTGAATTATTAGCAAAATCCTATTAGTGACTATTCTAGATACAAAATTTTTCTTAACGAATTGTCTTATTCATAAACTATACAAAGGTGAGATATACGTAAATGAATTGCCAACCTCATTTTGTAAATGAAATCATTGTGAATTATCTTGAATCTAAAATTTAACATTGCTGAGCTTCGTAGCAAGTTCGTGGAATCAGTATCGACCACTTAACTTTTCTAAGCCTGCTGGTGAGCACTTCTCTACTCTCAAAATAAAACATCTTGAATTGTAACTAATTCATTTGGTTTTTTTTCTCAATCTCAAACTCTTTCTTTATATTCCGCAACTGTAATTTCTCTTGTTCTTTGAGAAATTATATGTAAAAGAGAATTTTTCTCTTCCCACAGGCAAAGGCATTTCCCTAAGTACGAAATTCACTACTTATAAGATCTGCCTAAATGTCATAATTAGATAACTTCTCATCCAACCGCACCATTCTCGCTAGTCGAAACTGGCTTCTCCGCCTTCATCGCTAACCCACTAACTTCCATATCCAGCTGCTAAAAGCTTCATAGAAATCATAGCTTTATGTGTGTTTTATTTAACTTTACTTGAGAACGAAAGATGAATAACTCATATTAATTTTTGCAAATATTTCTTAAAATAGAACTGCATCGTTTTTAAAAAGAAAATTAATTTAAGCTGAAATAATTGTTCACCTTTCGATGTGTCAGTTTATTTAAACCATTGCTTTTTTCTACTTTGTTTTTTTTCCTCGGATTTCAAAGGAAATCTCGTTCGTTGTTTGCTGGTCGCCGGCTTCAGTGACCAACAGTCATGTTATTGATTTCACAACATTTCAAATGAAATTGATTTGTTGCTATGTTCGTGTAATTGATTTCATATAAACTGGGTTCAGTTCATGTGAAAGGACATCACAGCATCGCCGCACTCCCAAATCCCATGAGTGTATCAGCCGAATCAGAGATTAATAGCATGTGGGGGGACGATAGCAGAAAAACCTTCAAATAATGTTTGTTGACTATTGTGAGAATATCGAGTATTTGCAGAGATTTCATGTGATTTCTACAATTTGATATGGTTATTTATTTTTTATTTTGTTACAGAATCAATTTCTCTGTTTGAGCCACTGCAAATCACCAACTGTAATTACAATTTCTAGCAATTTTAACTGTTTCTTGTTGGCATGCGTTGTACAAAACTGCAAATTGCAACCACATAAGCTGATTTGGTATTTCGAAAGCACACAAGCACATAAGATTGCTGATAAATAGGTTCTTACTACTCACCCCAATGATTTTAAGGAATGCTTGAGGCAAATAATCTACTTATCATGCAGTTCAGAACATAATGATTTTGCAATTATTTCCTGTAATTTTCATCAGTGTGGTTGTAAGGTATCTGCAAAGAAAGACGTTTTCACGTTGTTAATTTTCGAATAAAATACAGGGTGTCTGTCGGAAAGGTATACTAGGTATGCTACTTTGTTTGTTAATAATTTTTGATTAAATGAAAGAGAATGAATCTTATATTGATAAATGTTTTATTTAATGTTTTCAATTATGTATGGAATACAATATCAGATAAATGTCCGCCTCCGTTAGCCTCACAAATGCGAGCCCTTTTAAGCACATTTATCATGTCATTCCCACACATTTCACGCGGTATTTCATTAATTTCATCACGAATATTTTGTTTGAGTTCCTCAAGCGTTTCTGGTTTGTTTGCATAAACCTCTCTTTTTAGATATCCCCACAAAAAGAAGTCCGGAGCAGTCAAATCAGGCGACCGTGGAGACCAATCAACATCACCATTTCTTGAAATAACTTGTAGTGGAAAGAGGTCTCGCAGTAATTTCATTGTAATTCTGGCTGTATGCGATGTGGCACCGTCTTGTTGATACCACATGTTAATCAATACCAAAGCATGCAGTTGTGCCGTTAAAAAGTTTTCAATCATATCACGATATCGCTCCCCATTGACAGTCACCGTTACGCCGTTTTCAGTTTCAATGATTCCTTCTGACCAAATTGCACACCAGGCTGTCACTTTTAATGGATGCAAAGGTGACTGGTGAATAATTTGAGGGTTTTCCATTGCCCAGAACTAACTATTCAGTTATTCACATATCCATTCAATTGGGTAGGCGGGTGTCTCCTAGGATGCTTTGTACCGCTTACCCATAAAACGCAAGCCTCTCTACCCGATCCTGAAATTAAGCAGACAAAGGATGTTGCTTGCGTACAAAAACAAAGTAGTGTGGTCTTGTGCCAGGCGCCCTAGAGACAGGTGGATTATGTCTTGGGATCCACCTATAATATGACATCAAACTGATCTTGGAACTCGTTTTTCGAAAGCCAAGTAAAGGGGAAAGTCATAGTTAAACAAGATACAATCTGGCAACAGGTGCGGTTATAGAGAAGCCGTCGGGAGATATCAGAAGATTTGTCTTTTCCGTTTTTAATAGTTGTACGGCCAGAGAGATCTGGTTAATAGACTATGAGTGGAGCATGGCATGCTTTGGTGTGTTGATATTCTCTCCTCGGACATTGAAAATCTATGCCGTAGATAATGGATTACCAGTTCCATGCGAGGTATGATAAAGTAAAACTGGAGTAGCTTGTCTGCAAAACCCTGACCAGAGGGTTCTTCTCTCCTGGCAGCACGGGTGACCAGGGGTCCAAGAAACATTGTTCCTTCCTGGTCAATGGTGTTGGACCCTTTGTGGGAGCATCGTGCTGACTGTGGTTGCCCGAACAAGTGTTTTCAGTGCTTTTGCGTTGCTCAAGCGCTGGTGAAGGAAAGCATTAGCTTGGAAAACACTGTTCATGTCTATCCGAGGTCTTCACTTCATACCAAGTGACTACAATGGCACTTTGGCCGAGAGAGGGAGCGAGCCCTGAAGAAGTTTTTCCAAGGGACCTACTTCTAATCTTTGGTAGTTCGACTAATCCTTTCGGGATTAGTTTGGGTACCCCAAGGGGGCGCTTACTGCCGCAAGAAGAAAAGAAGTGTAACCTAGAAAATAGTTAAAGAAAACAGCACCTGTGTGATGGCACACCATGGGTAAGGACTCAAGGCGAGACTCATGTAAACATACACATTTGATTTGATTTTGATTTGATATCCATTCAAATGAAAATGTGCCTCGTCACTCATTATGATTTTTTCGTGAAAATCGGGCGAAGTAAATAGTCTTGTTGAAAAAGCTCTTGTGTCAACTGGATTTTAAATAGAAACAAATGCAAATCCATGTGCAAAATTGCGGCCAAAGTTATTCTTTGAAGATCAAGCTCCTGAGCACGGCGTCGAATTGAGGTTGATGGATTGCTTTGAACAATTTCTTGAGCAGCAGTAATGTTTTCAGCCGATCTTGCAGTACGTTGTGGTCCATGCTTGGCCTTATCAGCTACAGACCCTCTTTCTTCGAAATCATTCACTACACGATAAATAGTGCGTCTTGTTGGCACGTTATTTCTCCCAAAAAATTCACGTGATTTTCTCATCGTCACAGTAATCGATGGTTGATTTTGATAAAATGTTTTAACGATTAAAACATGTTGGTTTGCCAAATATTTTTCCGTAATAAATTTACCACGTCTCTATTTCACGACTGCTAAATATGAACTGTCAAGACTAATGTTTACCAAAATGGCGGCAAAACAAGGTAGTATACCTTCCCGACGGACACTTTGTATAATAAAGTGTTCAATAGAGAATGGAAGTAGTTTAGAAATTAGTTCATGATATATTTAACTTTAAAATTTTACATGGATTTGTCATATGCCTGAGGGAAACAGGACATTAGTATTAGACTCGTTTCTGTTCGTACTCCCTTTCAATTTAATTTTCACGCCACTCAACCCTAAGCATATTTACAGGTATTGACACCTGAAATTTTTGATCCTTCATAAAAAATATGAAACTATCTGCTGGAAACCATTTCATATTTTATAATCCATAATTGATTTTCTACATTAAATTAACTCTATTAGTTATTGTCGACAATTTTATTAATTATCATCAATTATTTTATTCTTCGAATTGTGCAAAAACTTTATTGATCTTTTAAAATTGTCATGATGAAAATAAATAAAAAATTATTTCAGATGCACAGAAACTTTTAATATAACATAAAATGTAAAATCTACTTTCAATCTAAACTATAAACTATTTTTCTTTAAGCAACGAATGAGTGGACGATGCCAAATATCAGCCGAGATGTTACCAATCATTAATGCATGGATTAAATTTGAATTCATTTAATAGTTTGAACAAAGATTTATATTTAAATCGTTAAGAATGTGCTCTAAGATATTTTTAACATAGAAAAGTACGATGTCGTATGAGACGAAATGCTTTCCAGTTTATTTTTAATATTAAAAATTGTCTTCCAAATTCATTTGAGGAAGAAATGGAAAAGAAACACATATCGTAAGCAAATCGCTATTGGAAGATACTTCCTATATAAAGGTCAGTCAAAGGCAGAAAATATCTTAGAAAACATTTTCCACAAAAAAGAGCCCATTGGAAGATGCTTGTAAAGATAAATAATTTAATACTAAACTTTTCACAATGAAACATCTCTTCGTCCACGAAAATCTTCAGGAGGATCATTTTCATTTGGAAGAGTGTCCTGAGAAGCATTTGTCATATACGAGGTGTGTTCAAAAACTAAGGTGAGTATTATTTTTTTTTTTATGTTGGTTCACTCGTCTCGAAGATACGTATGTTGACAAATGTGACAAATATGCATCGTTTGATACATCCATTTTATGGTCGTCATAATCGACCTGCTGAATCAACAATTCGTGCTGTTATCTCCAAATTTCGCACCAAATTTGCTTTGTTGGACATAAAACCATCGACTCGCATGCGTAGAGAGCGTACCGAAGGAAATATTGCAGCCATAGCGACCAGTGTTAATGACGATCGCGAAATGCCAATTCGTCGCCGTTCCCAGCGATTGAGCATTTGTTACTCAACCACAAGGAATTTTTTTTTGCCCCAATTAGCTGAGTTGAATTTGGTTGACATATGGTTTCATCAGGACGATGCAACATGCCACACAATGGACGTGTTGAGGAATGAATTTGGTGAAGAGCTTATCTCTCGATACAGCCCTGTGAGTTGGCCCCCAAGATTTTGGGATTTAACCCCTCTTGATTATTTCTTGTGGGGTTATGTCAAGTCGTTAGTCTATGTGGACAAGCCGAACACTATTGAAGCCTTACAGGATAACATAGTATGCGTTATTCGTGGAATACAGGCTGAAATGCTCGAAAAAGTGACGAAAAATTGAACCTTCCGAATGGACATTTTGAGACAGAGCCGCGGACAACATTTACATGAAATTATCTTTAAAAATTAAATGGCAAAGACCAATTTATCGGTTTCAATAAAAAAATTGCAATGCAAAAAAATTGCAAAAAATGCAAATTTGAGTGTTTTATTTTATTTGAAAAAAAAAACAACGATTAAAAAATCATCCTGTATACCCTATAAAAGTAACGAAAGTTCTAATGCGCGTGAAAGAATTTAATTCATTGCAAATATTCCAGTAACTAAATTAAGCACTAACTATAGTTGCGAGCTGCCTCAATGATTTCTGTGGCATGACACGTCTATGCAGCCGCCAAAAACTACTGATGGAAGGGATCCAAAACGATGCTAGTGTACAATCAATTGCACTTTTAGATATGCCATACACATATTACGTTAACCTCAGAACAGGAAACCACGTAGCGTTTGCAAATAAAAAGACAGACGCCACAAACAGTTGCATTAGACAGACGTCATAGATATTTGTAAATGTCTATTGGAATGTATCCATTGTCGCGCATACCAATTGTCCTAACAATAAAGAAAACATTTCCAGAATGGATTCAAAGTGAAATATTTGCAATAAAAATTAAGGCCAAAGGGTGGAAAGCGGCCTTGACAAAACAGTCGCAATGATGTTTGTTTACTCATTGCTATTACATATTTACAAATCACGTGTCGTATCTCCACAATGGAGATATGCAATTTGCATCGACTCTTTCTAAGGTATGTGTGAGTTTCCTATTTCAAAGAAATCAGATACTTTCGAAATTGTATTCAGTTCAAGTACATTTTGGTTCTTGTATAGTGAGAGGCATTTCGCCAATCTAGTTCCAATGAGTTTTAGGAGTCGCTCAATACGTCAATGGCCACACCAAAATTAGGGTTAAATATCATCATATTTGCTGTTTTTGTTTATTTCGCAAAGGGTTGACTTTCATTGCGACCATTTTGGTGTTACAAAATTTGTACTTTAGCCTTTAAGTTTTCCAGCAAAAAGAAAAGATTTAGAAAAATAACTTTGCATTGATATTCGGAATTTATACAAATTTGAAATCAATGAATTTGTGAAGAAGGCAAGCGATCGAAGTGGGAAAAACATTTTGGAAATATTACAATGGTAATGCTGTCAGCCCTTCTGCAATAGCTTAGTTAACTTGCACTATTAAGGAATAGGAGTTGACGCTTTCGACAGTAAGCCACCTCAGTTGTTGACACTTTGTTTCAGCCAGAAGATACCAATTTAATTATCCCATTGCGGGCCATATACCCTTTAAACTGTATATACTCCTTTAACCTATGGACAATAAGGCCATGAATGTGCTACTTCTACTACAATATCCATCCCTATTGATTAGTAGAGAAACTCAGTTCCAATCTTTGGCCGAGTAATCGACAACATAGTAAATGCTTCTCAAACCGACGTTCGGATCCGTTGAGTAAGACTAAAAATTGATGGCGGCTAAGCTGACTGAAATTGGAAAACTTTTCCATATCTCATTAATGGGATGCAAGAAATTTTGAATTATATTGTATATAATAATGGTGTTTGCGGAAATATATTTATTCCTCCAACTTTTATTTGATTTCTAAGAACGAATTTTTTCCCATAAAAACAAATTATAAAAGCACTATTTCTCATTAATATTAATAATCTAACTGAAGTTACTATTATAATATTCATTTTCATTTCATTTCATTTATTGAACAGTCTTGTAATTTAAA
Organism: Philornis downsi; assembly: GCA_019455685.1. Taxonomy (NCBI): domain Eukaryota; kingdom Metazoa; phylum Arthropoda; class Insecta; order Diptera; family Muscidae; genus Philornis; species Philornis downsi. The sequence continues at coordinate 57,734 of JAHXMU010000221.1, forward strand.
GCCTTTTGGTCAATATTAAGCAAATTACAAAATACATAAAATAAATACTACTGGAATAATATCCATAACATAGCATATCATCATTGTAATATCATTTAATGTTATTATTCTATTTCAACGTTTAATTTGATCCTATAACTACTCGTATATTCATCACTGTTGAAGTATTTTCTTAGCTCCCAGTATCTTAACCCCTGATACAAATCAGACCATCCATATCAAGGCTAAATTGTTTTTGTTGTTGCGGTCACTGAAAGAAGTTTTGCATTGAGCATAGTACACTTACGCCTCGAATTACTAATTTATAGTTGTTTGACTAATGAGAGCATCAAAGCGCAAAGTAGCGGATTACTTTTATGATCTGCCCAAATATGGAAATTTAGAACATATTTGTGACAATGCACTCTTCAACTTGCACATAACTTTTGCGATTTTAAAAGTCTTGCTTTTTGGACCACGAAACAGACAACATCAACGATAAGTATAACTGAGCAGCTGACAAATGGAAAATGGTGTTTGCTAATTTTCTAAATTAAATATTTCTTTTTTTATGTATAAATTCACAAATAAATTTGGTTTGTTTAAAAGGAAAAACCGAAACAATTGGTGCTAATGTTTCTCTGCAGTAGTTAAGTAAACTTGTGCTATCAAGAAATAGGTGTTAATACTCAAGCACACTTAGCTACCTCATTTATCGGCTCTTCGTTTTATCCAGAAGTACTCTATTATGATCATACTCGTATACTCTTTTGGCGGGGTCGAGGGTTATCTTACCACTTCCATTACTCTATTGATCATGAAGGCATGTCGTTTCTGGCAGCTATTTTGGTTTAAACATCTGATACACACTATAGAGGGCCAACCTCAACTTGTCAGGAGCCGAACTCAGCTCCGAGCTTTGGCTGCTGGCCAAACTTATCGGTTGGTGTTTCGCAGAGAAGTTGTTGCTAAAATTTGGTTATATGACTTGAAAGCTGTACAAGCGATTTGTATTTCAAACAGCGATTTATATTTCAGAAGGGAAACTAGGTTTCAAGCTTTGTCTATTTGCCAAACTTATCGATAGGAGTTTCGCCCAGAAGCAATTGCTAAAATTTTGCAAACTATAATTCACGAAATTAATTGGCCGTTGCACAATGGTAATTTAGCACATCCTTTTGTGCATATGATCAAGGATTTGAACCCCGACACAACCATCTCTCATTGTTTGAGTGGCTGTCACCTCGACGATTCAGATGAAAACTTTGATTAATTGAGTAATCGATAAACTGAAGTTAACAATCGTAATTAAGCTGCAGATTCGATTAAGTGAGTCTACAAATAGAATGCGAGTAAGCTCATTGAATGTGAGAGGGGGAAATTTGAAATCTATTCCAATAGACGACAGTGATCGTCGACCATGCATTCTAGGCTGGTCTGGTGCTAGTCTGCTTGCACCTTTTTGATATATTTACGATTCTCGTGAACAAGACACGAATTCGAAATATTGCACGTCGTCGACGGTACCTCATTTCTTCATATATGGGACGCTCACAAAAAACATTAAGCCTTTTCAACATTAGGCTCAAAGTTGATTAACGCCAAAAGTTCGGCCTGCCTGCTAGTTTATACACACAATGCTATCGTTATAAATTAAATGTAAATGCATAAATATAAATAAATGTAATGTAAAAATGTAAATTTCAAAGATCTTTCACAAGACGATAGGGAATGGCAATCATGTTTTGTACATTTTTTATGATACAAAGAAACAAGGCGTGAAGTCGACATTTCTAGTTTCAATCTCTCAGTTCGAAGACGGTTTTACACAATGAACAGTAACAGCCATCGATAAGCTAAGCTGAACCTGATTACGATAGAGCGGTTCTGCAACCCCACGGCTGCTCAGCAAATACTGCGTCGGAAAGGTCGGACACACCCGCACTGCTCATTTATGCCATCGTACTTGTATACCTACATCGCGCAAAAAACCTGTAACCAAACTTCTTTGTGTTTGCCATGCCATAAGAAGTGGGGAACGTGCTAATCCCTGAAGGTCCTTTATGTCGCCATGCAAGGGACGTTTCCACAAAACGATGGGCTTTTTCATAGAAAAATCAAGTCACAGGAGCGAAATTGCAGCAATATCAGCACATTTGAGTGCACATTCACACATCAGTTGCTTCTGTTTACGGTAACAAACTCAGCTAATAAAAATACGAAACTTTCGTTGTTATGTCCTACCAGGTGCAAATCTTTAAATACATCAGGGTTAGCTTAACTAACAACATGTGCTTTTGTTTAAAACCAAACAAATTTACAAAAAGCTCGTCTCCATTATAGCTCTGTGATATGAATTATAAATAATCGACAAAATCTCATTAGTTTGGAATATTTTTTGGTTCTGTTGGCTTAATGCCAATACATTGTCGTTGCTCACACCCATAAAAATGCATGCACAAAAATAATGTATGATTTCTATGCGTTTGCACATTGTAAGCACATTGCATATGAGACATTCTACGTGTCATCGGACAGCCTTTCAATATAAACAAACAAACGAAATGTAAACTAATGTCCAGTGGGGTTCATAAGTATATTTATCTATTGACTTGAAAGTAACCAGGATACTGCAAAATTTTCCAAACGGTTCACGAATTTCGACCTTCAGGCTAAGTATTCCATTGCAATGCCATAAGAAATTCGTCGAAAAGTATCTAAACTAAGAGTTCAATTACTTTGAGTAACCTAAATGCCATGCGAACAACGATACGTCTTAAGCAAGTAGATTACATGTGGTACTGCAATTCAACTTTTAGCAGTCCCAATACTAGGAACGGATGCAATAGCCTAATACGCCGCGAATCTTAAATACAACTTATTATGATAACACGAAATAGAAATAAAAAAATAGATCTATCAAATTCGTTCGATGACCACCGAAAACTTTTTTAGGACCAATATTTATCTGATTATCCGATTAATGAATGTCCTCGGCAAATATAAGACTGACATCAGAGCCATTTAGGAAATGCGATCGACGGGACAAGGATATGTTCGATGCAACAACTGCGACACCTACTTCAGAGTGTCTTAAATTTGGGTGTGGATTTGTAGTGAATAAGAGACTTAGATAACTTACTTCGCATTTTAGGCCTGCATCAAGGTCAATTATTTTTTATCACGACGCTCGTGCCTCAACAGAAGATAATGGCGAGGATACCAAAAATACGATGGCAGTCCCAAAACTAGCCAACATTACGTACAGATGTTTTGAAAATAACTATTTTGGTAAAAAGTGGCAACTTTAGAAAACATATGATTAAAGTTCCAACGCGCCACGTTGTTTAGTTTTGTTTGAGCCGTCAAAAGATAACAATCTTAATGAATTTGTAAACATGGAAAAAAATAGGTCAAACGTACGTTTTAAGTTTCAAGGCGTCACGCTATTTAGTATTTTTAGTTGTGAACGATCTCAGTGAATTTGTAAACATGAAAAATTTTGGTCGCCGTTATGCACTTCAATATTTCCATTTGAAAGGTCTCAGTCCCACAAAATAATATTGAAGCCGAGCTAGATTCTACTCTGGGAGAGATTGTTCCTTTGTTTACGACTGAAAAATATTGGGTAGCAGAGTTTAATCGAGGTCGTACGAGTTGCCAAGTTAAACACCGTAGTTGCCGACCAATTGAGGTGTTCATACCAGATACGGTTAAGAAAATCCACAAAATAATATTGGTTGATAGTTGACTGTAGATGCGTGTTCTAGCTGAAATAGTAGGAATTTCAGAAAGAAGATTTTAAGATGTGAAAGCTGTGCGCAAGGTGGGTGCCGCGCTTGCTTTCAAAAGAGCAAAAACAGCGTCGTGAATGTGTTTCAGTAGAGTGTTTGGCGATGTTTCATCACAATAAAACCAAATTTTTGCATCGATTTATAAACATGGATGAGATATGGGTCCACCACTTTACACCTAAGACAAAGGAACAGTCAAAGCATCGGACTGGAATAAGAGAACCGTATCCAAAGAAGGCGAACACGGCTTCATCTGCAGGCAAGGTGATGGCGTCAGTTTTTGGCAATGCGTATGAGATTATTTTTATTGATTATTTTCAGAAAGGAAAAACCATCAACGGTGAATGTTATGCTTAATTATTGCAGCATTTGGGTGATGGAATTATGGAAAAAAGGCCACATTTGGAGAAAAAGAATGTCTTGCTTTGTCAAGACAATGCTCCAGCTCACACATCCACTATTGCGATGGCTAAAATTAATGAATTATTATCCGAATTGGTTCATCACGCACATTATTCGCCAGACGAAGCTCTCCCAGACTATTTTCTATATCTAAACTTTGAAAAAATGACTCGGTGGTGAAATATTTGCCAACAATAAAGAGGTGGAGTCTGCGGTTGATGGCTATTTTAAGGAGTTTTTACAGTTCTTACTGTAAACCGGGTAACGAAGCTTTTGAATACCGTGGATAAGACAATTTTTCCCAACTTTTTCATGTTTTCTTTGTTAGATGGGTTAGTTTTGGGGCCGCCTCGTACGTTCTATGATCATCTAAAAAATGTATGATCGGGCTATGACTTTGGAATTGTTCTGGGAGATTTTAATGCTAAAGCAGGGAGGGAAGATGCTCTTAGTTTAACAGTCGGAAAATTCCACATCTTTGAAAACGGATTCAGATTAGTTTCTTTAGACACAGCGCGTAACATAATATCTTTGCACGTAACGATATTCTAAAGCCAATTTGATTATGTTCTGATCACAATGCAAAAAAAAAAAGCAAATTGATCACGCGATAACAGTTGAAAAATATGATTGTAGTATCGTGGATAAGCGTATGATCCGTGTCACTAACATACATTCGAATCATCACCTGATTGAATCTGAGGTACGTGCGAGAAAGCTGGCAGAAAGCTAGATGTCAGAAAGAAAACTAGATGTCTAAAAGCTGCATATCCCCGAAATAGATATACTTACGCCAATAAATTCTACCAACTGCTATAACAATATGCCCTTAATCCTGGTATCCCTCACTCACAGTGGCAAGATATTGCATATACTATGGCAAGTGATGCAAAAACTGTTTAAGCATGGAAATTTACACCCTGAAAAGTCTTAATATGCAGAAGAATGTGGAATCGTGTCTGAGGAAAAGTACGCTGCGTACATGTCAACGCTGCAGCCAATTGGGAGGCATCCTTTGAGGGAACGCTGTAGCGAAAAGAAAGATGACTTTTTAAACCGAAGAAAGGCAAAGGGTAAAATGTCAAAGTTATGGAACAGGCCTCTCCTTTCTTAAGGATAATCTCAGAATCTGATCGCAAAAACTGATATAATAAAGAAAGAAAGCTTGATGTCAAATAGCTGGATAACCCCGAAATAGATATGCTCACTCCAATAAATTTTACCAATTGCTATAATAATATGCCCCTATTCCTGGTATTCTCACTCACAGTGGCAGGATATTGCGCTTTCTATGGTAACTGATGCAAAAACTTTTTAAGCATGGAAATTTGCATTCTTAAAAATCTTAATATGAGGCATGGGAGGCATGCTTTAAGGGAACACCGAAGAAGGGGAAAGTGTAAAATGTCAAATGTCCTTTTTTAAGGACAATCTCAGAATTTGATCGCAATTACTGACATTGTAAAGAATACTGCAATTATAAAGAAAATATTATTAATTCCGGATGGCAATGCGGGTTGAGAAATCACGACAACTCTTCCTCAAACGTGGAGGAACATGGACGTTGACAGTTATAACTTTACCGTGGTGGATGATTTTATCGACTTGGGCTCTGCTCTTTTGTTTTTAAATAGATGACTAGCGTTTTGAATCTCGAGTCGTATAAGTGCAATCGAGTTACGTCAGATGATGTTGGAAAAATAAGTCTTCGTACACAGAAAAGCCATGTGATGGCTTCAAAAATCAAAACAAAAAAAAGCAAAATCTGTCAAAAATGACCACCGACAAAGAGAAAATAAGCAATAATTTACTGCTTTTCTTCGATGAAGGCAAAAACACCAGCCAGGTGTCTGTGACAGCCAAAATTGTAACGTTGTGGCAGCCAATCAGGCAGAATTTTGGTTTCATCGATATCGTTCCTATAATTTTGATTTCAAAGATACCCCACGCTGTAGCTGTTAAGCCAGACTATAACGCAAGCTCTGTTACGGTTGGGAAGGAGCTAAACATTGCACAAAATATTTTTTGAAGCCATTTGAATAGAATTGGGTACAAAAACGATCTCGATGTATGGATACCACACGAATTAATGCAAATTAACATCGTGGACCGAATTTTCATCTGCGAATTGTTGCTGAATCGTAGTAAAATCGGCACATTTTTGAAGCATTTGCTGACTGGTGATGAAAAGTGGGTCAGTTACGACAATATCAAGCGAAAATAGTAGTAGTCGATATGCGATGAGCAGGCGCAAATGTTGACCAAACCAGGATTGGCGGGATTGGCCGAAAGGTTAGCACGTAATCATCTACTGTGAACTGTTCCTCTACTGGTAAACTTTTAACTCTAACCTTTACTACCAACAATTGGACCTGCGAAGGGAGCAATCGCCTAGAAGTTGCCAGCTTTTGCCAATAAGCTAGCAGTCGTCAAGAGGATAGGAATCAAGCAAAGCCTGGGCACACATCGATAGTGACTCGCCAGAAGCTCTGGGAGCTTAGTTGGGGGTGTGACCATGCCTTTACCACCTGTTATCGTCTATGGCAAATGATTTTGCTGAAAATCCTCTTCATGAGAAAATTGTAAAGAATCCCAGTTTTTTGAGGATTTCTATGAGAGAGGTATAATGAAATTGCCTTAATAGTGACAACAACTTCTTGAACAAACAATGTAAAAGTTGTCCCATTAAGAACGCAAGATTTAAATTTGGCGCCATTCGAAGTGTCATTGTTTGACATTTGATCAATTGTTATTGTTTGCTAGTAGAAGGTACGAGATTAGTAAAAATGGAGCGCTACACCAATGAACAACGCATTTTCATTGTGAAATCGTTTTACTAAAATGGTGAAAGTTTTGAGGCTACATTTTGCAAATTGCGATCAATTTGGGTTCACAATAATGCTCCAAAAGAGTCAACTGTAAAGAGATTAATGGATAAATTTGCCAAAGCTAGGTCTGTTAGTGATGTAAAGACAACAACGCTCCTTCGACCAGGTCGATCGACCGAAAATGTCGCGGCTGTACGACATCCATCTCAATTCGACACCGAGTTCAGCAAATTGGTGTCTCCAAATCCACTATGCAGCGAATTTTGACGAAAGATTTGCATCTTCATGCATACAAAGTTCAATTAACTCAGGAACTGAAGCCAGCTGACCATGGACAGCGAAGGGAGTTCGTTAATTGGGTATTGGATAGACAACATGAAAATGCTGATTTTGCCGATAAAATCATTTTCAGTGGCGAGGCCCATTTCCATCTTGATGGCTTCGTCAATAGGCAGAATTGTCGTATTTGGGGTGAGGAAAATCCTCGAGTGATTCACGGAAAGCAAATGCATCCTCAATGTGTCACTGTGTGGTTTCGATTTTGGGCTGGAGGAATCATTGGACCTTTTTTTATGAAGATGAGGCATGTCAAGCGCAAACAGTCAATGGTGTTCGGTATGGTGAAATGATAAACAGCTTTTTCGTGCCTAGAATTGAAGAAATGAATGTGGAGGGCATGTGGTTTCAACAAGTCGGTGCCACATGTCATACAGCCAAAGAAACAATTCAATTGGTGCATCAGTCATTTAAATCTTTCCTTATTGTTTGGAAACCCTTTATATTTGATCAAAGCCAGGTCATTTTAACTATGCTAATTAGTGTCTTCAATGCCGTGAAAAATACAAAATTTATTTTTACTAAACTTTATATTTGAAGCTTTTTTTGACATTCTTTTCAAATTAAATAAAAATTAATATGCTCTTTTAAACTCATATAAAGGACGTTATCAGTACATTTCGGAGATATTGTATAGCTTCTATGGAAAATAGTACTTGCATATATGTATGATATCATAGCGATGTTGTTTTCAATTATCCTAAACGATATCGTAATTGTTATATAGAAATATCGTTTTTGATATCTATCATAATACTTATATAGTTAACTAGTATTACGTACTGCGGGGGTTGTAATTCCACTATATGGTTATCCAAGCTAACCTTAAGAATCGAACTTAAGAATATTTCGTTGTCATTATCAATTAGGTTAAACTAGTTCCTAATCTGTTTTTAATGGGCAATAAGAGATCTGATGATTTCGTTCATTATTTTTGAAACTATCCATATATTATTTCTGTAGCAATATGATGTGTTGTAGACGTTAATTAAAAATTCACTCAATTTAATAGTATAATATAAAGGTTTGTGTGTGTGTGTGTGTGTGTGCGCGCGCTTTTATTTTTGAACAAATAGTATCAATTTACATAGGTGTGTGTGGTCATGCTGATGGTGTGGTTTTGTGTGGGCTGAATTGAGTAAATGTTTTTTTTTCACAATATGTAAATATGAGTGCATTTCTTCAGTATTATAGAATAATAAATAAAATTCATACGCATTTGGCAGCAAAAGGACTTTTGCAATGCAAATTTTGCACAACGGAAAATAACAATTTTCGCAGTATAATTGGAAATGAATTTGTGAAATCTATTTAATGAATTCAAAATTAAATCGAAATTTGGAATTTGCGTCATTTTGTACTCCGAAGACTGCTGGGGCCATTAAAATATTTTCAAATTAAAATTCAAACTAAAAGTCTACACGTTAGTAGTAGTTTCAAAACGGATTAGGAGTGGTTTCAAAACCGCCGGTCTGGCAAGGCTGCCATCCGAAGTGTTATTTATTTAGTGAAAGATTTTCCATTTACGACTATGGATTGTTAAACGATCCATCGGGCCGAAGAACTTTACAACAAAAGTGTTGATTCAAACATGGGCGCTTTTCGTATATTACAGAGTAATTATGGTCGTCATAACCGACCAACTGTGCAAGGAATTAGCAGGATTATAAAGAAATGTAAAAAAGCTATACAGATGTGGCCAGGCCTGTTCATCATCGCATTGTACTCACTGTCAAAAATGTCGCTTCCGTTAGTGAAAGTGTGGCAGATAAACCGAACTCCAATTCAGAGCGCTATGATAATATGATAACCAACTTATTGTTTACCTACTATTGAAAATTATGAACTGGATGATATATAGTTTCAACAAAATGTTGTTACAATCCACAGAACACGACCGATTTTGGCTTTGTTGCCTAAGAAGTTTCCAGAAAGCGTAATTTCACATTTTGGTGATGTCAACTGGTCACTAAGATTATGCCATTTGACGCCATTTGACGCCATTTGACTTTTCTTGTGGGGCTACGTCAAAGACTGTATTTACGCAGATAATCCTTAAATATTAGAGCATTTGAAAACTAACATTAGCCGAGTTATCGACGCGATACCGCCCGAAATGTGCAAAAAAAAAAAAAAAAATGCTCGAAAACTGCCTCAAAAAGAGCCACTGCTGCAACCAATCCAGAGGCGGTCATTTAAATGATACAACATTTCATACAAGATCCAAGCATTAGAATTAAACAAAAGTTTCATCGAAGTCATTGCTTTATGTGTGTTTTATTTAACTTTACTTTTGAAACCGAAAAATGGATAACCCGGTATTTATGAATTGCTTAAATGTTAAATTTTCCAATAAAACTGAGAAAAATATGTTGAACTTTTTAAGTAAAATTGAGAATGAGGACACTTAATTTTGGGCTACCTGACTGTTAATCAATTGGGAATATTCAAAAACCTTTGCATAATTTCCCAAGCAAGTCTCGACTTTTAAGCTTCTGGACGACCTTTCCCCAGTAATGATATTGAATACCTGTACAATAGTAGTTAAAGTGAAAATACAACTAGTTTGAGTGATGCTGGTTATCATGCCAACAGCTATGCGTCAGTAGGTAACATCTGTTACTAAGGCTCAAATCATATTAGCCTAGTGGTTGTCGACAGCTCTTGCATCGGATGCCGAGGACTGGTACGCCGCTCATCTTAAATGATATTATTATGGATATACAAATAAAAATAAAGAAAAACTCCCTCAAACGTCGACGTCGACGATCCCTGCAAACATTGTAAAGACCACGATTTAAGAATATGCAATAAAGGGTGTCTTTAACACCCTTTAAAGACAAGATGGTTCTACCTTATTGGCGCATACTTGTCGAATATCAAACTGAGGTCACCTGAGGATATGTGATGGGTAATACAAGGATCCGCTTGACGCAAAAACTGAGATATCTACTAAAGTTGTCTTATAAATGATTTTTTTGTTACGCTGATTTATGCACACGCCCCAAAGACAAAGAAGATAAGACCAAAGATACAACCCATAAAAGCCTAGAAGAAGTATAGGACCGCTGCCTGGTCATGCCAATACAATTGTTCTGGGAAATAACAAACAAGTTTCCTTGCATTCCATGAATGAGATATGAAAGAACTTCTCACATTCTGTAGGCTTATACGAATTCTATTTTTAAATTCACCCAAAGTGATCTACCGTTTAACGAATGTCACAGCTTTTGAGAGGCACTTACAAGACTTGGCGATTACTTGACTACTCGAAGTGTTCGTCAGACACATCGAGATGACCGCCTCTCAAATAATGTTAGGTGACTGCATGTGGGATTGAACCCGGGATCATGCGAGCGATAGTCGTGCGCTCTAACTATTGCGCCACCGTCTGGGAGATAATAGTGGCAAAACAGGAAGGGAAGATGTTCTTTGTCCAACAGTCGGAAAATTCAGTGTACATGGTAACTATTCCGAAAAAGATTGGCTTCTTTTGCGGCAGTACATAAGATGATGTTATGTAGAAAAAGATTCCCTTATAAAGACATTCCCAGGGCAACGTGGATATCTTCTGATCATAGCACGAGGAACAAAACTAATCACGCGGTAATAGGTGAGAGCTGCATATTCCCGAGATAGCCACCTATTTCACTGAACTCTTTTAACTACTACAACGAAACGGACCCGACCCTCATGTTCCTGATACACAGTGGTAACATCGTACTTAAATATGAAAAACTGCACTTAGGCAACATCTGGCATAATGAAGAATGTTGCACAGTGTCTGAGGATACAATTCAATACTAGATACAATGCAATACTGCAGTCAACTGTAATGTATGCCACTAAGGAGCGATATAAGGAAAAGAAACGAGAGAGATATCGACCTTTTGAGAGGTGGTGAATAAATGTCTCAGTTTCGAGCCGTAACGAGATTAGAATAGCAGCATTGCTGCTTAAAAACACCAAAGCTGTGGACGCCGATGGCCTGCTGGCTGAGCTCTGCAAGACCGGTGGCGGTGGCTGATAACCAGGATGCATCTGCTCCTAAGTACGGTTTGGCTCGACGAATGTATGTCTGATGATTTTAAGTTGAATGCATTATGCGTTGTGTTCAAAAAGAGGTGATTTTAGCCAACGTAAATATAATCACGGTATCAGTATTATACACTTTTTGTTTATAAAGTTTTGGCGAGTTTTGTCGAGTGATATGTGAAGGACTAAAGGTTATTTTAGAGACTTGGTTGGGCATTATCAGTATGGCTTTAGGTATGATTAATGAATAGCTATTCACACTACGAAAATTCTGCAGAAGACTTAAAAAAGACAGATCTTTACATTTATCGACTATAAAACTATTTTCGATAGACCGATGCAGCAAAAACTGCATGAGGACATTATGGAGTTTGGTTTATGCCTGACTTGGAAATCTTCAGTAAAAGTAGGCAAAATTCTTAGCGAACCATTTTATATCAAATGAGGATTTAGATAGAACGACAACCCATCGTGCAGTTTATTGTTGCCTGATATGCAAAACTTTTCTGACAACGACCAAGGAACATGGTGTCAGCATGACAACCTTCACACACGTTTACTAAATCTCTGCCACTAATTCGTGAAGTTTATCCTGCCAAATTGATTTCCAGTCGAGGTAACATAAATTGGCTTCTATGCAGTCCTTATTTAGTCCGTACCGACATTTTCTCAATAGTAAAGTTGTTCCCAATAAACAGACTTTCTTGGTGCATTTGGAAGAAAATATCCATCACGCAACGGCTGACATTTCGGGGTTTACGGCTGAGTCGTTATAAGAAACTTTATCATTCGTCTAAATGAATGCTGCGTACGCGGGCGTTCATATTTGGACAATGTTATTTCTAGGAAATAAATTCCCAAATTGTGGATTTTGTATAAATCATTTCAATGTTTATTAATCATTTTTTCCATAAACGCCATGCTTTTCGTTTAATCGGTCCACTAAATATACGAGTATATTTACGCTTACAAGGAAAAACAACATAACTCGTTATTAACTATTTTGTATTCTTAAGCGTTTTTCAGAAATGTTCAACTATATAAATTTATTCTAAACTAGCTAACCCGGCAAAAGTTGTTTTGCCTTCAAAATGTTAAAGTGGTAAAAAAAATTAATTGCAAAAATCTCATCTCCAACGCCATCTATCACTTCAAATAAAACCTTTTAAACCTTCCGGAATACTCTACCAATAATTTAAGACCAAAATGAGCCAAATCGGTCCAACCGTTCTCGAGCTTTAGCGAGACTAACGCACAGCAATTGATTTATATATATATATATATAAGATATAAGATAAGATATACGATTTCTAAATGTAAAGGATTTTGAAATCACGTTTAGAATGCTACATATGTAATAACATAAACAACAGCAACAAAAAAGATGCTCTCGCTTATTTCAATATTTAGAGGTGTTATGTATTTTTCCAAAAATTGCTAATATGAATAATTGCTATAACTTTTATACTACGCCGAATTTTGAAATTTAGATTAGATGCATATGAACAAGGAGAATAATAATAACGAATAAGCTAGACTTTTCTTAACCCAGCTTGAGTCGGGTTTGCTTGTGACCACAGATATAAACTTTCTTTTGACACATCTTTTATAAGAATCTCTTTTCTTGTCACCATCTGAATAAGTAAGTACACAAAAACATAGGATTATTTCATTTTCAATATAAAATATAAAATCATAAATTATGTTTTTGAGAATTTTTTGCAAAAAAATTCGCTATTCAAATTACAGAAGATTTTTTGGAGTACCTAAATAGTTTGACAAATCGAACATCGGTAGACCGATGCAATTGCAAATTAGGTCGAATAGCTATTAGAGCTACATACAGGAGGTTTACATAATTTTACTGCATGGATGTTAAGCTGATAAATGTTAGCATAACTGATACCTTAATGAAGAGTGAATTTTTAACCGTAGTTTTTTTTCTTAATCTAATAAAACACTCAAATTTGCATCATATATTAAAATTTTTATTGGAATCGATGAATTGGTCTTTGTCATTTAATTTTTAAAGATAATTTTATGTAAATATTGTCCGCAGCTTCGTCTCAAAATGTCCATTTGGAAGGTCCAATTTGTCGTCTGTTTTTTGAGCATTTCGGCCAGTATTTCATGAATAACGTGTGTTTTGTTATCCTGTAAGGCTTCAATAGTGTTCGGTTTGTCCACATAGACTAATGACTTGACATAACCCCATAAGAAATAGTCAAGAGACGTTAAATCGCAAGATCTTGGGGGCCAACTCACAGGGCCAAATCGAGAGATAAGCTGTTCACCAAATTCTCCTCAGCATATCCATTGTTTCACGAGCAGTTTGGCATGTTGCACCGTCCTGATGAAACCACATGTCAACCAAGTTCAACTCAGCCCATTGGGGCAAAAAAAGAAAAAAATGCGTATCATAGCTCGATATCGTTCGCGTTTGACGGTAACGTTTCTTCCACGGTCGTCTTTGAAGAAAAATGAATCGATGATGTCACCAGCCTGCATGTGACTGCCCATCACTTCAAATGCGACAGTTTTTTTGTTGATTCGGCAGGCCGAGTGTGGCGATCATAAAATGGTCGTATCAAACGATGCACATTTGTCACAGAGTACGAATTTTGATCATAAATTTCAATAATTTACAATATTTGCTCGTTTGTTAGTCTTTCCATGATGAAATGGCAGAGTACTCGTGTACTGTACACTTTTCACTTTGACAGATGACGTTTAGACGCCATTAACAACCAGTGCTGCCAATCTGAAAAACTGAAATCTTAAACTTAATCACCTTACATTTACGGAAACAGGCCTTCAAATTAACTTTAACATATAAAAAGCCAAATATCAAAAGACGCCACCAATCCTAAAATGATCTATGTATGCCCTGAAGTAAATTTGATTACATCAAAAGAAGTATCCCTAATTAAAACTCGGATAATAATTGTAATAGCAAAAAATCTACAACGGTAATAAAAGTACAAATATTACTTCCTTCCTTGTAGAAGAACAACCAAAACTCATGTCCATTTATCCACATAAATCCTTACAACTGTGTAGGAGTAGTCACTGTTTATCCTGCTAAGTGGAAACGAACAAAAAACAATTCAACACCGAAACCACCAGGGCACAAGAAGGACGAACAGAAAGCAACAACGAAACCCAAGTGTGCCAACGAGTCGTCCACTTCAAGAGAATGTATGAAAACTTCATAATGAATAAATAGGAATTGTATGTAACAACTTGAGGCGAATCCTGTGGATAATGGACAAAGGAAACTTGAAACGCAGCCACACAGAGTGTTCGCTTGAATGGGATTTTTTCTTCACGGATTTTCCGATTTCGTGCATGTTTATATATGTGCTATGTTTTATTTTATTTGTTCTTTTATGTTTTTCCCCATTTTTTTCCTCCTGATAAAAGAATCATGTTTCGTTGTAAGAGTGTTGAAAAATTTGTGCTTTAGTTCAGCTTAAATTTTTTTGTATGAAAAAAAAAAAAACCAGAAGAGAACATTTGCAGCGATTTCATGAACATAAATTTAATGGAAGTACAAAAGCGAAAAATAACTATTTTGGCAATTAGGACAGAGCAGTTTTAATTTACTCAACCAAGAGTTAAAATGAATGGGAAAATATAAGGAAGCATCACCCGAAAGTGGGTTAATAAGATGTCAAATTATGTAGTGTGATATTAAAATAGTGGTGTTTTATTTGCAATTAAGCTTTCATCCGATAGCTGGGTTTGTCTATTTGTATTACATTTCATTCTGCTAATTTCTTTCACACTGATTGATGACTTTTGCTCTCTGGAATCCGCAGGGAAACGTAAAGTCATTAGCAATTATTTAAATACTTAAAACGGAAAACTTTGTATTAGCTTAGACAGGAAGTTAAGCGAAAACATGATTTGTTCCTTAGCTAACCAAAAATCGAAAAGAATAAAAGACCGCTAATGTAACCTCGTGGCATTGTTTCCCATCCATATATCCAAACAAAAGCTGTTAATAATTTCAACAAAAATTTTGATTATGTTTTTTCATTTGTACCAAGTTGAAATACACATCTGAGATACCATAAAGTACAGTTAGAATAATTAAATTTAGGTTAAATATGCACTATTTTGTTCGATAACTTGCTACCATTATGGCTCTCTCATATAGGGTGATTTTTTAAGATTTAAGTTCTTCAGGTTGGCAGCACTGGTTGGTAATGGCGACCAACCGTCATCTGTCAAAGTGAAAAGTGTACAGTATACTCCGCCATTTCATCATGGAAAAACTAACAAACGAGCAACGATTGCAAATCAATCGTGAAATGTCAATTCGTCGCCGTCCTCAGCGATTGGGCAACTACAAGGAATTTTTTTTCCCCCAATTGGCTGAGTTGGACTTGGTTGACAAGTGGTTTCATCAGGATTTTGCAACATGCCACACTGGTTGTGGAAAAATGGATATGTTGAGGCATGAATTTGGTGAGCAGCTTATCTCTCGATTTTGGCCCAATATCTTGCGATTTAACACCTCTTAATTATTTCTTGTGGGGTTATGTCAAGTCGTTAGTCTATGTGGACAACCCGAACACTATTGAAGCCTTACAGGATAAGAAAACACACGTTATTCATGGAATACAGGCCGAAATGCTCGAAAAAGTGACGAAAATTTTCACCTTTCGAATGGACATTTTGAGACGGAGCCTCAGACAACATTTACATGAAATTATCTTTAAAAATTAAATGACAAAGACCAATTTATCGATTCCAATAAAAAATTTTAATATGTGATGCAAATTTGAGTATTTTATTCGATTTAAAGTAAAAACTACGATTAATAAATCACTTTATAAAAGCCCTCCTCCCTGCTGGTAAAAAACTGGGACAATAGATTTTTACAAGCTTGCATTAAGGCGAATTTTTCATCAATAAAATCATTCACCACAAGCAGTAATAGATCGTAATTAATTGGTGTAGGCATTGAATGGATAAAGCTGGCTATCCTATGGGCAAATGCAGGTCGTTTCCGAGCGGTTGCTTTTTTCAAACTGTTCAACTGCTGACAGTATAGAATGATATTTTTCCCCCCTAAGAGAGGGCAATTCATAATAGAACATTTCTAGCCAATTCCGCCGAACAGACAATAAAACCTTCCTGGGCGTCAATGTTGGCTTGGCCACCATTTGACACTAATTGACTATGACCGTTTTCACTTGACATTGCCGTAAGTGAACCATTTTTCATCACCGGTCCACATTCGCTTCAGAAATGGATTGATTGTGTTGTGATTCAGCAACGATTCCCAGGTGAACATTTTATCTACGAGTTTTTCTTCGTGTTAAATCTTGGGCTTTTTGTACATCACGCTTCTTTTTGTATCCAGACGTATTCATGTGGTTCCAAACAATTTTTTTTTTGCGCAATGTTGGATTTGACGATTTTCATTGTTTTCTCGACATTATTGACAATTGACCTTCCAGGGCGCGACGCACCAATGATATCAAAATTACCGGAACGGAATCGATGAAATTTATTTACTGGCATGATCGGCCGCTTGGCTTGCATTTTCGCCTCAATCAAAGGAGAACTGTAAATATGGTATATTTTTATTTTGTTGGTGTCCATCTTTGACACGCTGTCAAAGAGATCACAAAATTGTCTGAGTAGTTTTTGAGTTATCCATTTTGGTTATCCATTTCTCTTTACAAAAAACTGCTTTCGAATAAATGGATATTCAACCTACGATACCAAACATCTCAGTATCAGAGCTTATGAAAGAACAGCTGTAATAATTAATGATCGGGTAAAGCACTTTCCGCTACACGAATATAAGACATCCAAGCAACTTCAGTCGCACTAACTGGATTGAACATAATATTCTCTTCCATATACTGCCCTTCCAAATATTTTATAAATGATAATCGGTTTTTACACTTTTTCTCTACTCTTGGTGCCAAGTTTATAGTAGCCTGAGACTACTACGCTAAACACACCTTCTGGGGGTCTAGACTCGCCAATGCTAGGGCCAGGCAAGTGCTGAATACTATATCGAGGTCAGGCCTGAACGTTTTGTCTGAAGGTGAACCAACATACTAGGCCATGTATCTCAATAAAACCCCCGGTCTCATAGATTTTGCAGTTATGAAGAACATAACTAGAGAACACATCATCGTTACTCCTTTCCTCAACGTCTCATCGGACCCCTCTTCCACAATTTTCAAAGTCTTCAACATTCCTTTGAACACTGAAATCTCTTACCATTTCCCAAATAGGCATACAAATTGGATGAGATACTAGATGTACATAAGCTCTTATTTGTGCCAAAACACTTCTCTCGAAACATCAGATGAAATTCATTTTGCCATAAATGTACTTATTACCACAATGATAATTGCCGCTAACTTGGCAACACCGCACACGGTCTATGCTAAAACAAAATATGACTCCTCATGTCATATTGAATCCCTAATCAGCGAGAAAAGGAAAGCAAGAAGACGATGGCAGAATTATAGATTTCCCTGCCTCAAAGCTCGTCTCGACCAGTGCAGGTCAAAAGTAAGGTCAACTCTGGATGAAAACAGAGAAATCTCCGAAGTCCGCCACTTAACCCATCTAGAAGCCACACAAAAAACTGACTATAGTAAGTAAAGGGTGTCCCAACAAGAACGCAAGATTTAAATTGAATCGAATTGTTTCTCTGGCTGTATGATATGTGGCGCCGTCTTGTTGAAACCACATGCCCTCCACATTCATTTCTTCAATTCTAGGCACGAAAAAACTGGTTATCATTTCAAAAGAACCAGTTACAGTCAACACAATGGTGTTGACTGTTTGCGCTTGACTTGCCTCATTTTCATAAAAAAGGTCCAATGATTCCTCCAGCCTAAAATCCACACCACACAGTGACACTTTGAGGATGCATTTGCTTCTCGTGAATTACTCGAGGATTTTCCTCACCCAAAATGCGACTATTCTGCCTATTGACGAAGCCATCAATATGGAAATGAAGATGATTTTATCGGCAAAATCACAATTTTCATGTTGTCTCTCCAATACCCAATTAACGAACTCCCTTCGTTGTCCATGGTCGCCTGGCTTTAGTTCTTGAGTCAATTGAACTTTGTATGCATGAAGATGCAAATCTTTCTTCAAAATTCCCTACATAGTGGATTTGGAGACACCAATTTGCTGAGCTCGGTTTCGAATTGAGGTGGATGGAGTTTGAGCGACATCATCACGTACAGCTGAGACATTTTCGGTCGATCGACCTGGTCGAAGGCGCGTTGTTGTCTTTACATCACTAACAGACCCAGTTTTGGCAAATTTATCCATTAATTTCTTTACAGTTGACTCTTTTGGAGCATTATTGTGATCCCAAATTGATCGCAATTTGCGAACTGTAGCCGCAAAACTTTCACCATTTTGGTAAAACAATTTCACAATGAGAATGCGTTGTGCATTCGTGTAGCGCTCCATTTTTACTAACCTCGTACCTTCTACTAGCAAACAATAACAATTGTTCAAATGTCAAACAATGACACTTCGAATGGCGCCAAATGTAAATCTTGCATTTTTGTTTGGACACCCTTTATTTATTCCTAACAATACAATCACTCGTATGAATCCAACGAAGAACGCGTAAAAATAGTTAAAACTTACTACAAAAGTGGCCACGATTCAAACGTGGCCACTTTTCGTGCATTATGGAGTAATTATGGACGTCACAATCGAACTGCTATGTAAGGTATTGGCAAGATTATAAAGAAAAGTGAAGAGACTGGAAGCGTTACAGATGCGGTCAGGTTTGTGCATCATCGCAATGTACGCACTACCGAAAATATCGCTTCTTCTAGAAAAAATGTAGCGGATGATTCGAATTTGTCGATTGCATGGCGTTATCAGCAATTGGGCATATGTTATGGTTCTTTATGGCTTATTTTGAATTTGGATATGCATCTCCAACAATTAAAGCAGGCTGACAGTTCTCAACGCCATAGATATGCTAATTGGGTGTTACAGCAACCAGCTTTTAATGATAATTTTTCGAACAAAATTTTCTTCAGCGATGAAGCTCATTTCTCACTCGGCGGTTACGTCAACAAGCAAAATTGTCCCATATGAGGCTCGTAGAACATACTAGTAGAAGTGATTGTGGAAAAGCCAATGCATCCAGAAAAAGTGATTCTTTTGTGGGCATTATGGTCTGAAGGTCCAAAGGATTCATTGAGCCGTATTTTTTCGGAAATGACGCTGAAGAAATCGTTATCGTTGAATTAAAGAGCTTTGGCCGTTCGGTAATTGTCTTTTTTTGGGCTACACTTGAAGGTTATGAACTGGACGATATGTGGTTTCAACAAGACGGTACCACGAGCCACACGATGGACCGAATTTGACTTTATTGCATGAGAAGCTTGCAGAAAGTGTAAATTCACATTTTGCTATGTCAATTGGCTACCAAGCTCATGCGATTTAACGCCGTTAGACTATTATTTATGGGGCTACGTCAAGACCGTGTTTACGCGGATAATCTCCAAACGTTGGAACATTTGAAAACCAACATCCGCCAAGTTATCGTCAAGATACCGTCCGAAATGTGAGAACAAGTGGTCGAAAACTGCCTCAAAAGGATCCACTGCTGCAATCAATCCAGAGGTGGTCATTTAAATGACATTGTATTTCATAATGGTAAGGAAATAAAAGTTTCATGGAATTTAGCACACATAAAGCTGTGTGTTTTATTTAACTTTAGTTTTGAAATCGAAAAATGGATTAGCTTGTATAATTCTACATGCAGATTACTGTACCTTATATAATAAATGTTAGTATTTGCTTTGTAATTTTAAAACGGACGGTCTAATTACGTTATAATTTATATTTTTATGTCATGGATACTCAAAGAAGTGCATGAAAATACATTTCAGAATGCAAATGAAAGGAAGAGCGCAGTTGTCTGAAATACATTATTGTGTTAAGTGTGTTTGCGAATTTGAAGGAATGGAGGAAGAATTTTCAGCTCTTCTCCTGCGTGTTATGAAGAGGGCGGGTGGTTTTATTGTCTTACTATTAGTGAAACACAACATCTTACATGAAAGAACAAATAAGAATTTATTTTGGGTCTATTTATGTCGACATTGCATACAAATGTGATTGATTGTTGGTTGATGATTTTATGTTATTGCGATATTGGTGGAATGTTACCTTCTTTTTTGTTGTTGTTTCATTTGAATTGAATGATAGTGTTTTTGTGTCGAAAAGCGTAGGACGTAATAAAGTAATAGCGGAATAGACTATTTCGCAACGTCTCCTATGTAATCATTGAAGTTCATCAATATGCCTAAAATGTGAATACATTGATGAAGGCTTTTCTTTTCCATTGGCATTTTTGATATGTATTCATGAGTTCGTTTTAATATTCATGGAAAAATACCTTCCGGCAGTGGGGACTAGAAGATTGGATATGGATTCTGGATTAGAATTCGGTCATCGGTCATAACACTGCGTATCATCTACTAAGAAATTATAAAGTAGAATTTCTCAAAAGAAGGTAGTGAAATGAGCCTCATTAACTGTTACTATTCAGTGTTTACTATTACTATTTGTTTTGATCTAATAAAAATCTTCCTGTAAATGATGATAAAAAATTTCATCGTGCCACATTAGATTTTTTTAACTATTGCCTTGTTTAAATATGTGGTGGATTAGGAGACAACATCTGTGGCTGCCCACTAACAAATAGTGGATAACAAATAGTGGGTTCAGATTCTAGTGGAATCGAGGCAAGTATAAAAATGAAATGCATTAGGAAGAGATAGAATAAAATATAGTTTCATAATTATGGTAAACTAATAAGTGTCTGCTATTTCGGGCACATGATTGTACATTTTAAGTAAAAAATAATTCAGAAGTTGAATTCCTAAACAATTTATTTGTCACTGCCAATGGAGTCTCTTTGTCACATCCAGTTGAGTTCCCAATATTGTCAAATTTCGGAAAATACAACTTAATTCACTATCATCGCCGGTCTTTAGTTTATAAAATAGCATTCTTCGCTGCTTCTGGTTTTCCCTGAAAATTCGATTTCCGTAAAATTTTTATTAAAGTGTGGACAGGCTGCAATAGGAATGTGCTTCTTAAAGTTGGTCTTTCCAGCTTTAGCCTATCAGGTCTATTTTGGGTAAATTATTACCCCATTTATTTCCAGTTTGTATTCGAAAGTTTGCATTTTCATTAGGTCTCATGTTAGAATGCATATTTCAAAATTTCACGATCATTTTGACTTTAGGCGGATGTGCCATTTAAGCCCTCCTTTCTTTATTATTTATGCCTAAAGACCTCATAACGTTGCGTGACAGGGGAAATTCTTTGATAGGTTTAGTTTCCGTCATTTTTTATGGTCTTTTGGTACCCTAAATTTCCATATTATTCTTAAAAGTACGAATTTTTAAAAATTACTTTTCATCGCGCACACATCTTGACAGAAGAATTCTCACTCCCAACTTTTGTTCCAATCTAGAGTACCCATTCTGTGGCGACTACTTTTTAACGCGCGCCCATCCTTTCTCACTCATGTTCTAGCCCTTTATGCTTAACGATGGTACCAGCATTACCCCTTTTTACCCTGTTTGTACCTCTAAAAATTTTCAAAACCTCATTCTTATATCTAACTTTAGTCTTTTTAGCCAGCCGAAGGCACCACATCTTTTCCTTTTAATCTAGTTTTTATCTCCAAACGCTTGCACTTTAAAAAACGGCTTCTTACGGCATTTTTGGAAGCCATAAAGTGAAACATGGACACCAATTTTTATGATTCCACCTCTTTTTACCTTTAAGAGTACAATTTTCGAAAATCTGAAGGGAAGGAGAATGTGGATATGAATTTTCATGATTCTAACTCATGAGAATATTAACTAAAAATATTAAACTTGATATCTTCTTTAATCTGTTGCAAATATGACTACATGGCAAAACAAGAACTTGGCTGTTCAGGAACTAAAAGGGCAATCCCAAAACTAGCTAACCTAACAAAGAAGACACAAAAAAGTTGTGAAAAATTTGCTTTATTTTTCAACATAGTCTTCTTGAGCTAAACTAAATACACTTTTTCAGTGATATTCAATAGCTTCTATAGTCTGTTTATAGTAAGAACTATCAAACTTTTTAAAGTAGTCATCAACCGCAGACTCCAGCTCCTCGTTGTTGGCAAATCTTTTACCACCGAACCATTTTTTTTAAGTTTGGATATAGAAAATAGTCCGAGGGAGCTAAATTCGTAAGTTGCGTGATGAAGCAATTCGAACTTTAATTCATAAATTTTGGTCATCGCAATAGTGTATGAGTGAACTGGAGTATTATCTTAATGAAGCAGCATTTTATTTTTTGGCAAATGCAGCTTTTTTCCCATAATTTCATCACCTAAACGCTGCAACAAATTGGCATAATATTTGCCGTTGATATTTGTAGTTTTTCCTTTGTGAAGATAATCGATAAAAATAATCCCATGCGCATCCCACAATACAGACGCCATTGCCTTGCCTGCAAATGGAATTGTCTTCGCCTTCTTTGAACACAATTCTCCTTTTCCAGTCCACTGTTTTGACTGCTCCTTTATCTCAAGTGTGAAGTGGAGAAAGCAAGCGCGGCACCCACTTTGTTCACAGCTTTCTCATCTTGAAATATTCGGTCAATATATGACGTATAGTACTTTTTGGAATGCCAATTTCTGATAGCTCATGAACCTTTAGCCGACGATCATATCCATGTTGGGGATTTTCTTAACCGTGTCTGGCGTGGACACCTCATTTGGTCCACCACAACGGTGTTCGTCTTGGCAGCTAGTACGACCTCGTTTAAACTCTGCTACTGAATATTTTACAGTCGTATACAAATTTCCTGAGATCATTTACTTGTGAAGGCTCAAATAATAATACTAACGAATGTGGCGCGTAAAAACTTAAAATATGTATTTTTAAAGTTGTCACATTTCATCATAATAATTTATATTTCAAGCTACTGGCACCAACTATGCGTCAGGTCGGCTAGTTTCGGGGTCGCTTTCGTAAGTCTATGGGGTCGTTGATGAATCATTCTCTTAATTGCTTATACTGTTTGCCAAATTCTCAACATAATTGTAGGCCTCTTCTAGACTATGCGAAATTTTGATATCAGAATAAAACGTAAAAGCCCATAATAATAACGAATATCCTTGATTTTGTTTTACCTCCTCTTAAGTACTTTTTCCTTATGATTGCATATATATCTCCATGATAAGTGTAATGAATAATTATTTTCTCTCATTTTTCCCATTCAAACCACTGTCTGCAGCCTACAATGGAGAGCATTATAGTGTTTAAAAGAAAAAAACTCTTACAAATATAGTCATGGTCATGTAAAACTTGTATATTCACATAAAACGTTAATCAGTACTTTTTTATTTAATGTGCAGCCCACTCAAGCTATTAGTGAGTGTATAAATCAATTACTTGTAAGTGTCTGTGTAGAACACATTTCTCGTGCTAATATCCTGAATCTCTGCGACAATACAATTTGGCTAAATGGAAAATTAACTAAGTGATGGGATTTGTTGATGTTGTGTAATATGTAAGTACTTGCATTACAGAGTAGAGAAGCAGCTAAAAAGGCTCCATAGGGAAAGGGCGCTATTTTTGAATCTTTGTGCAACATGAAGGAAGGAGTCCAAAATAAATATTTTAATTATTGATTTTATATAATTCTGTAGAAATACATACGCACTAGTCTCAGCGCATTTTCTATTCGTATTGTTATTGTTGGCTGTCTTTAGAAGCATTGAAATTGGAATGGCTTTGAAGTTTTTAATTTTGGCATCCTGAGAACCGCGCCGGCTGGAAAAAAAAATTCTTAAAAATCTTCCTTCTCTACAAATCTTCATAGATGTTATGCTCTTATAATATATTTTGGGTTAGGAGTCTGATTATTCGACGTTCTTCGTTTGTTTCCTATAAATTCAATTAAAGTCTTTGAAATGTCCTAATGTCCTAAGTAAAAAACTGCTGTAGTTGAACGACAACAATTCCGTCTGTATATATTATACAAATATATGCGTGTATTCGCTATTCTTTTTCTCCCGTTTGATCGATTCTCACGATTTTTTTTTCGTATCTATGGAGTCACCTTAATGATTCCTAGTTTTAGTTGGTTTCGATAGGCGGCGCTTTTGTAGTAAGTTAAAAGTTACTGTATGCGAAACAGCAAGAGCTAGCCAATGTTTCAATCGTCTGGTGCTAGGTCCGATCTATAAGGTGAATGCAAAATAATTTATCTACCAAACTCCCGGGGCTTCTGGCGAGTTATTATCGATGTATCTATCAATGTTATCGATTTTCAAAATAAAGTTAAATACAGCACACATAAAGCAATGATTTCTGCGCAACTTTTATTTCATTATAATGCTTGAACTTTGGCATTATGTAGGAAATACAATGTCATTTAAATGACAGTCTCTAGATTGATTTGCAGCAATAGATCTTTCTGAGGTTTTCGATCGCTTTTTTCCACATTTCGGGCGATATCTCGGCGATAACTTGAAGAATGTTGGAGAATGTTCCAAATGCTTCAACGTTTGGGCATTGTCCGCGTAGACACCGTCGTTGACGTAGCCCCATAAAAAAGTCTAACGGCGTCAAATCGCATGATGCCCATGGCCAATTGACGTTGCTTAAACTTGAATTTACGTTTTCTAGAAACTTCTCAAGCAATAAAGCTAAAACCGGCCATATTATGTGGTTCGTGCCCCGTCTTGTTTAAACCTCATATCGTTCAGTTCACAATCTTCAATTGCGAGCCAAAAAAAGTCAGTTATGGTACGGCCATATCGCTCTGAATTTAAATTCGGATTATCCGCCACACTTTCACTAACAAAAGTGATATTTTCGGCAGCGGGTACATTTCGATGATGCACAGGCCTGACCACATCTGTAACACTTTGACTTCTCCCTTCCAGTCTCCTCAAATTTCTTTTATAATCTTGCCAATTCCTTGCGCAGTAGGTCGATTATGACGACCATAATCACTCCGTAATGCCCACGTTTGGATCTTTTGCAATAAGTTTTAACTATTTTTACACGTTCTTCGGTTGTAGAACGATCTATATTCGTAAATGGAATACCTTCCATTAAATAAATAACACTTTAAATGATATGTTTTTAACAGCTGACAGTCTTGCCAGACCGGTGGTTTTAAAAATCAAAATCATGAAACTTTGTGAGTAGTTTTTCAATACAAAACCTATATATAAACTTCCAAATCCATCTTGCGTAGCGTGATCGCACTTATGCAACTAATTTACTAAATTTATCCACAGGATAAATAATGAATTTTTTACTATACATTATATTTCAGCGATACTTTAAAACATTACACTAACTAACATGCTGCAAGCTGCGTGGGGATGAAATCATATGTGTCCTGGTTCAAATCCCGCAATTTTGTCTTCAATTTTTATAATCTTATGCGTAAGTTGTAACCCCCTTCAATGCACACTTTTGTTGTACTGTTATAGGTCCTTCTGTGAGAAGCCAATATGGAACTTTAAATTGTTTCTATAAGAAGGCTCTTCACAAAGGCCCTCCAATTAACCTTCGCTAGATCCTTCCGTCAAAAGTAAACCCATTTGTTTTCTTCTTGTATGTGCTGGCATTTATGAAATAATTTAAACGTACACGTTACAGCCCACACGAGCATTCGTGAATACAATTTAGATGCTATCTGTGTGACTGTCATAAGGAAGCGGACATTAAACGACAATAGCAGTAATCATTTAGGAGATGAGATTAGAAAAGCTTCACATAAATCGGTACACTCTCATATGCATATACGAGTATACTCATGTGTACTAACAAATATAGGGTTATCCATTTTTAAGTTTCAAGTAACGTTAAATAAAACACATATAAATCTATGATTTTGATGAAACTTTTTGTTGGATCTTCATCAACAACAATAAAATGTCACTAAACTCGGTTCTGCTGTAATGCACATCACTTATGCAAAATGGTTAATCCCTTTCCAACACTAGAGAATCATTATTGTGAACTAGTGTTTTTGACATTTGTCACTCTTGTTTTTGGACAATGAGTTTTGACTTCTTCTTTTTTGTTGTGTGCATTAGAGCAGGCAGCTCGTTTTTTAAATAAAATCTAAACTTGTAAATTTATAAATAAATCTAAGCAAACTAATAAAAAAAATAAAACATCGAAAACAAAGAATCTGGCTATTCCACCTCTGGATTAGTTGCAGCAGTGGATCCTTTTGAGGCAGTTTTCGATCTCTTTTTCGCACATTTCAGACGGTATCTTGGCGATAACTTGGCGAATGTTGGTTTTCAAATGCTCCAAAGTTTTGAGATTATCCGTGTAAATACGGTCTTGACGTAGCCCTATAAAGAATAGTCTAACGGCGTCATATCGCATGATCTTTGTGGCGTTGAATTTACACTTTCCGCAAACTTCTTTTGCAATAAAGTTAAATTCGGTCAATCGTGTGGCTCGTGGCACCATCTTGTTGAAACCACATATCGTCCAGTTCATAACCTTCAAGTGTAGCCCAAAAAAAGGCAGTTACCGTACGGCCAAAGCGTTTTAATTCGACGATAACTGTTTCTTCAGCGCCATTTTCGAAAAAATACGGTTCACTGACAACTCCAGACCTTCAGACCTTCATGCAATGGCTTTTCCACAATCACGAGTATGTTCTACGATCCCCATATGTGACAATTTTGCTTGTAGACGTAACTACCGACTGAGAAATGAGCTTCAACACTGAAGAAAATTTTGTTCAATTGAAAGTCCACATTTGAATCACCTTTTTTGTAGTAAGTTTTAAGTATTTTTACGCGTCTTTCGGTTGTTAAACGATCTATACGAGCTGCCAAGACGATGCAAACCTTTCACTAAATAAATAACACTTTAGACGACAGATAATTAATAGCTTACAGCCAGTCTGGCGCTTTTGAAATCACTAAATGGATAACCCTATATATACAAAAATACCTAAACATATGGCAACATATGGCAAAACATTTTAAAACACATTTATGAAGTAGCACAACTGCCTCGACGTTTTAGGCGTTAGCGTTTACTTATAGTTTATACACAGCCACGGTCATTAATTAGAAAGCGGTGTAGGGTCCTTTGGGGGTGTAATTACCATTTCCTGTGCTCTTAACCAGGTGACAAGATTGGTGTCAGTTGGTTGATGGGGGGATAGCATGAAGATAATATGATAATTTAGAGTAAAATTTTGAAGGCGCGGAATGGGGTAGTCAACAAAGTCATAAAATTATTATTAGAAATAGTTTTTAGATGTTTAATGTAGTCTTTAACAAACGATATACTACTGTGTTTAAAACTAGGAACAATTTTTATTTTATAGATATTTATACCTTGTAGATATTATACCCATACGAATGAAGTTATGTTTCATTTGATGCAGTAAAAATGTAACACGCGTTTAAGGTACTAAGTTTTGTTGACCAAGTGCGTTTCAAGACTTTCTAAGTACAGGGTGTCTGTCGGGGTATAAAGGTATACTACTTTGTTTCGCCACCATTTTGGTAAACATTAGTCTTGACAGTTTATATTTGGCAGTCGTGAACTGGAGATGTGGCAAATTTATTATGGAAAAATATTCGATAAACCAACGTGTTTTAATCGTTAAAATGTTTTATCAAAATCAATCATCGATTACTGTGACGATGAGAAAGTTACGTAAAATTTTTTGGAGAAACAACGTGCCAACAAGACGCACTATTTATCGTGTAGTGAATGATTTCGAAGAAAGAGAGTCTGTAGCTGATAGGGCCAATCATGGACCACAACGTACTGCAAGGTCGGCTGAAAACATTACTGCTGCTCAAGAAAGTGTTCAAAACAACCATCATATTCAGTTCGGCGCCGTGCTCAGGAGCTTGGTCTTCAAAGAACAACTTTCGCCACAATTTTGCACAAGGATTTGGACCATTTACGCCGTTGTACATTTGCCAAATAGAATGCTACAGCTCGTCCATGACAACCCCGATTTTCATGAAAAAATCATAATGAGTGACGAGGCACATTTTCATTTGAATGGAAATGTGAATAAACAGAATAGTCGGTTCTGGGCAATTGAAAACCCTTAAACTATTCATCAGCCACTTTCGCATACATTAAAAGTGACAGTTTGGTGTGCAATTTGATCAGGAGGAATGGACGTTACTTCTTTGAAACTGAAAACGGCGTAACGGTAGCTGTCAAGGGAGAGCGATATCGTGATGTGATTGAAAACTTTTTTACGCCACAACTGCATGCTTTGGGTTTGATTAACATGTGGTATCAACAAGACGGTGCCACATCGAATACAGCCAGAATTACAATGGAATTAATGCGAGACGTCTTTCCACAACAAGTTGTTTTAGGAAATGATGATGGTGATTGGCCTCCACGGTCGCCTGATTTAACTGCTCCGGACTTCTTTTTGTGGGGATATCTGAAAAGCAAGGTTTATGCGAACAAACCAGAAACGCTTGAGCAACTCAAACGAAATACTAGTGGTGAAATTAATGAAATACCGCGTGAAATGTGTGAGAATATAATGAAAAATGTGCTCAAAAGGGCTTGCATTTGTGAGACTAACAGAGGCGGTCATTTACCTGATATTGTATTCCACACAAAATTGCCGACATTAAATAAAACATTTATCAATATAAGATCCATTCTCGTTCATTTAATCAAAAATTATAAACAAACAATGTAGTATAACTTCCCGACGAACACCCTGTAGATTGAGTTATGTCCATCTCATACATTATCATTAATCTTTATAAAACTTTTTAAAATTTGGCAGTTTAATGTCAGGTTTTTGTCAAGTCGTAGTCGGGGACTGTAAATGGGCTATGGCGGCCCATTCCCTTTAGTACCTTCTACACAAACTGAGCCATATTCAAAGATTTAAGTTCAAAGGATCTTCAAAGGATATCAAATAGCTTGCACCGCAGTTGGCCAAATTTGGTACACGTTAAGAGTTTGTTAAAGCAGTATCCACAAATTAAGATGGACCTCATTGTCCCAATTGGACATTCGAGTAATTGTTATGGCGAAGGTGAAGTATGAATGAGTAAAGATTATTTAAGAAAAACAAAAGTTTAACTTTTTGGTGACTGTAGTACATTCATTGGAGTGACTTCTGACAGTAATGATACTTTATAAACTACTAAAGGATACTTAACAAATATATGTTACCACAATTTTTGTGGGGTTGGTAGAGAAATGTAGGAGACCATACACTACACTTGAATGTACACTGATAAAAGCAATAACATCTCAGAATATCTAGAATATCTAATTATCCATTGAAATTCGCTGCACATTTATAGTTTGCTAATGTGACAACTGAGAACAAAAATAAATCTCATTGTCACGCGCCTTCAGGTACCATCCATATAAACTAATGTATTTTCCGAAATTGAGTTTTTTTCTTATAATTCCTAATTCGTATACTGCTGTAACCTAAATTTACATTAATTGCATTGCTTTAAAGTCAAATTTTTGGGAAAAATTGAACAAGTAATCCATATCATCTTCTGGCACCTCCCATAAAAATGAGTGGTATAACTGACACATTCTTAGCTTCATATATTTCAAGACGTTTTACACCAAATTATGCATCACGCGGGAATGTTTATTAATAAAAGTATTAACATTTTATGAATATATAGTTAAACACCTATTGAAATTTGCCCCTACTTAAATTACTGACTTGGATCCTTATCTAGCATACGACAGACAAAATTGGAAGGTGTAGCACAAATAGTCACTATTTTTACGTGACATTGAAAGGTTCTTCTATGTTAATTAAAATGATCGGATTTACGTCAAATATGCATCCGTTTGACCGATAATTTATTGCTATTTTGAAGATGATTTCACTATCACAGAAAAAAAAATTATCTAGTCGATTTTCAAAAGGTTCTCTTGAGAAAAAATTTATTCGCCTTAGACAGAAAAAGGCAGTAATCCCGTGACGCCAGATCCGGAATACAATGTCCAGAAGAATGTCTCAACAAAGTTCCTGGAGCTTCTGGCAATTTGCTATCTACGTGTATGTAGTCTGACGTTGTGCTGATGGAAAACAAATTTTCTGCAAAACTGGCTGCTTCTGCGCTATTGCTCGCTTCAGATGGTCCAATTGTTGGCTGTACAGTTCCAAATTAAGAGTTTGACTGTAGGTCAGCAGCTCGTAAGTAGGTGATTCTCGGCCAATTCCATCAAATACGCCGCAAAAGATTCCAGATTCTCAATTGTGGTTTGGCCACTGTTCGCGTTGTCTTACCGCAATTTGTTTACCACAGTTTTCGCTTGAGGTTATCGTAATTGATCCTTCCGTCCCACAAATGGGTTGATTTTGTTGCAATTCGGCATCAATTCGTAGATAGAAATTCGGTGTACGAAGTTTTTCTGCGTTTACTTTTATGTAATCCATCATCAAGCTTTTTTTTATCCAACCTTATTGAAGTGGTTCCGAACAGCTTTTTGTACAATGTTCAGCTTCTGGGCAGTCAAAACTGCGCTAATATGATGATTGGACTTGACGATTTCCATTATTCCATCGACATTTTCGACAATTATCTTTTCATAGCGTGGTGCATCGTTGACATCAAAATTACTAATACGAAACTAAAATTGCGTACGATTCTATATTACAGCATAAAGATCGTAAACAGTATTCAGATCCTTAGCCACCTGGTTTTTATTTTGGCCTTTATCAAGGTAAAACTGTAAAGTACGACGTAATTTCGCTTTACAGATATCCATCTTTGACAGGAGTTTAAGCAATAATGAGTCAAGCGATCACAAAATTATATAAATATTTCTTTCGATACGAAGTTTTATCTTTCCAACGTCATCTAGCGTGACCCGATCTCTCTTAAAAAATTAAAAATATAGATTACTAAAGCCAACTATTAAGAAAATAATTGATTTTTTTCAATATGGATTGTATTATATTTTTTGATTTCTCTAAAAAAGATTGAATAAGAGATGATTGATTGGAAATAAGTGTTCTTCCGAATGGCCTCCGTACAATTTTATAAAAGACATCTGACTACAAAAATTTGTTTATATAAATATAGCTTTGGTTGTTTGGAATTGATATCTTGCATAAACAAAAATGCATAAGTCTAGTAAGATTCCTAAAGAATTGCCTTTTTTTGGCTAAAAATTCATTTACTAGTAGAAATATATTGCACTGTGTGATTAATATAAATTTTTGAAAACTTTCTGAGTTGAAAAATAATATTCCCAATTGTGTAATGCTCGCAGTCTACCATTCTTTTTATACAGTGCCCGACATAAGTGCACGTACTACCCCAATTTCTGCTACCTCACGAGTCCTAAAAACTTTATGGAGAAACGTAATGATGTAGTTTTTTTTGAAAAATTATTTTAATTATATAAAATAAAAAAAAAATATATGAAATAATATAAATATAAATTTGGAAAATTATTATGTTAAAAGGACAAAAAGGCATCGACAAAAATCTACGTACGGCTGGTAAACTAAGATAACTTCATTTAAGCATTTAAAATGTTTATGAAATTTAAATTTAGTATGTTGTTGGCCCACCAAGGGCATCTATAACTGCCTGCAGTCAACTGGGCATTGAGTCAACTAAGACTTCCAATTCTGTAGGCGTCATATCAGTCCATTCCTCTTAATACTTCTCTTTCAGTATTGGAGCACTAGTAATATCGTGTTTTCTGACTTTGCGTTCTAAAATCTCCTAAATGTGCTCAATAACATTTAAATTCGGGCTTTGAGGTGGTGATGTGCAACTGTCGTGAGGCATAATAAAGCAGCCAATTTTTAACAACATGAGCGTTATGCTTTGGATTGTTATCTTGTTGGAATATCTAACTGACACCAAGATTCAAAATATCAACCGATGGCTTCAAATGTTGTTCAAATATTGATTAATACTGATGACGATCCATGTTATTCCCAATAAATGCCAGATTTCCTACTTGAGATGCAGCAATCGCAGCCCTAACTATAACCCTGCCTCCATATTTGATTTAAGCTTTAAATTAAGCCTTGTTTAATTAGCTTTTCTTCAAACTGTGGCTTCTCATCACTTCCAAATATACATCTATATTTTGATTCGTCTGCAAATAAAACTCGTTTGCAGAAATCATTTCCTTTCGTAATATGCTGTTGGACAAATTCCAAGCGAAGCTTACGATTTTTTTCGCTTCTTTTGCGTGGAGTTCTGCTGTAGAAACAGCTGTTATTTAAAGATCTTTGAATAACTCTTGGATTTGCAATCACATTTGATTTAGTTTCTATATCTTTGGTTTTGTGGAAGACACTGAGATTTTTGTTCACTTCTTTTATAATAAAACTAAGGTCTATGTGATTAAGTTTCTTTTTGGACGGTCACTGCGCGGTATTCAATTGTACTGGTGTTTTCAAAGTTCTGAAATATTGTTTGAACTGTTGATTTGCTTAAATTCAACAGTTCTGATATTTCACCAAAAGATTTTTTTTCCACTTCTATGTTTTATTACTAATTTTCTCACTTCACTTGAAATTTCATTTCGAGGAGCCATGATCAGCTCTGAAATATTTTCCGTAACTATCCTAAATAAACCTAAACACAACTTATTCGAAGCCTAAAAGGGAGCTCAAACGTAAAATTCGAAAAACGGTACATTTCCATTATTTTCTAGAACCATAAAATAATACAGGGTGGCGTAATAGAACGTGTATATTTAAAAAATAGATAAAAAAAATACAAAAAGTTATGGTTAAAATAAATCTAAGGCATTGTAGAGTAATAAATGGAGTTTATTTTTTAAAAATAACATCATCTAAATGGTGACCCTCTCTACGACGGCACTCCTCTAACCGCAAACGAAAATTATTGAAAACTTTCTTCAGTAATACTGGTGTAATGGCTGCCACTTCACCACGGATATTCTCCTTGAGCTGGGCGATGTTTCTTGGATTATTAGTGTAGACTTTGTGTTTGAGGTATCCCCACAAAAAAAAGTCAAGAGGCATCAAGTCTGGACTACGTGGGGGCCATGGGATATCACCTCTTTTCGAAATCAGTCTGCCAGGGAACATCTGCTTCACTACCGCAATGGAGTCATTTGATGTGTGACAGGTAGCTCCATCTTGTTGGAACCAAGTTCTGGAATTCACTATTCTTGAACTTTCAATTTTTGGAGCCAAAAATCCGTCCAACATCTCAACATAGCGTTCCGTATTAACCGTGACGTTTTGGCCCCGCGCATTTTCGAAGAAAAAGGACCAATTATTCCTCTGCCAGAGATTGCTGCCCATACTGTCACTTTAGGACTATGCAATGGTTTCTGGTGTTTGATTTTGGGATTTTCACTGCTCCAGTAACGACAATTTTGACGATTTACGAACCCATTCATAAGGAAATGAGCCTCGTCAGAGAAAAGGATATTGTCAAAATTGGAAAATCGATTAAGCATTTCATTAGCAAATGTGAGCCTTGCTATGAAGTCCGACTCTTTCATTTTTTGTGTTAATTGCAGCTTATATGGATGCAGTATAAGATCCAATGTTAAAATTCGTTGCAAACTTCGTCGCGATAATTGTAAGACAAACGATCTCTTGCGAGTCGACATTTGTGGATTTCCTCGTACTGACTCCATAACTCTCTCAAGATTGTCTTCGGTCCTAGATGTTCTTGGGCGACCATTTGTTTGTGGTTTAAATGTTGAACCGGTCTCTTCAAAACGCTTTACCCATATTTTAGTTAAATTAGC
This sequence comes from Philornis downsi, assembly GCA_019455685.1. Classification (NCBI taxonomy): domain Eukaryota; kingdom Metazoa; phylum Arthropoda; class Insecta; order Diptera; family Muscidae; genus Philornis; species Philornis downsi. The sequence goes on from JAHXMU010000221.1 coordinate 91,910, forward strand.
ACTCGGAGCTTCACTAATTCGCCGTAGTCCATATTCAGCACAATATAGTTGCCTAGTAGCAATATATGAACGAGAGTTCTCGTAAAATGCGCGCACGCAAAATGCGCGACGCTTCCCGTCGAAGTGATTAATAGCGATTAAAACTCCATGAGCCCGCCAACCCAACGATGTAGGCGCCCCCCGCCCGCGCCTTTTCTACCCCGTTAAAAGAAATTGATGCAATATGCACGTTCTATTGCGCCACCCTGTATAAAGAAAAATAACGTTGACTTTTGTCAGTGTTTTTTTTTTCGTTTTTCTTAAACAACTCTCTAATTTTATATTAAAGTAATTGGGGTTTTTGGTGTTATATTAATAAAATTACATTTCAAAAAAACTGCATCATTACTTTTCTTCGTAACTTATTCAAACTCATCAGGTACTGGAAATGGTGGTCGTACTTAGACTTATGTCGGGCACTGTATATTAAAATTAAAAGAAAAATCAGAAAACGTATTTATCATTTTCCTTTACTTGACAGGATTCTCTGAGAATGTGATGCTCCACAAATAACCAACAAACTTCCGTTGGTGTTGTTTTTTAGTCAGACATTCATATTCACAGTGGAAAAATTTCTTTCTTTCTTCACTTTCCGTTGTGCCTTTTAATTAAAATGTTTTTCTTTCCTTTTTCCTGCTTTGTGTTGTCTAGAAACGGCATTTTTGCATTCTTCCGTGCAGGGAATTGTTAACGCTTTTATGCTTTAGTTCCACAGACAGTTGAAAGTGCTGGAAATTGCTTAAAGCACTTTTAAAAGCAACTTACTTAGTATTCGTGTGGCGAAAGCATGTCCGGAGCTGGTGGTTTGAAACTTTAAATAAATTAATACGAAGGTAGTTTGAGAAGTTATTTATATGATTGTGAAGTGATTTATAGTGATGAAAATAGTAGGGAAATTTCAGGCAGGTGAACTGACTTACAGCCATTTTTACACAACGTCTTCTGTTTCAGTTCAAAAGAGTAAGGAGCACCAGAATGGGTGCAATAATCATTGCGTTTTTATCAGAAACTATTCTCAATTAATAGACAACATAAGAAGCAAAATTACGACTTTCTAAAGTCATCCACTAAAAAATTCTAGAGGGGCTAAATCGGCCCATTGATGTGCTTGATAATCTCTGATTTATGGCAGTGTAGTCAGTGCATTCGTAAGACTATGTTTACTAAAAGCTTATATGTATATTTCTACCGCACCGTTCCTTAACCATTAATTATACGATCACCAATTTGTGGCAAAATTTCACCACAATTGGATGGGCTGCACAATAGTTTGCGTAGAACAGACAGTCTGAAAAACGGACACAGATGGCTTCTTATATGTCAATACGTGCAACGAAAATCTTTGCATTTACAATCCGTAAATACCTGAAAATTAGAATTTATACTCAAATTATTTTCTTTTATACTTGTTACAGGATATAACATTGTAGGTAGATTAGTTAGCTATTTTGGAAACGAAATATTCTACCGTCTAATGGCATTGACGCTTTGCGAAAGAAATTCACAAATTTGTACTTCTTGTATGAACAGCTATACATCATACTTTGTTCAAACATTTGAAGATAAGAAATCTGTGCGCAAGATGGGTGCCGCGCTTGCCGAACGTTTACGTCGATTAATAACCATGGATGAGACATGGGTCCACCGCTTTACACCTCAGACAAAGGAACAGTCAAAGCGGTATGGGAATGGAAGAATCGTGTCTACAGTAGGCGAAGACGGTTTCATCTTCAGGCAAGGTGTCTGTGCCTGGCGTCTGTTTTTTGGGAAAAGTTTATTGTTATTCATTATTGTATAGGCGAACAATATAACTTACATTGTAATATTCGAAAAAGACTACAAGAACGGGAGAGAGCGTTAGAATAGTCGTTATTTCAGTACAGTGATGGTTATCAGAATAGATATATATTAATTGTAATTCGACAATATTCGAAATTCATTTGTAGAATGAACAATTATATTCTGAAGGGAAAACAATAAACATCAACGGCGAATATTACGCTAATTTATTACAGTGTTTAGGTGATAAAATTATGGACAAAATGCCGCATTTAGCGAAAAAGAAAGTGCTGTGTCATCAAGACAATGCTCCAATTCACATTGCCAGCTTAATCTCATTTTAACTCGATGCGCTTTTTACAACTATAAGCTATATTCAACAGCTTCTGTTTATAGTAAGAACTGTCAAACTTCATAAAATTGCCATCAAGCGCAGACACCAGCTGTTCATTGTTGGAAAATTTTTTTGCCACCGAGTCCTTTTTCCAAGTTTGGAAATAGCAAATACTCCGAGGAAGCTAAATGTGGTAATTAAGATGCGTGATAAAACAATTCGAATTTTAATTAGTTAATTTGGCCACCGCAATAGCGGATGTGTGAACTGGAGAATTGACTTGGTGAAGGAACACTTTTCGCCAAAAATCTTTTAACAATATGCGATGTATAGCGCTTTTTGAAATATCTATCATTTCAGCTAGCTCATACACCTTCAGCTGACGATCATCCAATACTATTTCATGAATTAGCTTAACAGTGTCTGGTGTGGACACCTCAATTGGTCAACCACTCTGGTGTTCGTCTTGAAAGTTAATACGGCCTCGTTTAAGTTGTGCTACCCAATATTTTACAGTCGTAAACGAAGAAGCAGACTCTCCCAGAGTAGAATCTAGCTCGGCTATAATATTGGTTGGACCGAGATCTTTCAAATTCAAATATGGAATTACATAACGTTGACCAATTTTTCCCTTGCTTACAAATTCACTGAGATCGTTTACTTTGAATGGCTCAAATAAAAGTACTAAACAACATGGCACTTTGAAACTTAAAACATATATTTTATGACGTTGTCATTTTTCACCAAAATAATTTTTCAAACTACTGGCACCATCTATACGTCAGATCGGCTACTTTTGGGACCGTCCTCGTATCAGAAGAAGCATGACAGCTTAGGTAATTTTCCCTAATTCCCATAAAGAATTATACTGATGAAATGGGCAAAAATGTAGGCTACTTCAGTCTATTATTTAGAAATTACAGAGGAAATTTTGAATTTCAGAAAATCGGTCAATTTGCATGACGGACTGGAAGCTCTTTTATAATTCTCAAATTTTAGTTTGGAAGACGCTCAACGTGCACGTGCAAAATTCGATTGAATTTAGTGCAACTAAATAGAGAGTACGAAACTAAAAATTTATGGGCTAAATCGGTCATTTGTTTGGGAGATACTAGAACGGGAGTGACAACTCCCGCCCGTAAAAGACGAAAGTTTAAATAACTAAAATTTGCAAGTTAGGCGTTATGTGGAAAAGTACAATTTCGGGAAACTGGTTAGTATGCATGGGTGGCACCAGATGAGTTGAATCAATCTAGTAAAATTATGGATCGTGCCAAATTTTTAAAAGTTCCATACAAATTTACGGGGATTGCTATGTCTAACAGCCAGACTGATGGATATAACTTAATTTTTTCCTGTTGAAAGTTACAGTTTTGCAAACACCTTCGGGTAAAGACATATACAAAATGTGATATTATTTAGGTGTCTGTTAATAATATGAAAATTGTTTAAAAATTACAAATATTTCCTTTCCAACTTACTGTTTTACTACATTTGTTATAGCGATGAATGTACCTGTGCCAAACAACTGAAATGGTGTTTTCAATTCTAGTAAAAGAGGTCCAGCATTTCATCTGCCTCTTGCCAAAAATGCTTACTTTTGTGTTCACTTCCAAAAAAAGGCATCCCTGTGATTGCCGTTTTTGTCATTTTCTGCAAATTTTGTTTTACTTCCGCTCTAATTAACTTAGCTGTGTTCGGCTAGACCAAACAACATGAATGACGATCTCGATTCTGGTGAAATAGATGTAACATTTCCCGTGACCTCTACCAAAAATATGCACTTTTGTGTTATCCCCATGTGGGATGTTCACGTTATTTTCTGCAGACGCCTCCCTTCAAAAGCGTAAAAATGCTGCCTTTTATGCCTGTAATTGAATCAAAGGTGCAAATACCGCCTCTAAAAATAGCTGTGGACATTTTAAAAAAGCGCTATACATCGTACATTGACCGGATATTAGAAGATGGGATTGCTGTGCGCAGAATGGGTGCCGCGCTTGCTTTTAATAGAGTAAAAATAGCGTCGTCAAGAAATTTCAGTGGAGTGTTTGGCGATGTTTCACTGCAATAAAGCCGAATTTTTGCGTCTTTTTATAAGCACGGGTAAGACGTGGGTCCACCACTTTACACCTGAGACAAAGCAACTGTCAAAGCGGTGGACGGGGGTGGGCGAATCGTGTCCAAATGAGGCAAAGACTGTCTCATCTGCAGGCAAGGTAAAGGTGTCTGTTTTTGGAGATACGAATGGGATTAATTTTTATTGGTTATGTATAGAAAGGAAAAGCTCGGAAAAATCAACGGCGAATATTATGCTAATTTATTACAGCGTTTAGGTGATGCAATTATGAAAAAATTGGAGAAAAAGAAAGCGTTGTTTTATCACAACAGTGCCCAGTTTCACACATCCACTGTTGCAACGGTCAAAAGTAATGAACTAAAGTTTAAATAGCTTCATCACGCACCTTATTCGCCAGATTTACCTCCATCCGAACTCTTTCCCATTTCCAAGCTTGAACAAATGGCTCAGTGGTAAAATATTTGCCAATAATGAAGAAGTGGAGTCTACGGTTGATGCTTATTTTAAGGAGTTTGAGAGTTCTTACTAAAAACGGGGTGCAGAATATTCAATATCACTGGAAAAAGTGTATCGAGCTAAAAGAAAATTGTGTTGAAAATAAAGAAAATTGTTCACAACTTTTCTGCGTCTAGTTTGTTTGGTCGGCTAGTTTTTGAATCGCCCTCGCAATAGCCAAAGCTGGCCGCTTTTGGGAAGTTAATTTCTTCAGACATTTCAATTGTTTACAGTGCAGGCCCGAATTAAGAGTTTAGCCATATGGGCAGTTCACAATAGGTGATTTTCTGCCAACACCCTCAAAAACATGTAGCAAAATCTTTGTGATCGCCAATTCAAGCTTGACCACTGATTAGACCACACTATTTTCACTGAACGTTAATGTAAGTGACCCTTTTTTCTCCATCACTCACCATTAGCTTCAGAAATGTGTAGATTTAGTTGCGCTTCGTAGACATTTGGTTCTAGAGGTTTTTTGCGTTATTTCGTGTGGCACCTGTACATCGAAGCTCTTTTTGTGAATTAAATCGGTGGTGTTAAGACCGAAATCCTGGGATTCTTCCCATTTCCATTCAAATGGCATCCCTACTACTTGTTTTTACATAACGATGTACCTATAAGAAGACGTCGTTGTGGTGGTGCTGCTTGCTTGTTCGAAAGATGTCTTCCTGATGTCACCTATGCTGTCTCTGGGATAGTTTCTACCTACACTGTATTTCCTACCACTCTTTATCTTAGCATTATCAAAGTAAGTCTTACCGATTTCTGATGGTCCAAGTTCAGAGAATAAAAGTAGCAAAGTATTCTATTCAAAATTCTAATTCTGGTGCATTTTTCTTTCTTTTATTTCTCTTTCCTAATCGGTGAACAATTTTTGGGAGAAATATTACGCTCTCTAAGTCAATATTTCTGGCTCAGCTTTGTAACACTTTTGTTCATCCTCAGGAAACCTCAAAAATAGCAATTTGGCGCTTTCAGTTGGTTTGTATGGAGGGTATTCTAGTACCTCCTTGGCTATTTGTATAATTCCTCTCAAGATTCACAGAGAAGTGTAATTGAATGTAATAGACGAAAATTTTGGCAGTTGCCAAAACCGTGGACAACTAATTAAAAATTACAGAGAAATAATTGAATTTTGGAAAATCAATTCAAGTCCAGCTTCCTGTTTTTATCCAAGGATTCTTTGTGCAATATTTTTTCCTTTGTAATTAGGAAAGTGCTTACATGATTGGCTTTCTCGATCGTGGTGCATCGTTGACATCAAACTTACCGGAACGAAAGTAACGAATCCAAATTCGCGCATGATTGGCTGTTACAGTATCAGAATCATAAACTCTTTTGGCATTTTCAGGAGCCTGCCTTGCGTTTTCACTTTTACCAAAGAAAACATGACTGTTACAGTATCAGAACCATTTTCAGGCGCCTGTTTTTCGTTTAATCATTTATAAAAAAAAACTGTAAAATATGGAATATTTTCTGATTGCTGGTGTCCATCTTTGACGCGCTCGCTCAAACTATGCTTAGTCAAGCGTTGACAAAACTGTTTGAGTAGTTTTTTCTACTACAAAATCGTATCTTTCTAACGCCATCTAGTGTAATCTGATTGCGCACAATGCGAGATATAAGCTACTCAGGGCAAATACTGGAAAAGTAATGGATTCTTGTTAATTATAGTTTATGCGTTGTAATATTACCTTAAATTAGAGTGGACAACTGGATTTGAAATACTCAAAATTAAGAAGCACGTTCCTCCAGTGGCTTCCGCGATCTAATTTCCTGAAATTTGCCTTTCCGAGGAATAATCTTAGACGAGGGACGTTAGAAAGAAGGTCATCGCCTACACCAAACATCTGCTAGATAAATGAAGTAATCTAGATTGCCAAAAGTTTGATACGTTAGAGGTTCAACAAGGCGACTGAGGGAGGGAAATGCACACCTTTTTGATTAAGCAGTCGAAGCCAGAAATGTAGGAATTGGCAAATGAACTACCACTGATATTGGTGATTTAATTATAGAGGAATTCAATGTTGCATTTGGGTTTTACTTAACGCTCACGAAATAACTTGCACAAATAATACCCAGTGGCAATAAGCGTTTTGGAATATAAGTACGTGTTAACGCGTTTGGGTTCCTCTCTTCCGTTTATCCGACTCCTGGATAAATTATTGTTTACCTCTTGGGGGTGGTTGCAATTAATTCAGTTGTTACATTGATGAGCTTAATGTGTGTTTTGCACCGCGCAAGTCATTCCAATTGTGAACGCAATTTACGTATGAGTAATGTTTTCTTTCATAACGTACAGTATACGCCTTAAGCTACTGATAAACTTGTGGTGTTAAGGTGCCTCTACAAGTAAGGCAATTTAATAATAAATAAGATACGAGTATAGCTGGAGGAGATAGATATACTTTGAAGTGGGGACATTTAGTACAGCATTATTTCGCTGCGAATTTTTTAAGCAACATTAATATCATGAGGGGGGCCTACTTAGGCGTGAGATTGGTATCTGATAGAGGGGAAAACGAAAAAAAGAAAACAAACGAATAATACATATAAATATATTTAAGAATTATGCTGTTTACGTAGTAGAAATTACATTTAAATTGAGCTCCAAACTTATAGAATATATCTGCTTCCCTTTCTGCATTGTAACATTTCAATTACGTGTGTATAAAAACATTTGACTTGGTTCCTTTTTCTGACCTGACTTTTCTTTCATTTTACTTGCCATTACCAGTTCATACATGGGCGTAAAACAATTGAAAAAAATAAGCGAGCGAAAACAAAACACATCGACCCTGAAGACATCGTTAAACCATTGCTGTAAAACAATCACACGGAAATCCTTAAGGATTACAATTATTTTCTTTCTTTTTTATATTTGCGGTGAGCAAATGGAAAACTCCCTGAAGGTAGCACGCAATATTTATAATTGTTGACACCTTAAGGCGCTTGGAGAAATGTTTTTTCATGCCCCTTCTTTGGTAAGAGAAAACGGAGACGAAGCACAACGTTAAAGGATCGACAATTGTTGTAAGAATTTAAGTTAAGCCACAATGTGAAGTAGTGGCGATTTAAAAGCTGGTCGTCGGAAGTTTGTGAGAAAAGTGCAAGTAATATTTCGAAAGGATTGTATTTTGCTTTTCAGTTACTTTAAAAGAATTTCTTTGGCTGGTGTTAGAAAGATACGATTTCATGCTCAAAAACATACTCTGTTAGTTCTGTGATTTCTTGATACATTATTGTTTGAGTGCGAGTCAAATATGGTTACCAACAAAGAGAAAATACGCATTATTTTAAGTTTTTCTTCGACAAAAACGTAACATAAACTAGTTGGTTGAAAATATGAATAATGTTTAGGGTCCTTATACAGTAAAAGCCAATCATGCACAATAGTGATTTCGTCGATTCATGTGGGGTAATTTTGTTGTCAAAGATGTCCCCAGCCCTGGAAGACCAAATGTCGAAAATGTCGATTGAATAATCGAAATGACCAAATTTGACCGATTTAACTGACTGATTTAATTGCTAAAAGCTACAGATTGCGCAAAAAATAGTTTGGAATTACTTGAATAAGGTTGAATGCAAAGACAGCTCGATGTAAGAGCGCTACAAGAGTTAATGAAAAAAAAACTACCTTCCAATCGGTGAATCGCACTAAAATCAGTCGATTTCTGAGACAGATGAAGACTGGTGATGAAAAGTGGGTCACAACAACGTGACAACGTAAAGCGTAAACGGTCTTGGATGAATAGCGGTGAGCCGGCACAAACGGTGCTTAACCCAGATTTGACGATCAGGAAGGAAGGAAGATTTTGCCGTGTGTTTGAGAAATGGGCTATGAATCTTCTACTAAGAACTGCTCCGCTTTGGCCAAACTCTGTCAATAATTGGACCTTTTGGAAAACGGAGTCCTATAGAAATGGTCAGCACATTGGTAGTGACTCGCTAGAAACATCCATCATCCATCAGCATCTACCTTATAGTTTGGAACTGTCAACAACTGATTAATACTTGTTCCTGCCTATGGCGAACAAGGCATTGAATTGAAAAATTTCAAAATCCGTCAAATTATTTTTGAATTTACGATACCAGGCTCTCAGTACTTTTCACTGCTGTTCAAAAATTTCATTCGTTTTTATGAATTGAAAAAATTCAAATGAAATACAAACAAAATGTTTGATAAACTGAATCAAAATTAAAATTGTTTCTAATTTCGTTAATGAAATAAGAATCAAACTCAAAATTGTTTGTTCAAATTGTTTTTAATTTTGTCTATAAATTGAAAAATTTCAAAATCTTTCAAATTGTTTATTTTCTGAATTTACAATAAATACCAGGTTATCAGTACTTTTCACAGCTGTTCAAAAATTTCGTTTCAAATGAAAAACAAACAAAACGTTTCATAAACTGAAACAGAAGCAACAATTTTTCTAACTTCATCAAGAAGATAAGAAACAAAACAAAAAGTTGTTTGTAATTTTTATTTTTTAATTTTAATTTTGGTTTTATGAAATAAAAACAAAATTAAACTCAATTTCGATTTTAGTTGCCAGAATTAAAATATATTTGTATATTTTTGATTTAGATTCCAGAAACTGAAACAAATTAAAACTATTTTCAAATTTAATTTTGTTTCGATAACGGTCCCAGCTTTTCGTTAACTGAACCCAAATCAAAATTGTTTTTAATTTGGTTTATGAATTGAAAAATTTCAAAATCTTTTAAATCATTCATTTTCTGAATTTACGATATCTGGCTATCAGTACTTTTCCCAGCCGTACAAAAATTTCGTTCGTTTTTATGAATGGAAAAATTTCAAATAAAATACAAACAAAACGTTTCGTAAATTAAATCAGAATTAAAATTGTTTCTAATTTCGTTAATGAAGTTAGAATCAAAACCAAAATCGTTTGTAATTCCATTTTGGTTGTATGGAATAGAAATAAAATTCAACTCAATTTTGATTCTGTTGTCGAAATCAAAATATATTTGTATAGTTTCGCCTTGTATTCCAGAAGCTGAAACAAATCAAAACTATTTTCAAATAGAAATGGAAATAAAATTCCATTCAATTTTGATTCTATTGTCGAAATCAAAACATATTTGTATAGTTTTGTCTTATATTCTAGAAGCTGAAACAAATCAGCTTTCCATTAACTGAACCCGAATCAAAATTGCTTTTAATTTTGTATCGGATATAAGAATCAAAATCAAAATTGTTTGTAATTTCGTTTTGGAAGTATGCAACCGATACAAAATCTAACACAATTTTTGATTCGATTTCCGGAATAAAAATAAAAATGTTGTAGATTTTTGTATTGCAGAAACTGAACCAAATCTATACTATTTTCAAATTTAATTTTGTTTTGAAATTTAAAATTGTTTTTAATTTTGTATCGGATATAAGAATCAAAGCCAAAATTGTTTGTAATTTCGTTCTGGATATATGAAAAAGACACAAAATTCAACACAATTCGATTTGCGGAATCAGAATACAAATGTTATTGATTTTTTGAGTTCCAGAAATTGAAATAAATCGAAACAGTTCTCGGATTTGCTTTTATTTCGGTGACGGTGCCTGGTTTGTTGTAATCTTCTCTGTGTAAAGCAAAGATTCCAGTTCCAACAGCCACATGTTTTGTATGATTACCTAACCTTAAAGACGAGAACATGATGCAACTGTACTAAAGGTTTGTGGTCAGTTTCAAAAGTTCATTTTCGTTCTTCCACTACAGTATGCTTCATGGTAAAAGTTGTATGAATCAGTAATCCTTTGCTCCGTGCAGAAGGCGTTCTTTAAACACCTGTTGTATACAGCTAACGACATGGATTTCAAAATCCATTGCGTAAAACCCAATCAGAAGCATTGATTCCTATCCCGGAACAAAGCGTTTGTACACAACAGTATGCTAATGGCTAAGAAGCAGCAGAAATACAATAAAGTCTGGTGGCCAGTAAGCATTGAAGAGTGCGATTTAACATTGTGGGTCAGGTCATGACCACGGATTATATGTGATGCGACAATCTTAATTCACGAGGATTGACGTGCAAAGGTAACCATGATTAATAGTAGATTTTAGCTTTATATCGAAGCATGTTAGAAAACAGTTGTATCTTCTAAAAAGCAATTCTGGATGGCACACATTTGCCATCGGTCTCAGCAAAATTCTCTACACGAACTATTGCCTTTTATTTCGGTGACGGACCCTGGTTTGTTGTAATCTTCTTTGTGTAAATCGAGAATTAGAGTTCGATATTTGGCTATTTTGTATGATTACGTAGCCTTAAAGACGCAAACATGATTCAATTGTACTGAATGTTTTCCTTTTTTTTAATTTTGTGGTCGGTTTCAAAAGTTTATTTTCGTTCTTCCACTACAGTATGCTTCATGGTAAGAGTTGTATGAATAAATAACCCTTTGCTCCGAATGCGTTTTGTAAACACCTGTTGTATACAGCTAACGACATGGATTTCAAAATCCATTGTGTTAAAACCCAATCAGAAGCATTGAGTCCTATTCCGGAACAAAGCGTTTGTGCACAACAGTATGCTAATGGCTAAGAAGCAGCAGAAATACAATAAAGTCTGGTGGCCAGTAAGCATTGAAGAGTGCGATTTAACATTGTGGGTCAGGTCATGACCACGGATTATATGTGATGCGACAATCTTAATTCATAAGATAACTATGATTAATGGTAGATTTTAACTTTGTATCGAAGTAAATAAAAAAAAAGTTGTATCTCCTAAAAAACAATTCTGGATGGCACACACTTTTACCATCGGTCATAGCCAAATTCTCTATACTTGTATACGAATTATTGCCTCATTCATCTTCCTGTATAATAAATTTGTAAAAAACCGCTCTAGGAATTTCAGCACAATAATCTACAATCTGTTTCACTGTCTCTCTCTCTCTCTTTCTCTGTCTCTCCTCTCTACCGCCTTGGATGAATAGTAATTGCAGAACTGCCAAGGGCAGATAAATAAACATAAAATTTCAAGTTAAACTTCAACATCAATGCAAAAGAAAATAAACGAAAAAATACTCAAGTCAAGTAAAAACGAAAACGCACACATGCCAACAGATATTGACACATAGCCAAAAAAAAAATTAAAAAAGAAACCTTACACCAACCGACAGACACACACACACACACGCATACATACATATATCGTTCACAGAAGGCTCTCCAATGGAGAGACACTAGAAAAATTATACAAATACGAATACTATTGCACAGCTGGCCATAAGAAATGTTCGCATGTGCGTGTATGTTGCACATTGACACAATGACACATCAAACACATACATTTGTGAATTCATATATATGAGATTTCCTGCAGAGATGTTATGCCATGTATAAGCATATGTAAAATTCTACATATAATATGTAAATGCATGAATGCACACTAGGGTGGCCGGAGAATTGTATTTGATTTTTTTTTTGATTAGCAAAAAGTGGCATTGCCTTTTGGTCGAAAAATGTTTTAAAATTTAAGCATTTCTACAATTTTCAAATTTAGACTGTGACATTTTCTTCATATAAACAATTTTTTTTTTATTAATCTATATAGAATTTCTTGGAAATCTCTTCAAAACAAAATAAAAGCCAAAACTTGGGATAGAAATTTAATTCTCTTTCATTCCTAACACCTGTAATATATGGTGCAACAGGTAATGATGTTTATGAACTTAAGCTCTTTTGGGGAAACTTTATTCTTCATATAATTGATGAATTTTGCCGAAACTGAATTATGTGGTATAGGGTGATTTTTTAAGATTTAAGTTTTTCAGGTTGGCAGCACTGGTTGATAATGGCGTCCAAACGTCATCTATCAAAGTAAAAAATCTACAGTATCCGTATACTCTGCCATTTCGTCATGGAATGACGAATGACCTACCACAACGTCTAATTTTTGGTGAATGGGCCTTACAAAAGCTTAATGAAAATCCGCTGTTTTATCGAAAAATTGTGTTCAGCGGTGAGGCTCATTTCTTGCTGACGGATACGTACGCAAGCAAAACTTTCACGTCTGGAGTGATGAAGAGTCACATGCCATATATGAATTACCGATGCATCCCGAAAAAACGACAGTCTGGTGTAGTTTATGGGCTGGTGGCATCACCGGTCCATTTTTCGTCAACGGCGAACGATATCGAGCCATGATATGTGACCTTTTTTGCCCCAATTAGCTGAGTTGAATGACATGTGGTTTCATCAGGGCGATGTTGCACCGCCACACTGCTCGTGACACTATGGATATGTTGAGGGATGAATCTGATGAGCAGCTTATCTCTCGATTTGGCCCTGTGAGTTGACCCTCAAGATCTTGCAATTTAACGCCTCTTGATTATTTCTTGTTGGGTTATGTCTAGTCGTTATTCTATGTGAACAAGCCGAACACTATTGAAGCCTTACAGGATAACATAACACGCGTTATTCGTGGAATACAGGCCGAAATGCTCGAAAAAATGACGAAAAGTTGGACCTTTCGAATGGACATTTTGAGACGGAGCAGCGGACAACATTTACATGAAATTATCTATAAAAATTAAATGGCAAAGACCAATTTATCGATTCCAATACAAAATTTTAAAACACAATACAATTTTGAGTGTTTTATTCAATTTTTGAAAATAAAATAAATATATTTTAAAATATATATATGTTCACCCGAAATAATAAAGGTTTATATCATCGGAAAAAAAATTAACACCCAAGAGAAAACATTTAATCACTAAGTATTTTGTGATCCTGACTTCGTTTTCCATGACTTTGTTTTTAAGTCGATTGCAGGATGACCATCTGTATGGATAAATGCTGTTGCAAATCTTTCTAAAACATTTCAAAACTTAGCACAGCATATTATTTTGCCTGTTTGATGTGCCGTAGATTACAATTGACCAATTTTCTTAAACTTAATGTTTCTCAGCTATTGTTTTATGCTTGTTAAAATTTGGGAAAATTGTCCTAATAATATTACTTTTTCTGCGTTCTCCCATAAAAGTGACCGATTTAATCTAATATATTCTTATTCTTTTATTCAGTTGGAGTAAATTAGTTTGAATCTTGTACACGGTAAGTTTACTAAAACGAAAGCTAAGAATACAAATTGATTAGATTAGGCGCCCCTTCCTTGGTATCTCCCACATGAAATTACAAGTTTGGCACAATTTAATCTTTTCTTGGTAATTTCTAATTACGGGGTAGCTCACCAATCGTGTTACAAACACAACATCAATGTCAATGGGTCTGTCATCTTCGCAACCAATTAGTTATATTAAATAAAATTTAACTTTTTCTACAAAAGAAAATATTTAATGAAACACATTGATTAAAAAAAGTCATTTGAGTTTCCTACTGTATAAAAATTGGTACACCACCCTGTTGAAGGCTACAGTGTCCTAGATTTATATGGACTTGTAATCGTTGGTAAAGCTAGGAAAAAGTCTGTAATTTTTTATGCAAATGGCAATTTATATTTTGCACAAATTTATATATAAAAATTAACTTTATAACGATGTGGATTTGAAAATCCATTGGGTAAAGCCTAATCAGAAGCATTGATTCCTATCCCGGAACAAAGCGTTTGTACACAACAGTATGCTAATGGCTAAAAAGCAGCAGAAATACAATACAATCTGGTAGCCAGTTAGCATTGAAGAGTGCGATTTAACATTGTGGGTCAGGTCATGTTTAAAAACGATTCATTGAAAGTATTGCCCATCGCTAGCTACTACTTTTTCCCATCTTTCTGGCAAAGCTCAAATTCCGTCACGGTAAAACTATTCATCTTTTAAGGCTATCCACGAATTTAGCCATTCATTGATATCGTCACATGAGTGAAACTGCTGGTCAGCCAGATAGTGTGCTATCAAACGAAAGTGATAATCGGATGGTGCAACATCTAGAGATTATGGCAGATGGGGTTTTAGCGGGCTTGGTCACGTGAGGCCGATCGTTGTCATCCTGAAGAATCACTTTTTCGTGCCGCGTATTGTGGGCGTTTCTCGCACAGAGCTCGGCTCAATCGCATTAATTGAAGCCGATACCGATCCACAGTGATGGTTTCACTTGGTTTCAACAGCTCGTAATAAATAATATCGACCTGGTCTCACCAAATACAGACCTTAACCTTCGCAGCGTGAATATTCGGCCAAGGCGAAAAACGACGCTCAACGTCCCTTGGCTTCAACTCGTAAAGAACCCAAGTTCCTTGCTTTTACATCATTTCCAATCCATGCAATCTCTTGGAATTAGCTTGGTGGGTAATTCCTAATACAGAGTCAAGCTCTATCTGCATTTAACTCGGCTCCCATTCAATCAGTGCCGTCAATTCAGTGTCTTCGAATGTTTTTCGTCTTCCTTGACGCGAATTGTCGTCAACATCAAAATCACCGTCTTTGAAGCAACGCAACCAATCTCGACACGTTGTTTCACTTAAAGCAGTAAACGTTTTAAAACTCTCGATTAACTGCAGTTTCCGTTTTCTTTGATTGAAAGAAGAAAATCAATACTTCCCGCATTTGACGATTATTTGGCACAAAATCATACTTATTCACACAACCAAAAGAATATGACGTTAAAAGAAAATCACTATTGTGTCGAGGTGGTATGTTGATCATATGCATAAGCCTGGTTCATGACATTTAGGTTATAGTAGAAACGACTTTGACTTACAGCTGGCGCCATCTATTGACAAACAGCGGAAACTTAGTTACGCATCTAATATAAATAGATAAAATGAAAAAAAAGTTAATATACAAATGGCTTAGTATAAGTATTGTAGTAAATGAATTTTGAGGTTATAAGAGGTTTAGGAACAGATACCTAAAACGAAATAATATTGAAAACTGTGTCAATCAAAAAATCACTTCGATTTTCCGCTTTCAAAAGTAAAGTTAAATAAAACACCCATAAAGTTATAATTTCGATGAAAGATTTATTTCATCACAATGCTTGGCCTTTACCGTTATGTACGAGATACAATGCCATTTATATGACTGTCTCAGCAGTGGATCCTTTTGAGGTAGTTTTTGACCACTTTTTCGCAGATGCACATTTCAGGGTGTATCTCGGCGATAACATTACGAATGTTGGTTTTCAAATGTCCCAAAGTTTGGAGATTATTCTCGTAAACATGGTCTTTGGCGTATTCCCTCAAAACAAAACTAACGTGTCGCATGATCTTAGCGACTAATTAATGTAGCCAGAACGTGAAATTCTCATGTGATTCTCGTGTTGTGTGGCTCGTGGCACCGCCTTGTTGAAACGCATATCGCCTAGTCCGTAGTCTTCAATTGTAGACCAAAAAAAAAAAACGCTTATCATACGGCCATAGCGCTTTGAATTGAAGGTATCGGCTTCTCCAGTGTTATTTTCAAAAAAATACGGCCCAATGACACCTCCACATCATAATGCGCAGCATACAGTCACTTTTCCCAGATGCAAAGGCCTTTCTACAATCACTTCCGGGTTCTCAGAATCAAACCTCCGATGTACTTTTAAATTAAGTTACTATATGAAAAACCGAAGTAAAATTTAACTTTTGGCAAAATCCCTGTAAAATAATTCTGAAAGCGATAATTCTATATTTTTTTTTTAAAGAGTTTAACCAATATTTCCTTCTACCTGTCTCCAACATAATCTTGGCTCTTCTAACAATATAACAATAACTGGGGTTTTTCCCAAAGAATTCTTTAAATCAATAAAAATAATCTCTATTTGTAAAGCGCCAACATGAGTGTATTTTATGTAAATAATAATTGTTATGAATATAATGATATTCGAAAATATTTCCAATTGTTTAGAATTTTTATAGCCGTGTATGGGCACAAGTTCGTGTTTCGACAACATCAAATAAGAATTTAATCGACATGATAATGATAATGACGTGCAGTATTTATAATATTTGCATATTCTAGTCCATTAACCATTATGTGTGTATACGAGGAGAAAACAAATAAACAAAAACGAAAAATGAGCCATCCTAATGTACACAAAAAGTGTTATTGTTACACACGCACACACGCACACATGTAGCATAGCAGGAAGAGTGAGATTAAAAAACTTCTCTCCTTTTCCACAGCCTGAATGGTTATTTAGATAAATGAATTGAATGAATTGCAAGTGGTCCAATATATTGTTGGGTCTTAAGCGAATATCAAATGAAACTTCTTTGTTACAGATTTTCAACAAAAGGAATATCTTTTTTCAAGAGGAAAATGATGAATTTTGTTGTTGTAAGGGACAAAGTGATTGTTTTCCACTTCAATTGAAACGCAAGTGAAATAGGGAAATTATTTCGTTTTTGTGGAAAAGTATTTGCCGTAAAATAATGCAGCTTCAAGGAATTTTTTGATTGTTTTTCTGTTCTATTCTTGGTTCAACAAAATACAGAGGATGGCTGTTGTTTACTTAAGAATAATCAGTATCCTTTGCAGAATTTGCCAAGCAATTCACGACTGCTAATCTTTAATTTTTTTGAGAATATTTATTCCGTGGTAACAATAAAGGATATTTATCTGATAAGAAGTAAAATAAAAAAAAACAACTATTTTGAATGAACTGTAAGGCAAGCAAACGCCGATAAATAGGTAAAATCTGTTATTGGAACTCAATTTTTTTACCAGCCTAGAGACCAACGAGGCAAACGCTGCATTAGGCAGGACGACAGTCTATCGTGCGACCTCTTTAAAATACTCTTGGAAATCATTATGAGGAATGTTGCAGTTAACACGTCTGGTACCATCTTTAATAAAAGCCATATGTTACACGCATATGCAGATGACATAGACATCATTGGCAGATAACTGCGAAATGTTACTGCAGCCTTCTCAAGCATCAAGAAGGAAGCAGCAAACATGGGCCTGATGGTAAACGAGGACAAAACAAAGTTATTGGTTTCAACGAACAAAGAGTCTACTCGTTTGGGATGTTGTGTGAACGTTGACAGCCTTAATTTTGAAATAATGGAAGAATTCACCTACCTCGGTTCCGCTGTAAACAAAACGAATGATGTCAGCATGGAGATAAAGAGGACAGTATTGCTTGCTAACAAATAATACTATGGGCTAAGCAAGCGAGCTGGCTCTGCTATATGGAGCAGAATCCAGGGTTATGACGAAACGGATTAATCAGTACTGGCAGTTTTCGAAAGGAAAATACTCCGGAAAATATATGGACCCATCATCGTTAACGCAGAGTATACGCGTCGCATAAACAATGAACTATATAAGCTATATACCGACATCGACGTGGTCAAACGCATTAATATACAGCGATTGCTTTGGTTGGGTCATGTTGTGCGGATGAAACCAAATGCTCCGGCACGGAAAGTTTTCGACAACGAACTCGATAGACGGTGCAGAAGAAGGCGACCAGAACTCTGTTGGAAGGACCAAGCTTTTGAAATATTGTCGGAACTTGGTATGGCAAATTGGAAGAGAAGCGCAGGAAATCAAAGCGCTTGGAATTATTTTCTGCGTATAATAGATAAGGATGTCTATTCCATTCGCCAGCGAAGAGAAAGTAGAGGCCCTTAGAGCCTGGTTTAATAAAATTTCAATTTCCATTTAAATTACCGCGTCTGGATTGGTTGCAGCAGTGGATACTTTTGAGTTTCCCCCAGCATCATTTTTAAAAAACGGTAACTCACGAAACGGTAACTCTTTCCGGATACAATGGCTTTTCGCAACCACACTTCTCCGAGCTTCATATGCGACAATTTTGCTTGCTGACGTAACCATCAAGTGAGAAATGAGCTTCATCGCTGGAGAAAATCTTGTTCGATTGAAAGTCAACTTTTGAATTATCACTCTTGTAGTAAGTTTTAGCCATTTTTATGCATTCTTTGGTTGTTTAGATGAAAAGTATTTAAGAGTTGACAGTTTTCCCAGAGCGGGGGTTTTGAAACTACTAAATGGATAATTCAGCAGTGTGAGAATACGAAATAAAAGTGAGGGGCAGAATTCTTCGAATGTTTATGATATCTGTGAAGATTACAAGAATCAGCATTTAAGGATATGAGTCTTGAATTTTCGATGCCCCTATTGAAGCGATGAATGTTCTTGACATTTACGAAGCTAACATTACTGGCATTAAGGAAATGCGATGGGCAGAATAACGATGCCCACGATATCAAAACCGTGACATCTACTGTACATGATTTTTGGAAAGATAGGAATTCTGATGTTAACTTGTGGTGTATAAGCGATTTAAAAGGTTTTGCGGTTTGGATAGGTAGATGTTAAAGCGAGAGATATTAACGCATTTGGATATTAATTTCATTTGTATATTATTTATGGAATATAACTCCATATAAATGGCCGCCACTACTCCAATGGATGGCATGCTGTAGAGGGGTCGAATTTTCGATGACTTAGGCGCATAAATCAGATTGAATTTGACCGATAGCACGGACTATATTATTTTCGAGGGCACTCGTCTTTTACACTTTATTGGAACAGAAGACTGCTATTTAAAGAAGCCCCACAAAAAAAAAAGTTTAACGGGCTAAACTGCGCCAGAAACAAGTCAGTAAGTGACGACGTTATCTATAACCAATTTCTCAGCTTTTGTGTCAGTAGAATTTTATTTAGAAGTTCGCCTGTAGCTCATCACAAAATGTATCAAATTAATGTCTTTTGTGCGGCAAAAATTCATTGCCTCGAGTCCTTCTGAATACTCTCATGGATATCATTGATGTTTTCACAAATTTTGTCTTTGTCTGATTATTTAATTGAACAATCAAACCGATTTTAGCCCCAAACGTTGAAGACTAGACTTGGGAGAACGATCAGGGCGACTGGAGATGATCGCGCCCTTCCGTATCAAAAGAAAATGCTCGTTTTGTTTTCGACTGTTGCTCGACTCTGTAATTTTTAATAGTGAAATCTCCACTTCCGTATTTGCAATTCCTTTAATTAACTTGTACCTTGGAGTTTGTGTTCGTAAGCTACAACCTGCATTAAGGTGAAGTATTTTGTTATCTCCCCGATCTCAATTTCGGCACCGTAAAATTACGTTTCATTCATGCCACAGGGCCAGTTTTCCTTATTATAAATGGAACAGATTACCGCTTCTAGATATCCACAAGGTAACATGACTATCTTATGATCATGCATGAAAGACCAGATTGATCATGTGGTAAAAGATAGAATTCATGCTTTTTCTAGTTCTTGATGCTAACATAGACTCCAATTGGTTGCAACTAAGGCATGTCCAAAATTCAGCAGAGTAACAAATGTGCTTACTGAGCTACATACCTATGGAATAACAAAACGTTCCTAATGTTGTTGCTTCTAACACACAATAGAAACATACTGCGCATTCTATGGTATGGCCGCAACAGACGTATTTGGTTATGAAAAACCGCCCTTAGACAAACCCCGGTGTACGTGAATTTAAAATATATTTATTTAAAATCTAATCACTAAAATACTATGGGTTCTCCTTATCAGTTGTGCCTAAGTAAACCGAATTGGAACTCATCTGGCGCACACATGTTATCCTTATGCTTTATTTATTTAGGCTATGTGTGCACTCAGACGATCTTTACCAGGAAGCCAATCTTCCATGAAACATGGTATCACATGTTAGCAATAACCGGTGTGGGAATTTTGCATCCTTTCCTGAATTCTGGTTAAGGTATTTAAACACCTGTTATGGTGAAAAACGCTATACAGAGTCTGAGGAAAAAGAATACTGGCGATGCTTAAGCCAACTATATTGTTTGCTATTAGGTAACATTATAAGGAGAAGACAGGACATCGACTATTTAGGAAACAGTTGTGAAAAATAACAGAAAAAATGGTGATGTAGAAAGACACAGGGCTAACAGTGAAGCTCCAAAAACCAAAAAGAAAGGTTATGGATCCGGGCTGTCCTCCTATAAGAATAACGATGGAAATCGTCACAGATATGGAGAGTGTGTTGTAATTATGGAAAGAGCATTTCTATACGCTGATAGTTCTGGATGGCTACATTGATGGGCCTTCAAAGAGTTATTATTTCGATCTTTTGTTGTACTTTAATTCAGAGTATTTTTTTTTTCTTGTAAAAAACCTATCATTTAACCACATTTCTACAGCAGTGCAAACGGTTGTTGGGTGAGTGCACAAATAAATCAGTTTACCCGGCTGTAATTTCTATATTGGTTTTGATATTCCACGACATCACCTATCAGAAACTAAAAATTTGAATCATTATCAAAGCACATGAATTGCATTAATCGCACTCTTCAGTGCCTTTAAATAACTGTTGGACTTTCTAACAACATATTGCACCAGGTTGGGTGAATACGATGCCTTTGTTGTAAATTCTCGTTTATTGGTTTTCAGTTTTTGCTTTGAATCTCCCATTTACTGCCAAAACAACTACAACAATCTAATACGAAAAAATTCCATATAATTGGTATTGTTTTGTCAGGTCTACTGAACGTATGGTTAATATTTAATACCATCAATACAATAAGTATACGCCATGTGACGCCAGCAATCATGGGCACACGGAAAACGGCGTTCTTTTAGATCCGCAATACCTTCCACTCCAATGTTCCAGGATGAAATTTTAGAAGACTTTTGTTCTATGTTATAAAAATTCTCTTATGGAAGATGACTGGACAGAAGACTTTCTTCCGCAAGGGAAGATGAAATATATCGATTTAAAATATATGCCATGAAATTTGTTTGGCTTTAGTTTGCGCCTTATTTTATTGTGCTAAATGATGATATTTTTTACTAAAATCGGTGAGAATCTGAGATCGAATCTCAAGGACAGCGATTCGTTTTTCAGCAATATATGTAAGCAGTTTTCTGTATATACTTTGTATTTATGTAGGAGCATTTATTTAGAAATGTTTAAAATATTACAACTGAGAGAAGAAGGCGAACATTTTTATTAGTTCATACTAATCATAAGAACCGGTATAGAAATTTCAGCTAAGTGAACTGATTCACACAAGCATTGATTGGGAAATGATTTGCAATAATGCTAAATAAGTATAAAATAATAAATAATGCTAAATAAGGTAAGCTGAAGCGGTCTGGTAAACATACTAAAATTACTCTGAATTGACATACAACAAGAGAACCAAAATTATGATTTAACTCCAGATTTCCGCTTAGAAACTATAGAGGAACAAAAGATTTTTTCCAAATCGACAAATATATTTGAGTGGTACACTAAAGGGTTTGAAAATGTAGTCCATTTGCATTTCCAGAAATAAATTTATAAATTCAACACAATAGAACTGTAGTTAATACTATTAATACATTACTATTATTATAATAATCATTATCAAAACTTTTTAAGGATTGAATTGTCAAATTTCAATGAAAATAAAATAATAATAATAATAATAACAATAATAAAATAGTTATACAGCTAAAAATATATATGTATATTTGAAACTGGTGAATTCTACGGAAGATTGCAAAACGTGAGAGGTTGCTTGGTTGATAGTTGTCTATGTTTACCAAGTATTGTACGTTTATGTGGTGAACTAAAATCTAGATTACTGCAGAACATTAATTATAAGTTGAAGACAAAAAATATGATATCAAAAATTTCTTTAATTTTATGTAGGGCAAGGGAAGTGGTGGGGCAATACACCTGATTTTCATTCTCGAATTGAACTTTAACAAGCGCTGTGTGTTCATAAATGAAGCATGTTTGAAATAGGCAGCTTCAACTCTACGTTTTTTCATCGTTAGTCCAAATTCATTGAATAAACATCTAACTAAAGAACGTACGCTCATGAGATCTGTAGGGATCGAAGGCTGTCATTAGCGATAAGATAAGGGTAGAATAGATTTATGTATAAAATAGATTTTAGAGTTGTAGAGATAAATTGAAATATTGGGTTTTAAAACAAGACTCAGTGAATACAGTCCACTTATTTATTTGCAAACGTAAACACAGTGTATGTTTCAAATGTGACTGAATTTAGCGGAACTAAGTGATAGTTATGAACCTTAAAATATATAAGTTAAATTGATGATTTGTATGGGACGTATCACTTAGTTTAGTTTTCTTAAATTTTATAGAGAATTATAAAAAAATAAAACACAGAAAATCTAAGCTACAGAGTAGAAGTGTTATGGAGAAGAAATAACAGAGAAAATATCGAATTTTATAAAATCGGTAAATTTTTATGGCAGATATCAGAATGTAGCCCGTTTTAATTTGCAAACTCTACTTAAACAAACTTTTGACCACATATGCCTGAATTTAGTGCAACGGATTAAAAGTTACCTGAGTCTAAAAATACCTGAATTAAATCTGTAATTTGTATGGGATATACTAAAAGTGACATGATCAATGTGGTGATCTTTTCAAATTTGCTCAAGCAGTACAAAGCAGTACTGGGTATACAAATTTACCATAGTGCAGGCAACGAATTAGAAGTTATAGGGGAAAAAGTTTCGGAAAATCGACCCATTTTAGTATGAGCGATATCAGAAGGGGTTCGTCGATATAGCCTATTTAAAATAATCGGATATAATATGGAAAAATGTTAGTTTTTAAGAAGATGTATAAAGGTTTTCAACAGCTATTGTGTCTAATAGCCACTTAGTTAAATTGACACTATTCAATCGATTGAGAAAATATTGAAACTCTCATGGTCGAAAAATATTTGGTACTTTAAACCATTTCCTTTGGGTGCTACATTTATGCCATGTCAAATGATATGCGGTATTGCAAAAAGAAATCCATTATTTTTGCAAACTGGCAACAAGTTATTGAGCAAAATGTTGCATATTTAACCTAAACCAAATCATCTAATTATGCTAAATAAAGCCATCAATTATTTAGCTTAGTCAGATTGTTATTAGATTATAAAGCCATCAATTATTTAGCTTAGTTAGATTATTCGTTAGATTATTATTAGATTATAAAGCCATCAATTATTTAGCATAGTTAGGTTATTTGGTTTAGGCCAAACTTGCAACATTTTGCTCAATAACTTGTTGCCATTTTGAGGAAAACTCAATTAGGCCTCTCTCATAGAAGCCATAACTCATATTAAAGTGAAAGATTTATTTATTATGCTAGTTGAAGCATAAACTCTGCCGGAAGACAATGACGATAAGACCAGAGACAAACTTTATGAATGGCTGGAAGAAATATACGATTGCTGCTCTGGTTACGGTATTGAAATTTGTCTGCTAAACTTTGATTTCAAAATATGAAGGAAAAATTTCATTGGCCATTGCTTTTCAATTGAATTCCAGTTAAGTAGTTGAATTACAAAAGGTGCTACTAATTGTGTTCTTTTTGCCAATTAATTACTAATTACGAATTTAAATAAAAGGCTAATAAAATTTATATATAAACTAGTTGACCCGGCAAACGTTGTTTTGCCTTCAAAATGTTAATGTGGTAAAAAAAATTAATTGCAAAAATCTCATCTCCAACGCCATCTATCACTTCAAATAAAACCTTTTAAACCTTCCGGAATACTCTACCAATAATTTAAGACCAAAATGAACCAAATCGGTCTAACCGTTCTCGAGCTTTAGCGAGACTAACGCACAGCAATTGATTTTTATATATATAGAGAAGATTTATATATAAGTAGATTGCGTAATGAACCTATTCGAGATATAATGAAATATGTAAAATATTAAACCAAAATTACAACACTGTCTGTTGCTCATGATTTTGCTCGATAATTTGTGACAATTTTGGTGGTAATTCCTTTATGCCCCTCTCATAGAAGCCCTTGTTTCTTTTGGCAAAAGACTGAATTCTCTTAAGGTGCTCTGTTGGGGATTTTATTAATATTTATTTATATTTTTAATATTATTTATATTAGTTTATGTGTTTTATTTCTAATTTAAATTTTGCCTAAACCTATTCAAACTATTTCCCTATTCCTGACCATCTGGCCATCCTAATCATCAAGCGTTGTGGTTTGACATCACAACAACAGACCAATGCAAAGAACGTTCTTGCTGTCGCTGTTGTTGTTAGTCGACCTTCAACAAACCGTTGTTTGTTTTGGCTCATCATATGTAGATCAACATGATGATCTGCATATGTAAATCAGCTCATCTGACTTAAAATTAAAAAAAAAAAAAATTCTTTCTTAGAGAAATGAGCTATTTCTGCAATGTTTGCAGCCTTCTTTAACTCCTTCGGAAGGAAGTCTTTTTGCACACAGTGTTAAATGGAAATACAACTAACCGGCATTTCCGATCATAGGGGAGGCATGAAAAGGCTTTTCAATCCATGCATTTCGCTATTGAGTTCATATATTTTAAACATTCATAAAAGTCATATTATAATTGGATACAAATTGATTTTTAATATCTTCGTGCATATTTTAGTATGGGCAAATTGTTGTGCAAAACTTATAGTTTACGTCTTCTTTGTCATTTTACGTAGTTATTGAGTACAAAAGAATTTTAATCGAAATTTATTGGTTACTACGGTTAGACGTGTCAATAACATACCCAAATCCATGACGAAAACATAAATTTGTCCTTCTTCATGCGGTGACACTTGGGTAAAGTTGTTCTGTCATTCATCTCAAGGACAGTGGCGACAGTGTGAACGATGGAATCCCTCATTTATTGGACTTGTTGCCTGTTATCAGGTGTGTGTATGCAAATGCAAAGGGAAAGAAAGAAAAGGCACACTCAAATGTTTGCGGCATACGATGACGCTATAAGGAACATCACCTGTAATGTCCGGATTATTTATGAAGAAGGTAGGTTTATCTGATTGGCGTGTGTCCTCGACATAAATAGGATTGACATCACTACCATTTAGGATATGTGAAAAATAGGGCAATAGAGCTGTGATGGGTACTGCAGCTGCCATATTGAAAGGTGTAAACTTTGATATGGGTTTGAATTTGAAAGCAGACCTGACAGCTCATTGGTAGATTTAACCTCTCAAGCTAATGAGTAGCTATAACTCACATTAAAGTGGAAGATTTATTTATTCTGTTGATTTAAGTAAAGACCCTAACAGAATACAAGGGCGATGAGACCAGAGATAAACTCTGTGAGTACCTGGAGGATATTTATGATCGCTTTCCTGGCCAGTATGTTGACGTTTAACTGATAACATTTTTTTATCAAAATATGAAGAAAAGATATTCGTGGCATAAGAGTCGAAAAACTGCTGCATAAATTACAACACCTAAGACAACGGATTTGAGCAGAATAGTTTGATTAGTGGAACCAGATATCAGCATAAAAATGTCCTTAAAGTGGCTGATTAAATATATGAAAAAAGATTGACCAAGTAATGATAGACAGAAGATACAAAAAAGAAACAAACTACTTTGCTTCCCATGATATAGAAAAAACTATAATAAAAAACCAATTTTCTTAAATTTCATAGGTGAGACATGGGAGAGCTTCTTACATTCAGCGGACTTATGCCCAATTCTATATATTTAGACTCACTCAGCGGGGACTATAATTTAACGACGAATCCGAACATCACAGTTTTAAAACCAATTACCACAGCTATCGATTACTTAACTACTCAAAGTGTTCGTGAGACACATCGAGGTGACGGTCGCTCAAATAGTGATAGGTGACTGTATGCGAGATTGAACTCGTGATCATGCGAACGGCAGTCGCGTGTATTAACCTTTGCGCGGCGGTCGATCACAGACACACGATATGTCTCTAGTAATGTATATTTACTTCCCTACCTGGATGTTGCTAAGGTATGCATGGGAAAGACATGCTTAACCAACAATTGCCGAAAAATACTATACTTGGATGTTGAAATTTCTACTCAGCGAAGCCCTCACATAATGAAGAATGCAGTATAGGATGCCAAAGCTACAGCCAATTATAATGCGCGCTACTAGGAATGTTAAGAGCTGAATTAACGCGCATGAAAGAAGTAAAATTAAAACTTACTAAAGTCTTTTTTAAGGAAGAATCATTGATTGTGCTCAATCGATAAATTTGTAAGCTAAGGGGCAAGGCCACGCATTTATTTTCTTTTTCAAAATAGTAAACAGGAATCCATAATTTTTTCAATAGACAAACTTCGCAATCTCTATCTGTATATTATTTATGGTTTCAAAACTGTAATCGGTTTCGTTAATTTTGAGTATTCTTGTAATTTTGATGTCACAGATACACCAAGCTCTGAAAGGCCAAATATTGAAAATCTTAACAGAATAACGAAAATTTTCAAGTTCGATCATCAGACAACCTCTGCTTCGATTGCCCAAGAGCTAAACATTACACCAAAACTGTTTGGAAAACACCGCAAAAGGCTGAATATAAAAAGTCTCTCGATATTATCGGTGCCATATGAGTTAATGCAAAAGAACGAATTTACATCTGCGAACCTCAAAAAGATCTTCCCTTTATTGAAGCGGGCGGTGACTGTTGATGAAAAGTGGATAATTTACGATAAGGACAAGTGCAAACGATCATGGTCGAATCACGGTGGGTGACGCAAACGGTAGCCAAGCCAGGATTGACTGTCGGGAAGGTTCTTCTGTGATTTTGGCGAAATTCGCAGGGAATCTACTATAAGCTGCTTTTAATTTAGACCTGTCCTGCCAATTTGTATCTGCGAACCACAACAAGATCTTCCCTTTATTGAAGCCGGCGATCATGATCAAATCACGCTGGCTGACGCAAATAGTGGCTAAGCCAGGATTGACTGTCGGGAAGGTGTTTCTGCGATTTAGACGGAATTCGCTGGTAACCTAATATAAGCTGCATTTAATTCGGACCTATAATGCCAACAGGGAAACAGTCGCAAAACCTATAGCTTGAGCCAGTAGAAAAAAAATTGTGTTCTATCAGACTAACAACACTGCTGCCAAACACTTCGATATTGGCTGGCCAGAAATTGTGGAAGTTTGTTTGGAAGGTACATCCACCTCATACAGGGTTATCTACGCACGGCTGTCAGCTGTTAAATACCTGTCATCTAAAGTGTTATTTGTTTAGTGAAAGGTTTGTCATTTACGAATATGGCTCGTTTAACAATCGAAGGATACGTAAAAAAAGTTAATACTTTTTACAAAAATGGTGTTCCAAATGTGGACACTTTTTTTCATTACGGGGAGATTATAGTCGTCATAATCGACCAACTGTGCAAGGAATTGGCAAGATTGTAAAGAAATTTGAAAAGAATGGAAGCGTTACAGATGTGATCAGGCCTGTTTATCATTGCAATGTACACACTGCCGAAAATATCGATTCTGTTAGCGAAAGTGTGGCGGGCAATCCGAATTTCATTTCAAAGCGTTGTAGCCGTAAGATAACCGGTTTTTTTGGCTTGCAATTAAAGATTATAAACTAGACGATATGTGGTTTGAACAAAACGATGTCAAAAACCCCACAACATGACCGAATTTGGGTTTATTGCATGCGAAGTTTCTAGAAAGCATAATTTTACGTTTAGGCGACGTCAATTGGCCACTAAGATCATGCGATCATTTGACGCCTTTAGCTTTTTTTAATTCAACGATCGTGTTTAAACGAACAATACCCAAATATTGGAGCATTTGAAAACCAATATTCGTGAAGTTTTTGCCGAGGTACCACCCGATATGTACAAAATAGTGATCGAAAACTACTTTAAAAGGATCCAGTGCTGCAATCAATCCAGATCCGTGAGGCTGAAGAATAACCTTTTCGTACCTCTCCGCATGTTGTGGGCATTTTTCGCGCAAAGCTCGGCTTAATCGCATTAATTGAAGTCGATACCTATTCCCAGTGATGGTTTCGCTTGATTTCAATAGCTCGTAATAAATAACAACGGCCACAACTCTCGCAGTGTGCCAAGGCGACGACGTAGAAGCATGACCGAGCAGCCCCTATGACTTTTTTTCGTTGGATTGCTGTAGTGACCCCATTTTTCATGACCTGTTACAATGCGATGAAGAACACCTTTCCCTTTTTGTCACTGAAGCAAAAAAACGACGCTCAGCGTCCCTTGGCTTGAAGTCATAAGGAACCCAAGTTCCTTGCTTTTGAATCACTCCCAACACATGCAATCGATTGGAAAGGGCTTGGTGGGTGACTCCTAATACTGAAGCAAGCTCTACCTGCGTTTAAACGGATCCCCATCAGGCAATGCCGTCCACTTAGTGTCTTTGAAGGCTTTTCGCCTTCCTTCACGCGAATTGTCGTCAACATCATAATCGCCATCTTTAAAGCGACGGTACCAATCTCAACGTTGTTTCACTTAAAGCAGCGTTTCCGCAAACGTTTTGAAACTCTCGATGGGCTTCAGCGGCCCTTTTCTTCGATTGAAAGAAGAAAATCAATACTTCCCGCATATGACTATTATTGGGCACAAAATCATACATATTCTCATAACATAGAAACATGACTTCAAAAGAAAATCGGTGTAGTGTCGAGGCGGTATGTTTAAGATATCCCTAAGCTGGGGTCATTACTTTTACGTTGTAACAGAATCGACTGGCACTTACAGCTGGCGCCATCTATTGACAAACAGCGGGAACTTAGGTGCACATCTAATATTTCGTAGATAATGGCAAGATCTACTGTTTCTAATGAAATAAAAGTTTCATCGAAATCATAGCTTTATGTGAGTTTTATTTAACTTTGCTTTTGAAACCAAAAAATTGATATCCCGGTGGTTTAACGACAGAGATCAAGTGGCACCATATGTACTGTCTACTGCAAATGATTATGCGGCTAAAAAGTTCGCCTCAAAAAAGAAGAAAGTTGATTTCTGTGAGAGAGGATTGGTCGAATTCGGTTCAAAATGACATCAAGTTATTGAACGAAATGGTGAATATTTGATATAAATCACGTCATTCTAACTTTGCTAAATAAAGATTTCAATATCATTCTAAAATAATAAATTTATGTTTGTTACACCTTAAATCTCAAAATGGATTAATATTTGAAATCGACAGTAGCTTAGAACGCAATAAGAGAAGAAAAAGTTTCTGCCGGTTGTTCCTAAATCAGCTAATATATGTATATATATGTAAGTACTCTGAGGGGTGTGGCAGTGCAGTCTATTTTCATTCACAGTGTCAAATGCCTGATATGTGCTCAATTATACTGAGTACCATGTAATTGAATGAAAGTTACCAACCTGGGAATGTGTAAGTTAAATAAGGTAATTTGTGTTAAATGTGCCAGAGAGGGTGATTCTGCGAAGCTTTATAATGCAGTACAATTGTTAAGTTTAAAATGGATGTATCAGCCCAAACCTAAACAACAATTGACTGACCCTAGACCCCGTGGTCTACAGACCGAAAATTTGTGGTATTTTCAGGAATTTTTTTTACAATAAAAAAATGAAAAACGATATTTAGTTTTTGGAGATATCAACCCATTACAATCGAATATGTCGGTGACTTTCAAAGAATCATAAATGGACGTATCAACCCAAATATAAAAAAAAAAACAATTGACTGACCCTAGACGCGGTGGTCTAGAGCTGGAAAATTTAGGATATTTTCAGAATTTTTTTTTTACAATAAAAAAAATGAAAAACGATATTTTAATTTTTTTTTCCGAATTGTTTACCGTATATATTTATTTATTATTTCAGATATTAAGATATTAAAAATTATTAATCAGTATGTCTGTAGCTATGTATGTCCCGTACTAGAATAATAAAAAAAATTGACAAAATGGCGCGGTTTTGAATTTGACACTCTAAAAATCGGGGTTTATTCAGTTTTTTAACCCAAAGAATACGAAATAATTGAAATAATAATATGATTCTAGTACGGGCGATAGCCATTGATAGTGTGACATCATATTAAAATTTCAGACGATTCGGTTAAATAGTTTTTTTTTCTACAACACTAGGCCGAAAAAAGTAGTTTTGATATAATTGAGCTTTAAGTTTTGAGAGTGGATATTTCACTGTCACTGCACCATCACAATATTTGCACTTTAATAGCTGTTGCAATGTCAGGAATATCTCACTAAATTCAATGATACAATAACTGAAAGTAGGATTGACATTTACTAGCAATAATGTTATATATAGAAAGGTCACATTTCCGAGAAGGGCTGGAACAGCTGCCGCGCGACAAACAATGCGACCCTGCTAAAACGACTGTAGAATCGAAAATACTGGAAATATACTTACAAAACTTTGAATGTGTATTCGTAAAAGCCTATACTTTCGAAATGTCAAAAAAATCAAATAAACATAAGTCAGCAGTAAATGCGTCTTTCAGTGGTGAAAATATTAAGATAGCAAGTCAGCATACAAGTTCTAAAGATCTATGAGAAATGGTATTCGAACTTTAAATACAAAAGAATACATTTGACCGAATTGTGTTGTTATTTGCATTATTGTGAGCTGTATTTTATTTTTATCCTTAATAATGTCATTCTTTCTTTCTACGAATGTACATAAACTACCAACTGTAACTACTTTAATTACAAGTTTCTTGAAAATGTGATATTCTAGAAAAATCTATGTGTTTTATTTATTAATTCATTAATTCTAAATGTTTTCTTAGTGCAAAAAAGGATTTTTTGCCTGGTATTTGAAACTAAACAACTAACTAACTAACTTTTAAACATTTACACATAATTTTTAAATTCATTTGTTATGCGCATATTTACGAACTGTTCTGCCAGAAATGACAATCAGTGTAGAAGCCCAAACCAACTTGGTAGTTCTCTTTCAAATGCTACAAAAATTCAATTGATTGCGGTTTGTTGGTGTCAGGTCGTCACGTCCTTATTGAAATTATTTTTTGTTTCCTGCCACGATTGTGTCCTAGTTGTGTCGAAAGTTGTGGTGTTTTCTGCTCATACTTAAATTTGGTGAGAATGAGTTTGGTTTTTGGTCGTCGTTATTATTCTGTCTACCATTCGTTTGTGACATTTTTGGCTCTGGATGGTATTGCTTAGTCATTGGAAATGTAAATTTAATTCTTATAACATATCGTATATTGGAAATTGTTACACTTATAGGCATATTGTCAATTATGGTTAATACTGCCACATGTTGTCGCATGACATTTCGACATCCCTATGATTTGTTTAATATTAATAAATGAGTACTCATACAATTTAGAGGGGCTTATTCTCACAGATCTCACGTACTTTTGCCCCCCTCATTTAAACAGTAATACGAAAGTAGACTTTTAGAATTGGTTAACAAAACAGAAGAAGTTCATTATTCATTTAAAGTAGGATCTACCGAAATAACACACTTATGCCAACCATCGCGCATTACATTGAAAATTTGTAGTCCTCTGCAGGAAATTTCAGGTAAGTTTATTCAAAACAAAAATTTACTTCATATAAATAAATTCTTTTATATCTCAGGAATGGGACATGGGAGAGCTTCTCATATTCAGTGAGCTTATACGCGTTTTATGTTTAGAGTCAATCAAAAGTTTAGCAACGGGGCAGTTTGAGAAGCATTAACAAGACTTGTCGATTACTCGGCTACTCGAAGTATTCATCCCAAGCATTGAGGTAACCGCCGCGCCAACAATAATAGGTGTCTGTGTAGGTAAGTTTGAACCCACGATTATGAGAACGATGACCACGTGTACATCGTGCCGTGGCAAATATAACCGACCTTTATATATCCAACGAAATTGAAAACATAAATTAATTTTGTTTCTCTATCGAAACAACAGAAATTCAAGAACTTGAAAAGAAAGTTTAGTTTTATGCAGTTTTGTTTCTTAGTCTGATTCAGAACTGATGCCAAATGTTTCTCGATCTGGCGAGAAACTGCGGAAGTTAAAAATGCCTAAAATGATTTGTTGTCTGAATTTACGATAGCAGGCTTTCAGAGATTTACGCAGTTACTATAAAATGTTATCTACTTTTATCAATTGAAATTTTTCAAATGAAATACGAACAAAAAACTCTTCATAAAGTGAATCAGAATGAAAATTGTGTCTAATTTCGTTGTGCTTAAATAAAGCAGAAACAAAATTCTATACAATTTTGATGCAATACTCGAAATTAGAATAAAAACTTGGTAAATTTTTGACTTAGATTCCAGAAACTGATGCAAATCTAAACTATTTCGGAATTTTATTCCATTTCAGTGATAATATTGATTTTTTTTTTTTTAAATTGAAGGATAAGTTGAAAATTTGAATTAGAACTGAAATCAAATGTGGCTTTATTTCTCGATTTGGCGCAAACTACAGAAGATTAATTGGATAAACTGATTTGTTGTCAGAATTTACGATACCAGGCTCTCAGAAATTTACACATTTACTCAAAATTTTTTTCTATTTTAATGAACTGAAAATTTTTATATGAAATACAAACAAAACACCTCATAAAATGAATCAGAATGAAAATTATTTCTAGTTTTGTTTTGAGTATAAAAATCAAATTTAAAATTATTTCTAATTTCGTTTTGCTTGAATGAAACAGATACAAAATTCAATACAATTTTGATTCGGTATTCAGAATTAGAATAAAAACTTAGTAAATTTTTGATTTAGATTCCAGAAACTGAAGCAAATCAAAACTATTTCTGCATTTTATTTCGTTTCAGCGATTATCCCTACTTCTGATTTGCGAAATCGAAGAATGAGTTGAAAATTTGAATCATAACTGAAGTCAAATGTAGTTGTGTTTCTCGACTTGGTGTCAAACTGTGGAATATTAGTTGGGTAAAATGAATTGTTGTATGAATTTGCAATATCAGGCTTTTAGAAATTTACACCAGCCAAATGTAGTTTCGTTTCTCTGACTGGTGCCAAACTGTGGAAGGTGAAAATGACTAAAATGAGATATTGTCTGAATTTACGATACCAGGCTTTCAGAAATTTACACAGTTATTCAAAAATGTTGTCTATTTTTATGATTTGAAAAATTTCAAATGAAACACAAACAAAACTTTTCACAAATTGGTTCAGATCAAAATCAAGAATCAAGATCAAACTTATTTGTAGTTTCATTTTGCTTGAATGAAACAGAAACAAAAAATTCAATGAAGGAGTGTAAGTCCCAGAAGGTGGAATTTAAAGTAATTTGATACTTCTTTGACCAAATCCATTTGACGAATTTTTAAATCGATTGAGCAATGTCTGTCTTTCTTACTGGTTAGATGGTGGACACGGTAACAGTCGTAAATCTTTATGAAACTTCGTATAACTCAATATTTTGCTAGATAGTAGTCGGGTATTGTAAACGATTCAACCCTTCTGGCACATACCATACAAATTTATTGATTGTCTGCAATCAAATTTTTGTTGTATAATTCTTAATTTGTTGGTTGAAATAAACTACTGTTTTGACCTCTCTATTATTTTGTAATGCTTAAATTTTTTTTAAAAGATCGCCTTATGTGATACCTTCCATACAAATGACCGATTCATTCTATTTATCTGTACCTTTCCGTATTGTTGGATGGAATTCGCTTATATTTAGTACACATCATTCCTTTCTTTAACTTAGTTCCGTGAAGGAAAATTGATGACATCGTCCGGATACTTCCTACACAAATGACAGATTTGACCATATATTTTTAGGTTCACACCTTTTATTCAATAGCACAAAATTCAGTGAAATATTTTAACTAATTCTAGAGGAAATGAACTGCGTTGGCACTTCACTTCTAAAGGGTGTCCCAACAAGAACGCAAGATTTAAATTTGGCGCCAGTATCGTGAAATGATAACCAGTTTTTTCGTGCCTATAATTGAAGAAATGAATGTGGAGGGCATGTGGTTTCAACAAGACGGCGCCACATGTCATACAGCCAGAGAAACAATTCAATTGCTGCATCAGTCATTTCCCGGTCGTGTTATTTCGCATTTTGGAGACCAGAATTGGCTGCCTAGATCGTGCGATTTAACGCCATTCGACTATTTTCTTTGGGGTTTTTTTTAAGTCGGTGGTTTACGCGAATAAGCCGACGACGACCCAAGTCTTAAAAGAGGAAATTGGACAAAACGGTCACTGAAAATTTCATTAAAAGATCGCGTATGTGCCAGCAAAATCACGGCGGCCATTTGCCCGATGTGTTGTTCCATACATAACCTCATTCTGTCTACTTTACGATATAACTAAGTTTCACAATTTTTTTCTAAATGTCTGTGTTTTATTTAAAATTTAAATCTTGTGTTTTTGTTGAGACACCCTTTAGTACATATCTTATAAATTAACCGATTTTCACAAATTAAATCTCTTTTTTGTGATTTTTTTTTTATCAAAGTTTTTTGTTTTAAAATTGAATCTTTTTTTTTTGAGATTTTTTAATACCAGATTTTTGTGTATTTAATTAACTAGTACCTGTAGAACTTGATAAAAATCATTCAACAGGATATAGTCACACCGTTTCTGGTACTTTCCATACAATTTGACCACTTTGTAGGTATTAAGTTTTCCTTTACAATCCCTAATTTGTAGGCTGCAGTTACTTATATTTTTGTCAAGTGTGTTTCTTTGCAACATAATACTAAGATTAAAAAAAACCCATGTTTGAGAAGTTAAGAGAAGAAGAAAGCGTGGTTATCCTTCTGGTACCTCCCATACAAATTACATAATTTATACATGTAATATAATTTCGCAGACATCAGGCATTTAAAACATTTAGTTCTTTAAGCGAATATAGATCAATGCAAACTGCACAGTTCAACAGTTAACAATGTTATTTCTGGAATTTCTTAGCGGAACACTTCAAAAACTTACGATTTTTTGCTCTGATTGTGCTTTAATTAAGAATACTTTCTGTTAAGAACGTCGCGACTTACCATATCTTTTTTCCAGCCCTTGTGCTTTCTCAAAGTGACGATATACGAGTACGTAAATCAGTTCACCTAACTGAAATTTCTGTACCAGTTTGTGTATCACATATTTACACCATTCGCTGCTCAAGGCTACGTTATTATCATTATGCAGGGTTCGCATTGCTAATACTACGCTGAAGTAATTACACTAGCCAACAAGATTTTGGACTGGAGCAACCATATATCTTTCCTACGGTAATTTGATGATCTGAATTCGAATCTGTAATTGGTACTTCTCTACCTCGTCAGGTTTTTTAGATACAAAAAATGCCTTTATTCGTTTTTTTACATAAAAAATTAATAGTTCAGTTAGTTTAGTTATTAGTTCAATGAATTTTTAAAAAGTGAATGGCGTTATTTGAACGTTGTTTATATTTTGTTGGTTCGGTTTCACGTATCAGAGTCCAGCAACAGTTTCCCAACATGCTTTTGTCCCAAAATCCTTGATAATTTCTTTCAATTTTCATTAAAGCTTGGCGAACACGCTCCTAAATGCGAATGAAGAAAATGCATTTTAAGTGGCATTCATGTAGCTAATTCGCAATAATTTTTTAATAATTCAGCAACAATTTGCCTGTAGTTTTCACTCTTACTGTTTCCAAGAAAACTGTTCACGATACTCTTGAAAGATTTCCAGGCTGCATATTCTTTCTCCAATAAACATTGTGAAAAATTGTCACCATTCAATACCTTCCTAATCTGAAGGCCAACAAATATGCCTTCTTTGATATTAGCATATGGAATTTTAGGAAAACCCGCTCACAAATATTTAAATGCCGCACCATCTTTGTCCAGAGCCTTGACAAAGTTCTTAGAAAGGCCCAATTTTATGTGCAGCGGTGGAAGAAGAACGTTATTTGGATCGATTAATGGCTTATTTGAAATGTTTGGTTTTCCTGCTGAATTCTCTGTTCTGACGTAATGATGACATATAGCGCAACTATCCCGTAGACAAAGGAAACAACAATGTTTTGTAAAACCTCCTTACATACCTTACATTATTTACAGTTATTTACGGTGGTCTATGCTATACTCGTGTATACAAAGAAATTTAAATCATAAACAATCACCTTAATTATTTTATTTGTTATCGTTGTATTTGAGTAATGTCAAAATTTCATTAATTAATTAATTAATTTGTGTGAATGGTTTTTCATTTCCATTATGCAAAAGAAGAGCCTTTAAACTGTACTTAGAGCCATCAATAAATAATCTCCATTCAGTTTTGTCACATGGCTGGTTCATTTTTTGAAATAAATTGTCAACATCAGTACAGTATAGAATAGAGTGTTTCTTTTCAAAGTATGCAGCCAATTCCAAACTTCTATCTCTATAGATTGTCAGTTTTGTCCCAATTGCAAGATGTTTGAAGTCAAATCGAAATAGATCTTCTTGCCATTTGACTCCTTGTATAAAACAGTTCTGCAGCTATTGCAAAATATTGTTGGTATCCACTTTTTGTTCAAGTTTCTGACAGCAAACCCAAAATGATGTGAATATGCATATTTTAATGATTCTGATATTGCATATCCTTTTTTTGCCAACCAAATATTCACCACACACAAAGCAAAAATAGCTTGAACCAGTGACACACGATCTCCCTGACATGATTAAAAAAAATTAAGATTTGGAATGAATGTTGGCTTCTATCAAATTAATAATTGTGAAATTGTAATGTCAGTATTGACTGTTTTACAGTATCGCTAGCATGCGATAAAAAAACATGAACAAGACGTGATAGCAGAATTTTTATGCCTGTTTCGAATTCAGCGCACTCAGATTAGTTAAAAAACATGCTTCGCTTCTGCAGTCAATTTTTATTTCAAACTTGTAAACCAGTGTTATTTTTTTCAATAAAATGTAACAGATTTATGAACATGGAATTGATAAAATCTTTAAGTGCTCTCACGGTGCCGTATACATATACACACATACAAATTGCGTTACGCAGTGTGATGACACATGGCGTATACGTATTATAAAAGTCTTATTAGATATTCATTATACGTCTACAAGACATAAATACAGATGTCAATAAATAACCGCAGCAGTGAGGAAGGAAGAGGAATCCAATTCTGAAGATAATAAATGATATAAATTCAAAAAATGTGTTTATCTACTGTTTTCTATAGTATACTTTTCATCTACCGTTTATGTGGTGAAAGGCACCAAAAAAGAAAAAGAAGTTAAATGTGCCAAGAACTCAAGGGAAACTTTATAAGTACTATTGAAATGATGCCAAAACTAGCCGACCTAACAAAGAAGACACAAAAAATTGGGAACATTTTTTCTTTATTTTTCAACATAATCTCCTTCTAGCTCAATACAATTTTCCCACCGATATTCGATAGCTGCTATACCCTGTTTTTAGTAAGAACTCCTCCTCAAACTCCTTAAAATAGCCATCAATTGTAGACTCCACTTCTTTATTGTTGGTAAATCTTTTACCACCGAGCCATATTTTTAAGTTTGAAAATAAAAACTAAGAAGGAAGCTAAGTCTGACGAATAAGGTGCATGATGAAGCAATTCAAATTTTAATTCGTTAATTTTGGCCATCGCAATAATGGATGTGTGAACTGAAGCATTGTCTTGATGAAACAACACTTTCTTTTTCGCCAAATGCGGTTTTTTTTCCTATAATTTCCATAATTTTATCAACTAAACTATGCAATAAATTAGCATAACATTCCTCGCTAATGGTTTTTTCTTTCTGAAGATAATCAATGAAAATAAACCCACGCGCAGAACAAAACAAAAATAGATGCCATGACCTTGCCTGCAGATAGAACCATTTTCGCCTTCTTTGGACTCGATTCTCCTATTCCAGTTTACTGCTTTGACGGTTTTTTTTGCCTCAGGTGAGAAATGATGAACCCATGTCTGATCCATGGTTATCCATGTTTATAAATTACGCAAAAATTCGGTTTATTACTATGAAATATCACCAAACATTGTGCTGAAACATTTTCATGACGTTGTCTTTTTCTCTATTGAAAGCAAGCGCGGCACCCATTTTGCACATAGCCTTCCCATCTTCAAATCTTCGATTAATATACGATATATGGCACTTTTTGAAATGCCTACCATTTTAGATAGCTCACGCACCTTCAGCTGACGGTCATACAATACCATTTTGTGAATTTTCTTAACCGTATCTGGTGTGGACACCTCAAATGGTCGACCACTATGGTGTTCGTCTTGACAGCTCATACGGCCTCGTTTAAACTCTGGTACTCAATATTTTACAATCCCAAATGAAGAAACAGACCCTTTCAGAGTAGAATATAGCTTAGCTTAAATATTAGTTAGGCTGAGACCTTTCAAATGCAAATATTAAATTACATAAAGGTGACCAGTTTTTTCCATGTTCACTTTACTTTTGATGACTTAATAAAAATACTAAACATAGTGGCACCTTGAACCTTAAGACATATGTTTTGTAAAGTTGCTGTCTTCCAGCAAAACAATTTTTCCAAACAGCTGGAACCATCTACAAGTCAGGTCGGCTAGTTTTGAGATCGCCTTCGTAATTTGATTATTTTATTCTGTGGGAGGACTACCAGTATATATGTATGTGCTAATTGAAGACTTTTTGCTAACACCCACAGCGTTTACACAGAACCAATGCGTATCCCTTTTTGCGGGTACAAAAGTAATAGTAGCAATAGGAGAACATTTGCTAATGACTGGTTGGAAATAATAATCAAGAAATTTTTGTGATGGAGTAGCTGTAAATTCCAATTAAAGTTATAATTCCGTATTTTAGGATGAAAAACTTACATAGTAAAAATTGTAATAAGAGAAGTAAATCGTCATATTGTAAATCATATTTTTCTGGAATTAAGATACACAAACTTTTTTATAACATTACTATTGTAAAGTTGTATAATGTATTTGTTATTGAATTATGGAGAAGATACTTTGCTATATTGTAATTTAATCAAATCGGTTTTAAGGCTTAAAATTACAATCCTGAATAAATAAATTAAATTAAAGTTGCCTATTGACAAGTGCAGAAGCGACATGAATTTGTCCAATTAATGGCAATGCCATTGCTTAATTAGTGCTTATTTAAAGTTAATTCTGATGATTAGTAGTTACTCTGCCATTTTATTGTACAATTTCAGTTCCACTTTTATTATCTTGGCGTGTCTTTTATTTCACCCGATTAATATCTCGCCACATTCTTGTCTTTTGTGAAATCGATTTAAGATATTTATCACAGAAATTATCGCTCTTAACTGCAAAGGCTTGGTGTGAAATATTGAAGAAGCTGGCAAAAGCACTTGGGCGTATATGGTTTATGCGACATATAATAGATAATATCTTTAATAATATATAACGCCTACTTTAATTGCCACCTAAGAGAGCAATTAAGTAATTCTGAAGATAAACTAATAGTTGTCAGCACCGTTGAAACAAGTAAAATGTGCAGATGTACCAGCTGAGGCTCATATTATTTAAAATTCGCGATTTATAAAAGATTAAATAAAAAGTAATTATGACACTTCTGAACGCAATCAGACCATAAAAGTCATTTGACGGATAATCAGACCACGTAACGGTAATGTTTTAGTATCTTGTGCCACACGCCGTGTATTGATTTAGTGCTACTGAGAGCT
This sequence comes from Philornis downsi, assembly GCA_019455685.1. NCBI lineage: Eukaryota > Metazoa > Arthropoda > Insecta > Diptera > Muscidae > Philornis > Philornis downsi. Next base: position 131,980 of record JAHXMU010000221.1, read on the forward strand.
GCACACAAATATGACAACAAAATGCTTACGGATTTGCTCGAAATCACTGCTTAGATTTAGCGATTTCACTATCTATTTCACGGTATTTCGTTCAATAGACAGAAGCTGATGTTTTGTAGTAAATAAATTATTTTCGCTATTTGGCGCTTTGTGGCTCAGTTATAAATCAACAAAATTTGTATTTTTGTGATTTTTACATTTGGCTGCTTTTTGAGCATTTACTGGTATTGATGGGTTATAAACTCATTGGAAAACCAAAAAAATTTCTTATTGATTGGACGCTTCATTTCTAAGATGCTGATACAAGATTATTTTTTATTACTTTAGTTATGGTAATTGGTAACAGCCACCCTTTTGGAATAAAAGTTTGTATATTTTTCTTATTAAATGATTAATCTCCGAGATATGGGCATACTAGAAATTTAGAGATTTTTTTTATTTGGCGCTTTTTCGGATATTTTTTTAGACAATATTGTATACATTGTATACATTGTTTGTCTTTAATTCCGAAATAGTAGAAATTTTCATTATTATATTCTCTGTTTTCGAGATATGGAAAAAAGCTAAATTTAAAAAATCGCTTAAATAGAAGGACGTTCACGTCCCGAAAATAGAGTATGTAATGATAAAGATTACCATGTTAAGTTATTTTCAGAACTCAAGTTAAGAGTTTGTTTTAGCGAGTTTGTAATTGCAGCGTTTTAAAGAAGCTAAAATTAAAAAAAATCGCTCAAACAAAAGGACGTTCACATCTCAAAAATAGAGCATGTAATGATAAAGGTTACCACATTAAGTTAGTTTCACAACTGGAGTTAATGATTAATTTTAGCTAGTTTATAATTTCAGCGTTTGAAAGGAACTAACATTAAAAAAAACGCTGAAATAAAAGTACGTTCACATTTCGAAAATAGAGCATTTAATGATAAAGATTACTACGTTAAGTTATCTGGAGTTATAGGTTTCCGCGATGTAGGCATTTTTCTATTTTAACATATTTTTTCCATTTGACGGCTTTTTATTATTTTATTATTATTTATTTATTTTTATTGTTTCGTTACGATATTGTAGGTATTACTTTACCCAAATCAGTTGTAAAGATGGTTTTGCAATTAGAGTCTCCGTATCCGAGTTATGGACACGTTTGTATTTTAGCAATTTTTTTTCTATTTTAGCGATTTTAAAAAAAAGCATTTTCCTGATACTAGAAGCAAAATAATCAACATTGTTCATATTCTTATTGGATTCTATATATATTGTTCTTAACTCACCTAGAGTTAAACTAATAGCAGAATGTAATACAATAAAAATTTTATTTATAAGAGACTTAGGAGCTTTTTACGTTATAATTCACAAAAGGAACGTGTCAGAAGAGCTTCTCAAAAATAAATGATTTCGGATAGTATGAAATCAGCCGGCATGAGAAGAAGTGCTAGTATCTTGCATACATTGCTGATATTGGCATCATCTTCAATCGAACCCAATAAATACATTTCCACTTTATTGTATTATCATTTTTTTGTGAAGAAAATGTTATTAGGTGGCAACGCGAAAATTGTGTTGTTGCTTTCCTATACTGAAATCGGAACAGCATATCTATTTACTTCACAATAAGTTTGAAAGAAAAAACATTTGTAAACTTGTGAACAGCGGAACCCAGGTACATGAATTCTTCCACCACTTCAAAATTATAGTTGTCAACGTACATGCAGCGTCCCATACGAGTAGACCCTTTGTTCGTTGCAACCAATAACTTTGTTTTGTCCTCGTTTACCACCAGACCCATTTTCACTGCTTCCTTCTCGATGTTTGAGAAGGCTGCAGTAACATCTCGCAGTTTTTGAGCAGTAATGTCTATGTCATCTGCATATTAAAGATGCTACCAGTCATGTTGACTGCGGGCTTCCTCATAATCATCATAAACAGCATGTTGAGGAGGTCTGCATAAATGGAGATAAAGAGGAGAACATTGCTTGCTAACAGGGGCCTATTTCACTAAACTACAATTCTACAAGTTTACAAGTTACAATCACAAGTCTAATTCTTACAAGTGCTGATGAATTGTGTTTCATGAAAATTTTCACTACAATTGTAGCTTTTTCCACTTGTAAACTACAATTTCTACAATTACAATTATTATATATGTATGAATGAATATATGTAGTATAATTTTATATGATTTATAATTTATAAATATATATAAATTTATATATTATATATTTATATATATATTATATTATATATTTATAATTTCATCACTAGAATCGTATAAAAGGTTCATTTTGCAAAGAACATTAAAAATTTAATATTTTAACTGTTTGACTTGCACGTGTCAATTTTTAAAAAAAAATTATCATTGTGGCTTGACAGTTATTGTTTAGTTTATGTTTGCGGTGTTGCCATTTATAGGGGTGGTAGAGTTTCGATTGAAAAAATAATCGAATTTATAATGAACGTGACTTATCGGTAGTCGCATCCAATATGAATGATGCGTCTATGCATTTTAAGGCCTTAACGTGCGTTCATTGATTTTTAGACACGGACGTGGATGCGACTATAGTGGAAATATGCTATTAAAAAAGTAAATAAATAAAAACAAACAAAATAAATAAAAAATTGATTTGATTCTGTATTTATTTGAACTAATTTTTATTAAAAAATAGTTAAAAATCAAAATTGAATTCAATTTATCATTCACTTGTAACTTGTAAATTTTTTTTGAGAGTCTCTTCCGACCCTAAGCTTTTTTTCTACAATTCTACAAGTGTACAAGTGAAAATTTAGTTTAGTGAAACAAAACCACTTGTAGAAGTATAACTTGTAGACTTGTGAATTGTACAAATCACTTGTAGCTACAAACTTGTAATTGTATTTTCATGAAACACAATTATTCACAAGTTCACAATTCTACACGCAAAAACGTTTGTAATTGTAAACTTATAGCTTAGTGAAATAGGGCCCAGATGTTACTGTGGCTAAGCTAAGCAAGCAATGAGCTAAGCAAGCAATGATAAATCCCTTTCTCGACAAACAAAAAAAATATGATTGTACAAGACGTCGGTTCGCTCTGTCTTGTGATATGGAATCCTGGGTTATGACGCCAGCGAATGAATCATTACTGGCAGTTTTTGAGAAGAAAATACTCCGGAAAATATATGGACCCATCATCGTTAACGGAGAGTATTGGCGTCGCATGAACAATGAGCTGTACGTATGAGCTACATTCCGACAACGACGTGGTCAAATGCATTAATGTACAGCGATTGCGTTGGCTGGGTCATGTTATGCGGATGGACCCAAATGTTCCAGCACGGAAAGTTTTCGACAAGGAACTCGATGGACGGCACAGAAGAGGGTGACCAAAACTCCGTTGGAAGGGCCAGGATTTTGAAATACCACCGAAAATTGGTGTGACGAATTGGAGGAGAAGCGCAGAAGATCGAAGTACTTGAATTTATTTTCTACGGGCGGCGTATAACAGATAAGGATGCTGGTGAGCCGAAAGCCAAAAATATTTGTGACTGGTTTTCCGTTCGCAGGTCAAGTACAACAGTACTAACTTCTGATACAAATAAGCAGCTTTCACTACTGTCACTACAATGAATCATACTAAACAACAAACATGCGCAATGTAAGAATAGAAACACATTTCTTAGAGTTAAAATCGGTGATACACAAAACGGAAATAGACCAAATTCTTATATGCTCTAATGACTACTAAGGCATTTAAATAATTCAGGCAATGACATGAAACACCACCCATCTATTGGTTTTCCCCAGAAAAAGTTGTCAAGTCGGATATCAAGCAATCCCATAGAAAGCTTCACTTCAAAAATACCTCAGTACGAAAGGACTACTTCCGAACAGAGGCGTTCAATAGTATTTCAATTTAAGTTAATCAAATAACAACATCGAATAATAACAAATCAACTTAATTATTCAAAACTGCCTTGTTATGTGTTTCATCATATCAATGGAATTATTTTCTCACAGCCCATTGAGCTCCTGTCGAACAATAGTTTCCATGTAATCACTAATTTTCGCATCCTGGCAGCCATCTGATATATTTTTGTTATACAGATTACATAACCTTGTGCAACATGTGGTGTATTCTCCATGCAAAGAGCAACTTGTAAGCCATAGAACGTGTTTATACTGAACTTTCACTAAATATTTTGGTAACATTTTGCATTAGCTAATTTGTTTTTGCTTTTGTTTATTGAATTTGTAATACAAAGTGGACTAAGTTGGCCATTTGCCATTTAACCATCTGATGTAGTCAATCTATATTAATTCAATATTGTTATTTTAGGTGGTTGTTGTTATTGTGCTGGTGACCTAAAACCTTTGAGGGAAATGTAATTGAGTTATTGATAAACAAAAGCGAAAATTGTTGACAAAACAAAAAATCGAAATTAATATTACAATGAGTTGGCGTTATAAATGTGCGCGTGGAAAACTCAAAAACGTGTCAGGCAAACTCTTAAATACCTTGTACAACAAGTAATCCTCGAAAATTTGTAGAATTTCGTAACATTTTCCAATAAAAAGTTTGACATTTAAACTTTGCAAACTTAATGAGATTAATAGTTTTTCAATAAATTTGAAAAACTTAATTTTTTGATTTTTGATAAGCATGATTTGAAGAAAATGTGCGGCTAGTAATGTTGGTGTATATACATAATGTATATGTTATGTGGTACGCAGAAGACAGCATTCAAAATTCAACTTTCTTTTAAACGTATATGAACTGAAGAATTATTAATTTTTCAAAAATAAATTTAAATGAAACACACATTATAATGCTTGAACCTTCCATCATATACGAAATACTACGGTGCTATTTAAATGATCGCCTCTGTATTGATTGCAGCAGTGTATCCATTTGAGGTAATTTTCGACCACATTTCAGGCAGTATCACGGCGATAATTTGACGAGTGTTAGTTTTCAAATGCTCCAACATTTAGGGATTATTCGAGTAAACATGGTTTTTGATGTAGTCTTACAAAAAATAACGCCTAACGGTGCCAAATCGCATGATCTTGGCGGTCATTTAACGTCGCTAAAACCTGAAATTTTGCTTTTTGGAAACTTTTCATGCAATAAAGCCAAATTCTATGTGAAAGGTGCCTTTAATGACACTTTTTCATATAAAAAGTGTCTCCATGACAATTTTCAACAGGAAAAGTGTCTTCTATGACTTCCATGAAACTTTTCTTCCCTAGCACTTTTCCATATGAAAACTGTCTTCTATGATACTTTTCCATATAAAAAATGTCTTCTATAGCACTTTTCTATATTAAAAGTGTCTTCCATGACACTTTTTTATATAAAAACTGTCTTCCATGACACTTTTCCGTATCAAAAATGTCTTCCATGACACTTTTCCATACGAGTGGTGTCTTCCATGGTACTTTTCAATATCAATATTGTCCTCCATGACAGTTTTAATATGAAAAGTGTCTTCAATGACAGTTTTCCGTATAAAAATGTTTTTCATGACACTTTTTCCATGTGAGAACTGTCTTCCTTGACACTTTTCCATATGAACACTGTTTTCCATGACACTTTTCCATATGAAAAATGTCTTCCATGACACTTTTCCATATGAAAATTGTGTTTGATGACACTTTTCCATATGAAAATTGTGTTTGATGACACTTTTCCATATGAAAACTGTCTTCCATGACACTTTTCCGTATAAAAAATGTCTTTCATGACACTTTTCCATGTGAAACTTTTCCATACGAAAGGTATCTTCCACCGCACTTTTCAATACGAAAAGTGTCTTCCATGACAGTTTTCAATATGAAAAGTGTCTTTCATAAAACCTTTTCGTATAAAAAGTGTCTTTCATTACACTTTTCCTTATGAAAAGTGTCTTCCATGAAACTTTTCTATATGAAAATTGTCTTTCCTGACACTTTTCCATATGAAAACTGTCTTCCATGATACTTTTCCGTATAAAAAATGTCTTTCGTGATATTTTTCCATGTGAAATTTTTCCACTCGAGAGGTGTCTTCCACAGCACTTTTCAATACGAAAAGTGTTTTCCATGACAGTTTAATATAAAAAGTGTCTTCCATAACAGTTTTAACATGAAAAGTGTCTTCCATGACAGTTTTCAATATGAGAGGTGTCTTTCATAAAACCTTTTCGAATAAAAAGCGTCTTTCATGACTGTTTTTCATATGAAAAGTGTCTTCCATGAAACTTTTCTATATGAAAATTGTCTTCCCTGACACTTTTCCGTAAGAGTAGTGTTTTCAATGACACTTTTCAATATGATAACTGTCTTCCTTGACATTTTCCATATGAGAAGTGTATTCCCTGACACCTTTCCATATGAAAAGTATCTTCCATTGCATTTTTCCGTATGAAAAGTATCTTCCATTGCATTTTTCCGTATGAAAAGTGTCTTTCATGGTACTCCTTCGTATGAAAAGTGTCTACTTGCTAAAACCTCATGTCCTTCAGTTTACAATTTTTATTTGCAGTCCAAAAAAATCGGTTATCATACAGCCATAGCGCTTGAAATTGAAATTCGGATTATCCGCCACTAACAGAAGCGATATTTGTTGGCAGTGCGGACATTGCGATAGCACAGAGACCTGATAACACCTGTAATGCTCTCTTCTGTAAATCTTTTCAAATCTTTTTATAATCGTTCCAATTGCTTGCACAATAGATCGATTATGATGGCCATAAGCACCCCGTAATGTCGGCAAAGTGAATCATCAATTTTGTACTAAGTTTTATCTACTTTTACGCGTTCCATATTCGCAAATGTCAAAACTTTCACTAAATAAATAACACCTCAGATGATAGATATTTAACTGCTGACAGCCTTCCCAGAACGGCGGTTTTGAAAGCACTATGTTGAAATTATGTTATGTGACACCCAGGAGAAAACATTCCAAATTCAACTTCCAACATTAAAACAAATTTAACCGGAAGTTTAGTTATTTTGTAATTTATTTAACACTGCTGGGAACAATTTTCTTGTCAAATTTCATGCTTGTGACATTAGCATTTTGAACACAACTTTTTGTAATCACTGCAGTACTTTAGTCTTGGCTATGGCATCGTCACGTTTGTGCGCTTGAGTATATTAGAACAGATTTAACCGGTAGTTAAATTATTCTGTAGTTTGTTTTGTACTGCTGAAAACAATCTTCTTGTCAATTTTCATGCTTGTGACATTCACATTTTGAACACTGTTTTCTTTTTATCTCACATCCGATTGAACCCAAATTTTGAATGACACAGCTGTCTGTATAAACACTGCAGCACTTTAGTCTTAGCGATGGCACCTTTTTTGTTCTTCCTGGCTGTGTTCTTCTTCTGAAAAGGCAATTTTAGTAAAATCTGTTCTTAAAGTGCGGGTATATCCCAATAGAAATGTAATTCTTCAGGTTTTGTCTTTTAAGTTGCTGCATTCAGATCTTGTCTATTGTTCAATTTTTGTGCCATTAGCCACCTGTTCAATTTTGAATTGTATTTCAAAATACCGTTTAATATTACGCAGCCATCTTGTGAGGAGAGTGCGCTGATGATTTCACCTTTAGCCAATTTTTTCTATGGGAGTTTGACCCCTCTACTTCGCGTTTTTTTCTAACAGTAAGAATATCCAAAACTTCCTCTTAATCGCACGCATACATTGACAACTCTCCATTTGATGCTCTCAAATTCATAATTTTAACTGCAGCTGTTTGTTTCATTCCATTGTACCACTTTTTTGGCTCTTTAAATAGTTAATTAATCCTTAAGTGGAGGTTTCGGAGAATACGTCTTAACCTCAAGCCTGCTCGTCGGTAATGGTAATGTCCACATCCATTTTGGCGATTTCAGAATCAGCTGTTTCTCTCTGACGACTTTTTTAAATATTTTTTTGCAACTATATGAAAATTTCCACTTCATCCAGTCGCCTTGATAACCTGCCATTTTCGTGCTTTGGCGCTACATTTGGGCAAAAGTTTTATTGAGCTTAGCTGCGAGTCTCAGTTTGATGTTCGCACTTGACTCGCAATTATACAGCTGGCTTGCTACTCAATAGCCAAAGTTTTTTCCATTTGGCACCTAGTTTGCGAGCCAGCTTGAACGTGGGAATCCGAGCTTGCGATCCGTGAACTATAGTTCACGTCGTCTATAGTTCTCTATTCAGATATAGTAGCCAGATTTGGCCCAAAAGCAGCTTGCTTCTAAGCGACTACGTATCCTCTATATGAGGAAAAGAAAGCCTCACTGTTATCAGGAAACTGGAGCCAAATGAGATGAAAGAAATAGGATATTATTAGGTGCGCAACTAAGTTCTCGCTGTTTTTTTTTTGTTTTTTATGGAAGCACAACTTTATTATGAAAATTTGTTTACAAATGATTCATTGAAAGTAGTGCAAGTCGCTAGCTACCACTTGATCCCATCTTTCTGGCAAAGCTCGAATTCCGCTACGGAATCTTTTGAGGCTATCCAGGTTGTCGCATACGCAAACGATGTGGCAATAGCAGTTCGGTGGAAGTTTTTGGGAACACTCAGAGATATCCTCCAAAGAGCCCTTCATACTGTAACGAAATGGGCGGCGGAAAACGATCTCGGAGTAAATCCAAACAAGACCGAAGTGGTTCTGTTCACTACCAGATACAAGATTCCATTTGTGGATCCTATCTCCCTAGGAGGTACTGAAATTCCTTTCGCGGACTGGCACAAAAATTCCTTGGTGTGTTATTAGACAAGAAGCTGAATTTCAAACCAAACATTCTGGACAGGACGAAAAAGACCGCAGCCGCGCTGTATGCGTGCAAGAGGGCAATAGGGAAACAATGTTGTATGGAGTTATTGAGAAGTCCACATACTGTAGGATACTGGACAAGGTCCAAAGAATGGTTAGTCTGTGCATCATAGGTGCGCTCCGCACCACCCCATCCGATGCACTAAATATAATTTTGCATTAACTACCCCTAGACATAATTAGAGTACAAACTGCTGCAACTAAGACTAAGAGTGGTCAAACACAGTGGTGCCTGACATAACAGGCACTATTCTGGCTGAACCACTGTTTGACAGGAAATACCATATACTTATACCAGGTAGAGACATGTGGAAATGTAGAACTCCTGGTATAAGACTGTATGTCGACTCCCACACTGACGTATCAAAATTAAATAATCAGGTAGGCTCGGGGTCTACTCCAAAGACCTAAAGCTAAGTATAGCAAGAAGACTACCTGTTCACTGTAGTGTTTATCAGGCCGAAATTTTGGCCATTAAGGAAGTGGCACAATGGTTGAGGTATACCGTCCTTACCACGGTGGAGATTAACATATTCTCTGACAGTCAAGCTGCCATTAAATCCCCGGATTCTGTCTTCCTGAACTCAACATCAGCCCTGAATTGCCGCAGATCTCGTAGCGAGATAACTCAGTATTTCAACATTCACCTTATGTGGGTGTAGGCCACTGAGACATACCATACAGTAGAGCAGACGAGCTGGCAAGGCTAGGGACAACCTCACAGACTCCAACCGAGTTAGAGTCCGTGGGCATGCCTCTTGCCCCTCGCAAGCTCCCACTACAAGATGGATCATATTTAGCGGCAAAGGTAGGTAGGGGTCTGTCCGAGGCCGTAATCAAGCCAGACCTCGTGGTCTGTTGCTTTGTCTAGTGTTCACACAACTCTTTGGCGCTATCAAGTTCCCACGTCTCATTGCTTGTATTCGTCATGACGGAACACTATCTGATTGGAAGACATGCAGTGAGATTGAAGGTTGCGACTAGTGATTTCTGCAGGAGTTGCGAAGATGTAGAGGAGAAGGAGTGCATAGAACATCTTCTCTGCAATTGCCCCACCCTGGCGACCAGGCGGAGATCAACACTGAGCTCTTATTTATTTAGGGACCTGGGGAATCTGGACTATATTGATGTGGTCCGACTTAAGAGCTTTTTGACGCGCTTAGGATGGTTTAACGGGCGAAACTGGGGACATCCATATCTCTAGTTTCCGTGGTATCACAATGGACTATACAGTCTAAGTCAGTCTGTCTATTCAACCTGTCACACTAACATAATCTAACCATGTTGCATCCAAAAATTTAGCCATTCCTTGATGTCGTCATATAAGTGAAACATAGCATAACCTTCCCAGCGGGAATATTCGGCCGAGGCGACGACTTAGAATCATTACCAGGCAGCCTCCATGACTTCTTCTCTTTGGATTGCTGTAATGAATCCATTTTTCATCACCCGGAACAATACGATGAAAAAAACATTTCCTTTTTTTAGCTGAAGCAGTTGTTCACAGGCGACAAAAAAGGACACTTAACGTCGTCCCTTAGCTTCAACTTATAAGGAACCCAAGTTACTTGCTTTTGAATCATTCCCAACGCATGCAATCGTTTGAAAATGGATTGGCGGATAACTCTTAATACTGAAGCAAGCTCTACCTGCATTTGACACGGACTTCCATCAAGCAATGCCGTCAATTCCTTGTCTTCGAAAGTTTTTCGCCTTTCTTCACACGAACGGTCGCCAACGTCAAAATCACCGTCTTTAAAGCAACAGAACAAATCTCGACATGTTGTTTCACTTAAAGTAGCATCTCCGTAAATGTTTTGAAGCTCTCGATGAGCTTTAGCGGTCCTTTTCTTTGATTGAAAGAAGAAAATCAATACTTCCTGCATATGACGATTATTTGGCACAAAATATATGGCGTCATATAAATATGTGTCGACGTGGTGCGTTTACTATATGCCTAAGCTTAGATCATGTTGTTTAGATTATGGCAGAATCGACTAGCGCTTACAGCTGGCGCCATCCATTGGCAAACAGTGGCAACTTAGTTACGCACCTAATATTTCAACGCCGCATGTTACCCTCTCTATCTTCTCCTATACGAAACGTCAATAATATCCTCCGAGATATACAAAACAACAGGAGAAATTAAGTAACGCATCATTTTTATTACAACAATGGAAATTAACCAGCCAATATCATTTCGGAAGAAAGATTGGCTAAAAACAAGAATAGACCGGAATTAAATTTATGTTTGTTTTCTCATGATTGATGATTTCCATTAATCCAAGACAATAAATCTTCCCAATCCAATTAACGTAAATCAGTCAATCAATTTTTAAGTTTGACGCTTCTAATACAGGCTAAGGAAAACCTGAGGAGCGAGTTCAATTCAATATGTAGTTTTGCACGCGTATAAATTGTTTTGTATTTCAAAAGTTAAACTGCATTTGGTTACTTCCAGCTTAAATACATTAGTCCACTTTAAATCCGTTTTAACTGCCTCGTGGAGCTGGCAAATTTAAATAGATTCCTCCAATGTTAAATTTGTTTGCTTCCAATGACCCCCCATGAGGAATGTGAAACAAACTTTGGCATTTGAGTTATGGATGAAATTTGTTTTCATTTGTGGTTCCTTTGATGTTCAATGTTGAGATATTTTAGCAATTATTATTATTTCCCTTTTTTCATGTTAACATTTTACTGTTTGCAATTTATGCTGTAATGCATAGAAATTTATTTGCGTTTATTTTTATCTAGCTATGTAACGTACGTGTGTTTTTATCGTTGGGAATTAAACGCCAAAGAGAAATATTTAAATGGGAGGCCGGAGTTAAAAATTTGCGTTTTGTTTTCTCAGAAAAAGTATGAATTAAGTGATGTTTCTCGCAATTGTTTATTAAATATTCATAAATAATATGTCTGTACTTACTTTATAACGACTTCCATTTGTTGATGGTAATCTGTAAGGATAATGAGATTAAAGTTAATGCATGCAATTTTGAGAGAATTTTTAACGACTCTATTTTAGAACAAATGACTTGTTTTAATATTATTTTTTATTTTCCGATAATTTTTGTAGGAATTTCGCCACCATTCAGTTGATAGATCTTGATCAATGCAAAGGTAATGTTCGCAATTTTAATTGGGAAAATAAACTCAATCGAATAGCAATCGATCCAAATTGAAATGTACCATCACCACCATCGATGTTTGTTGGTTGATGTCTTGGCAAAAAATAGATTGAATACAAACTCAAAAAGGGATTTCTACAAGGCGAACAGAATCCCATAGTAGGTGTTTTTCGTGAAGCAAACATAATTTGCCCGGCTATAGTTTTAGAACGACTTGATCAATTTTACTGATATTGGTATCAAATGAATGGTACGAAATTAGGCTTTGATACCACCAGGCGATCTTGATCAAGGCAATGGTAATGTTCGCAATTTTAATTGGGAAAATAAACTCAATCGAATTGCAGTCGATCCAAATTGAAATGTACGTACCATCACCACCACTCAGTTGGTGTTTACTGGTTGATGTCTTGGCAAAAAAAAGGTTGAATACAAACTCAAAGTTTAAGGATTTCAATCAGGCGAACAGAATCCCATAGTAGGTGTTTTTCGTGAAGCAAACATACTTTGCCCGGCTGTAACTTTAAAACGACTTGACCAATTTTACTTATATTGATATCAAATGAAAGGTACGAAATTGGGCTTTGATACCACCAGGCGATCTTGATCAAGGCAACGGTAATGTTCGCAATTTTAATTGGGAAAATAACCCAATCAAATTGCAGTCGATCCAAATTGGAATGTACCATCACCACCATTCAGTCGATGTTTGTTTGCTGGTTGATGTCTTGGCAAAAAAAGAACCACCATTGGTGTTTGCTGGTTGATGTCTTAGCAAAGAAAAGGTTGAATACAAACTGAAAATTTAAGGATTTCTACCAGGCGAACAGAATCCCATAACAGGTGTTTTTCGTGAAGCACACATACTTTGCAACGGCAATGTTCGCAATTTTAATTGAAATGTACCATCACCACCATTGGTGTTTGCTGGTTGATGTCTTGGCAAAAAAAAGATTGAATACAAACTCAAAATTTAAGGATTTCTATCAGGCGAACAGAATCCCATAGTAGGTGCTTTTCGTAAAGCAAACATACTTTGCCCGGCTGTAACTTTAAAACGACTTGACCAATTTTATTAATATTGATATCAAATGAAAGGTACTAAATTGGGCTTTGATACCACCAGGTGATCTTGATCAAGGCAACAGTAATGTTAGCAATTTTAATTGGGAAAATAAACTCAATTGAGTTGCAGTCGATCCAAATTGAAATGTACCATCACAACTATTTAGTTGATTGATGTTCGTTTGCTGGTTGATGTCTTGCCAAAAAAAAAAAAAAATTTAAGGATTTCTACCAGGCGAACAGAATCCCATAGCAGGTGTTTTTCGTGAAGCACACATATTTTGCCCGGCTAAAACTTTAAAACGACTTGACCATTTTTACTGATATTGATATCAAATAAAAGGTACGAAATTGGGCGTTGGTATCACCAGGCGATCTTGATCAAGACAACGGTAATCTTCGAAATTTTAATTGGGAAAATAAACTCAATCGAATTGCGTTCGAAATTTTAATTGGGAAAATAAACTCAATCGAATTGCAGTCGATCCAAATTGAAATGTACCATCACCGCCATTGATGTTTGCTGGTTGATATCTTGGCAAAGAAAAGGTTGAATACGAACTGAAAATTTATGGATTTCTACCAGGCGAACAGAATCCCATAGCAGATGTTTTTCGTAAAGCAAACATACTTTACGCGACTATAACTTTAAAACGACTTGACCAATTTTACTGATATTGATATCAAATGAAAAGCACGAAATTGGGGTTTATATCACCAGGTGTTCTTGGTCAAGGCAACAGAATTCCATAGTAGGTGTTTTTCGTGAAGCAAACATACTTCGTTAGAAAAAGTAACGTTTTAATTTTAAATGAAATGCCATTATTTGCAATGAAACAATGAATACTTGAAACGTATACTGTATATTTTAGTGACCTCTGGGTGGCCTGTTGGAAACAATTTCTGATTTCAGGTAATAGGCTGAGTATTGTGATTAAGTTATGATTGAACTTTTAAAATTGATGTGCTTAATTTATTCCAAGACAAATAAAATTGTATAAAATAAAACTTAATAAAAAAAATGTGGCAAAAACGGTCAAAATTTTTCCAAAAGTATTGCAATATTTCATTGTGAATAACTATCTCCTCTTTATTGTCCTAAGAATCTCCTGGAAATGTCGGAAAAAGACCGAAGAATCATAAGGAAAGTGATGAAATAAATGTTTTATTTACATCATTTAGGCCAAAAATTGGCCAAAATTAGCCCACAAGAAAACTGAGATCTATTAATCTGAAATAGGGGTCATGAAATGAAAAAACAGCAATTTTTTTGTTCCGTTATTTCTTTTGTTTATTAAAACCGCATCCAATTCGTAAGCAGTATTCTGTGATGGAATATTGCAGCATGATGGATACCCAAAAATACAAAGTAAATATTTTGCTTATAATATTTGGAGTTAACATATTTATAGCTGCTAACAATGTAGATGCTTTGACGTGCGTCACAAAAAAGGATACACATAAATTTTTTGTACGCAAAAACAGATACGAAGGATAAATGGAAATGCAGAAAAAATTGTATAAATATTTTGCCATTGTGCTGCGTTTGACTGAAGCAAATAATAGAATACTGCGGGTTAAAACAATGTATAGGTTTGTAGAGTATAAGGTTATTCATTTAGTGGTTTCAAAACCACCGGCCTTACAAAGCTGTCAACTGTTAAACAGCTGTTATCTAAAGTGTTATTTATTTAATGAAATGTTTGCCATTGGCGAATATGCACTGTTTAGCAACCGAAGAATGCGTAAAAATAGTTAAAACTTACTACAAAAGTGGTAGATGATTATGATCATCATAATCGACCTACTGTGCAAGGAATTGGCAAGATTATAAAGAAATTTGAGGATATTGGAAGCGTTACAGATGTGGTCGGGCATGTACATTCTTCATTATCGTAATGTATGCATTGCCGATAAAATCACTTCTGATAGTGAAAGTATGGCGGATAATCCGAATTTGTCGATTTCACAGCGTTCTCAGCAATTGGGTCTACCTTACGGCTCATTATTGCGTATTTTGCATTTGAATTTGCACCTCCATCCATACAGAAGCCAAGTCAAGCAATAATTAAAACCGGCTGATAATTCACAAAGCCTAATTGGTTGTTACAGCAACAGGCTTTCAGTTTTGGTTTTCCAAACAAAATTTCTTAAGCGATGAAGCTCATTTCTCTCTTGGTGGTTCCGTCAACAAGCAGAATTGTCCCATGTTGGGTTCGGAGAACTTAAAAGTGATTGTGGAAAAGCCATTTGATCTGGGAGAATTGACTGTTTGGTTTTGAAAATGACGCTGGAGGAACCGTTGCCATTACATTTCGGAGCGCTATGGCCGATAACCGACATTTTTTGGTCTGCAATTAAAGAATATGAACAGAACGATATGTAGTTTCCACAAGACGGTGCCACGAGCTACACAACATGAACGATTTTATCTTTATTATATGTGGAATTTCCAGAAAGCGTAATTCCACGATTTGGCAACATCAGCTGGCCTTCAAGATCATGCGATTTGACGCCGTTAGGCGTTAATTTTGTAAGGTTACATGAAAGACCGTGTTTACGCGGATAATCCCCAAATGTTGGAGTATTTGAAGACCAACATTCGTCCAGTTATCGCCTAGATACCGACCGAATTGTGCGAAAAATTGGTTAAAAACTACATCAAAAAGCAAATGTCCAGACATTATAATGAACTAAAAGTTCCACCGAAATTACAGCTTTATGTGCATTTTATTTGACTTTACTTTTGAAACCGAAAAATGGTTAACCCTGTATAAATATATTACTGCGCACCCATATTTGCGTAGTATGTGAATTTGTACATATACACATATGTGA